>JACEVL010002839.1:0-15973 GCA_020284085.1 Aporrectodea caliginosa
CTTCAACGATTCTAATTTTTCATTCACGGGTTTCTTTTCTCGAGGAGCTATGAAATTATCGATCCAATCCGCAAAAGAATTAAGTTTCGACCTAACCTTCTTCTTCATTTCAGTCACAACATTATTAAAACGAGATGTCCATGTATTAGATGGAGGTTTATACTTACCTGGAACAAGCGTTGGAACTTTGATGTCTGGAACTGGAGCGTCTAACAGATCGCTTTCATGTACAGTCTTAACGCTTTGCAAAAGTCTCGACGATACTAATGTCACAAGATCCGCTTTTCGCAGTCCCGAATATCTAACCAAACCATTCTCTTTGGCAATGTTTCGTAATTGTTTTACTGTTTTCGTTTTATATTCCATTTTATATACAGAAGATTTTTCTTTAAGTCAAAATGAGATAACAGTTTTCGACCGTGTGACGACTCATCATCGAGATTGACGACTGATCGAAACTGTTGGGAACTTTCGCGCGCGATGACTCATCGATCGATACCTTGGGGATTTCCCAACAGTTTTTTTTAAAAGAAACGCGTGGACGTGTGATCATTAATAACCTAGGCTATGGGAGAATCACAGATTTTTATGTAGCGCATTTGTAAATGGCCCAGAGGATTTACTTCTCCTCTACTTGTATCCTCTATTTAAGTCGATTCCTTCGGATTTGTACAGTAAACTGGCTGAAAAAGATAACTTCTTGAAAGAAGAGGATTAAGTCCAAGTAATAAATACACTGAAGAGTCGCCAATGTAAACTGATCAAGTAAGAAATGTAAGTTGTATGTTATGTAAGTGCAGTAAAATCCAAGCGATAAGATGTAATAATATACATGTAGTTTGCCTTCAGGTAAAACCTGATTTGTAAAAACCGAATGTAAATAAACAAGAACAGTCGCTTATTTGGTGATATTTAGACACCTCTTTTAAGAAAGAAGATTTCTTTACATAAATAGAATCAATACGGTACATCTACCCTTTTTGTAATATGCCAAAAACTAATCTTTGTCGGCGGCAACGGCCTATGTTGTCATAAGCTGCCGTTAAACTGAGGATAAAAAAAAACATCTACCTTGATTCAGTGTCTCATGCTGGCGCAAGCAGTGACAATGTCATTAACTTCGTAATTTACAAGAGTCTGAAAATCCTTGCTATCTTTCAGCTGTCGACATGGATCCGACGGTTGGTTCTAAGTGTGTGCGTGGATCCGCCACTGGTGACTCTTCCAGCATAATATGAAATGTCTTGCTAATTGGTCGTAATTTTCGTTCGTAATTACACTTAGCATCACTTAGGCTATCGCAGAAAGCGCCTCTGAGCAGATATCTAAAAGGGCGCTATACAAATAGTCAATTACAGTACAATGCAATACTAAAAAGTACTCCAGAGCGTAACTGAACTAAATGATGACGATGTGACTAGGCCTATTGCATAACACCTGTGTAAATCATTTTAATTATGTTTATGAAGAGCTGCTCTTATCACTTTATTGTAAAAGAAGGATAAGGGGGAAAAAAGGAAAAGAGATGTTAAAAAAAGAAGAAAAAAGGAGAATTACACTAAAAAGAGCCAATGGGCCAAACAGAACGGAGATACAATAGAAACACAAAGACGTCGAAGGCCATAGTAGCCAAAGGATGTCGTTAAACAAATGGAATCATCATCATCACTTTATTGTAAAATCTATCTTATGGCTGCCATAGTATGAACAACGGCTGTCATTGACGTCGACCTAATAATAACATTAGTATTGGATAAAGCACATGTTAAACGAATTGGATCCACAGTTTAACGGCAGCTTATGACAACATAGGCCGTTTCCGCCGACAAAGATTATTTTGGTCATATTACAGCTCAACATGAATAGACGATGTTAGACTTATATATCACCTATGTAAGTCGTTTCGAAGGTGTTTAAGGAGAGCTGTTGTTTTTCACTTTAATATAATGTTAGAAAGCGAAGATCAACGAATCTTCTGAAATTTATTCACATTATAAACAACCTTTGCCATATATTCGTTAGATTATTTGCATCATTATAAAAACTCTGCCACTACTCGTACTCTGGCAGTTCCAGTCCAAAGCCTGGAAACAGAAGGAGGGCGACGGTAATCGTATTTTGCATGACAAAGTGTCGTTAAACAGCAACTAATAAACCACTTATGTTGATTAGGAAGTTGCCAAATACCAAGAAAAAAATGTAAAATACTATGAACAAAATACTATACTTAGAAGTTTAAATTGTAGTCAACGCCCTCTGAAGCCATATGACGACGTTAAAGTTTGGAAATAATAATTATAATTATTTTTTTGTTTTAATGCGACCCTCTTAGTTAAACACCCTTAAAACGCTTTCAAACGTTGCTATATAAACGTCAACAGCAATAATAATAGAATCATAACTGAGGAAACTCGTTTCACAATGCAGGGTCAACATTGAAGGCATGCAGTTAGACAGCGGATACAACTAATCTTGTTTAATCATTGCCTCTGAACGTTATTAGCGTCTTTTAGGAGACTTATAAACACGCTTACTTCTAGCTTGCGCTGAGAATTGCAGAACATCCTATATCGTTTCCTTCTACTGCTTGCGGACAGAAATAGACACGAATAAGCTCACTAGGTTTGTAACAGGCTTAAGAACTGTAATTTGCCTGGATACATATATGAATGACGTAATGAACGAATGAATGACGTAATGAACGAATGAGTGACGTAATGAACGACTGAGTGACGTAGTGGACGACTGAGTGACGTAGTGGACCACCGAGTGACGTAATGACATAATTTCTTTGTATGAAAAACTATCCTCCAAGAACGCCCGACCAGGAACGTATTTACCAAAAAGCCGCCTCAGGTCCAGCTTTAACCGCCTCTGATATCTATGTTACAAGATGTCAACTTTATTATTTGCTAGTTACATATATTTTCCTCGTAACGCTTGTCTTCATTTGAATTTTATGCTCCATTTATAATTCTTTCGTATTTAAGTTTGACCTCGTTTCTACCTATAGTAAATTCGCCACTGAGTCCGAGAGTCACACACTTCGAACGGCATGTCGCATATTGCAAATAACAATAGCGCTATTAAAGTATTTACCTTAGGTAATTATTATACAAGCCTTAGCTATATTAATTTTCTGGAATCGTGTTAGGTTGATTAATAAGTCAAATCCCAGTTGTTGATTTCTCAGTGATCCTGAAGGTTTTCAGTCATCCTTATTCGACTGAGAAACAATCTCAACCACTAACGCAATAAACATAATTGAATTACATCAACATTAATATAACATCAGAGCCATAATATGGTTTATTTTTATGAAGTATATGTACTGTATTAAACTATGATATGATATTATCGCAAAATTATATTAGGGCCTATATATCTTATATTCCTAGATGTTTCCCCATTCTAAGGTGGTTGAAAATAATTTCAAAATGTGTTTTGCAATGTGCGTGAAATCCATGGACGGCCGTGTTCTTAGAGCTTAATGCGATAGCAGCGCCACCTACTGCCTTTCGTGACTTTTCTTTAGATGGTTCTAGTTTGTTATGACCTACATAACGTACAGAATAGCAGCAACGCATCTTCTCCATTCGTCTCTGTTCATCGTAATCGTAATCGTAATCGTAATCAAGCATTTATATAGCGCCACTCAAAACAGAGGCGCTCCCGACCCGAGCCAGTCTCTTCACTGGTAAAGAGAGAGGTTTTCAGGCGCTGGCGGAACTGGTTAAAAGAAATAGAGAAAAGGTCAGACCTGAGAAACAGTATAAACCGGTTCCAGCTATTGGGACCAACAATAGCGAAACTCCTAGACTGGGCCGTAGAAGTACGCACCCGCGGGACAACCAAGTAACCAAGGGCCGAGGTCCGAAGGGAGGAACGACTGTGCAGAGAAGATACTGGGTACAAAAGGCCCTAAGATAGTGAGGAGCAGACCCAGCAAGACAGCTTCGCATGAGGGAACAGATCTTGAATTGGATGCGTTGGCGGATGGGGAGCCAGTGAAGAGAGTCACGGATAAAATAGGAGATAATGGTCAAACTTTGCAATGTCCCCTATGAGGCGGGCGGCCTCGTTTAGAATGGACCATTCAGCCTCGTCCAACAACATCTCCAAACATATTAAGTCAACTCTGATGTTCTCCCGTCAGTTCTGATCGAGATTGAAGTGTAAGTGTAATATTAAATGTTGCATTAGTGTAAGTGCTGTAAAATCCAAAAAATGTAGACGCTTGTCTTCAAGTAAAGAGTGATGTATGAAACCGAAAGTAAATAAACAAGACCAGTCAGCAGAGCTGGTAATATTTAGACACCTCTTTAACAGATGCATGTTCCTTATATAAGTACAATAAATCTTTGGGTTTAAATTTTTCCTGTTGTGTTCTTCTGATGTAGCCTACAGTAAGCACAGATCTGATGTTAAGAAATTAAGACTCGCAAATAAGTTCAATTAACCCGTTGATCTGATGATAGACCATTTACAATATTCTATATTGTAAGAACAGACTTAGGTAATTAAGACTCGCAACTAATTGCAGTTTACTAGATTAACCCTCGGACTACCAACAGGGGGCGGGGGTGGTTACCACCCCACCCCCTACGTTTTTATTGATAACGTTTTTTTCATATGGAATATAATTTTTACATTTTAGGTAGCTGGATCAGATTCATTTGGGCACATTTTGAGGTAAACATCATGGTAGTATCCCACGGCATTCAAGAGTTATACTCGTTATAGCCGAGGAACCATGGAGAGGGGTGGATACCACCCCCTTAGTTTTTCGACCATAGCGTATTCAGGTTTCTTCCCAGAAGAGAAACAAAAATACCATTCTGTAGAGGGAATGCAGGGCTACATTTGCTTGCTTACTTTTTTGTTTTTTGGAAACGGGAAGTGATTATAATAAATAATAATACCCAACATCTGGGTGAAAATGACAGATGCAACATCACAACGTAAACGATATTTCTACATAAACGTTTGTCAACAGCTACAGATTTAGAACTTATATTAGCTGAAACAGATACTGAAGATGAAGTGAGAAGCCTGTTTGCAGGAAGCATTCGCACAAAACAACGGGTGTAACTTGCAATAACTGCAAGGACCACTGACATATTTGACTGCCGTGAAAAATAACGCAGTCTTGTTTCATGTTGATATAGCTACTTGCCTTTAGCACGGATAGGGTCACGGATGACCCCAAATGGGAGGCATTGAAACCGACTAGAATTTAAATATAGCTTCATTATGTCATGCCTAAAAATAGTATCAGTGTTGTTTACGGATAATTTCCCGGCATTTTGATACCGAGATTCTTGCCAAAATGTGAATATTTTCCGAGTTATGACAGTATAGAAAATTAGTAAAAGTGTCCCGTTTGCGAGGTTTTGAGACGTGTCTTGGATGAGAGCGAAGACGCGTTTTCGACTTCAGATTAAGAAGTTATCGGCGATGTAAAGACAAATTATGGTCAGCCGCATGCGTGAAATCGGTCTGGTTTACGATGTGGTTCGAAAGCGAAAGTCGAGTCTTGACTTTTGGATTCAGACTTTGCTGAATGATGCTGAAGTGGGAGAGGTAAGCGATGCTATATTTCTTATTTCGTTTTTTTCTGATTTTCTCTTGTGTAAAGTTCTTGACAGTTGTGATGTAAAGTGTTGTGTCAGATTATGTTGTATAGTAGCCTATTGTGATTTTGTTGATTGAAAACATAGTGATCGTTACTGATATTCCATTCAAACAAAATTACAGAATGAAAATTATGCGATGAAAAAGTGTGTGAGTCCATTGATCAGCTAATTGACGAAAAACGATTCTTTTTACAAATCATCCTATCTAATTCAGAATATATTTTTTTCCATTTCTAGGCTGTCCCTGTTGCTGGCAACAGTGCAGATGACAATGGAGGAGGAAGAGGAGGCAGTTGGAGTTGGGGTCGGAGTCGAGGACGTCCACTTCCAGCGGTTCAGACTGCAGTGGTGACCCAGCCAACAGCTGCTTCTGACGACAAATGGAACTGGCAGAGGGAATTCAGTCGAAAAAACATTCCCTTTACTGGGATGCCAGGTCCTTATGAGTGCTGAACAGCTGTGTTTTTCACAATCTTGTTCATGGCAAAAGCCGCAAGATGTCAGAGAAGATGTTCAGGCTGCAACTTGCCTACAGTTTTACAACAGACCTGATTGCACTGCGTGCAAATCCACCAGATGATGCACTAGTTCAAGGTCCCGGTAGACGCATTCCTTCCATACAACGGCTACTTGGCAAAAACTTTCCATCTAAGTCAGATGTGAGACAAAGGTGTAAAGTGTGTGCCAAGCAGAAAAATCCAGAAACTGGGAAAATCAGGGTCACAAAGACATTTATGTACCGTATTGCGAAAAATGCAGTGTCCACCTGTGCATTGGCGACTGTTTTGGCATTCTAGGACTAATATATAAATTACTTTTGTATGTATGTCTTAGCCTAAAGAATGCTGATTCAGAAAATGTAGGCCTATGCCTCATTATGCTTACTTTGGGCTATTGATGGACTGTTGTGCTTCAAATGCAGGGTTGATCTGTTATTGGTGACTGTTTTGCCATTTGGCATTTTAAGGCCGCTATATAAATTGACTTTGGTTCATGAGGAAATATGGATTTCATAACTAGAAGTCTGCTGATTCAGAAAATATATGCTTTATTATGCTTAAGTGTAACCCTTGTTGCAGTGTTGTTATTTTAACATAGGTACCATCAATTTCCTACTTTTCCGAAAAAAAACAATTCACGCGGGAAAGCTTTGAGTTATCATTATGAGCAAACGAAGCCGTGAGTAACGGTAGATCCAAAACACCTTTTAAACATATTTATCTGACATTATATCTTTTTCAATGGCTTTGCGAATGGATAAACTCGCTGTAATATGCCAAAAACTAATCTTTGTCGGCGGCTTCGGCCTATGTTGTCATAAGCTGCCGTTAAACTGAGGATCCAATCCAATCCGCCACTGAACGAACTCTGGCAGTGCCAGTGCCAAGCCTGAATAAAGGAGGAGGGCGACGCTAATGATCTGTTATCACACAGTGTCGTTAAACTGAATCTACTACTACCGAGACTAAACTTGCAACAGCAGTCGGCAGACTTGATAATATTTAGACACCTCTTTTAAGTATGAAAATTTCTTATAATAAGTCAAATAAATAAGGTGTTTATATCTTACATAGTCCAACTATGGTGAAATGCCAGCAGAACGGTGAGAACTGTTCAAATTAATTTCTGCCGACGTCAACGAGCTTTATTGCCAAAAGTCTCGCGATAATATACAAGATTTTGTTTTCATTTCTGTTTTTTTAACTATTCGGATCGGAATCGGCGAAAATAGCAGGCAGGCCAACTATCCGGAATCGGAAATCGATAAAAATGCCAATCGGCTCATCCCTACTAAGAACTGCTTGACTTCAGAAACAGCGGCTAATAATCCACCCAGATTCGTTATGCGGGTTTCGCAAAACAGGCTTAACCACTGTTATTTTGAATGAATAAATAAATAAATGAACTAATAGAGGATTGAATGACTCAATAAACGAATTAATGACTTAATAAACAGATGATTAGGTAATATAGTGAATACATTTATTTCCACTACGGGGAATTTATATATAAATTTATATTATATACAAGTTTAAACATACTATATTTAAATATATTTCCACTATGGGGCGGGGTTCAAGTGAATGATAACACTCAGCACGACGAGCAGAAGATCAGAAGGACGCGGAATCGAATCCCTCTACCCTCCCAAACCGTCGACTCATCCTTTAATTTGCTTGGTGCCGTTGGTAAAATGAACAGTGGGACGGGATGGGCACCTTACATGGCTGCCATGCAGTTAAATTTCACTCCTACAATAACTTGTAATCATCCACTCATTGGTATACATTTTATAGACCCAGCCAGGTAAAATCAATGTGATTGTTTAAGTGCTGTTTGAAGCTGTACAATGAAGATGTCTTTTAGTTGATTTATGAATTCAAGGAATTGGCTAAGAAAATCCAATCAGCAGAGTTTCTGAGTGCTAGATTATCTGTCACTGAATAAAAATAACAAAACTTACTAAGTTAAGCCATCTAAAGAAAAGTCACGAAAGGTCTGGGTCGAAAGAAAATGCTACAGATATCCACGTTGTTAAGCGACGTAAAACACACCTTTTAAACAGTTTACACATATGCTATATAATCGACACTTCAACTATTCGCATAGTTTAGTCCGGGCATTGCTCATACTCTAGTTAATAATATAAATGAACAGAAAATCACGAAGTCATGATTTATGACTTATTTATCATAAAAATTACGAAGTCATTACTCCGCCACTGTTCGCTTTCTGACAGTGCCAGTCCCAAACCTGGATAAAGGAGGAGGGCGACGCATATGGTCTTTGTTGCCACACAGTGGTCGTTAAACAGTAAACAAACAAGCAACGAAGTCATGATGTGAACTTTTGTCACGCTCTACACTCATTACGCTTCGGTAGGTGGCGCTGCTATTCTGTACGTTATGTAGGTCATAACAAACTAGAACCATCTAAAGAAAAGTCACGAAAGGCAGTAGGTGGCGCTGCTATCGCATTAAGCTCTAAGAACACGGCCGTCCATGGATTTCACGCACATTGCAAAACACATTTTGAAATTATTATTTTCAACCACCTTAGAATGGGGAAACATCTAGGAATATAAGATAGACGGTTGACATAGGATACACAGATACAATGAAGTGAGAAACAATCGCTCTTCTTAAACACCTTTAAAACAATTTATACAGATGCTATATAGACCCTAATCGTCACTTCGTGTGGTCGTTTACTGTTTCCATGGATTAAACTAGGGGGTCGTGTATTCGTAGCCAAAAAATATTGGCTATTCAATTTTGTCTAAAGAACATGGCATCGTGTAGTGTATAATGACTGCCTCTGATTGTCAGAACCATTCTTCAAACGGGCGGCGAAATCATTATTAAATGTCGAGCAGTTTAGCAACGTCTAATTGGATCACTAATAATCACCGATGGAATTATTTGAAGAGACAATCAGACTTAGGACTAAGCAGAAGTACGTCATCGATATAACTAGGGCCTACTGAGGACGACGCTAATGATCTTTGCTCTCCCAAAGTGTCGTTAAACTGAAACTACTACTACTCTTTGATATTTCATATTATTGAAATTATAATTCCTTTTTGTAAGCACGGTTATTGATTACTTAAGAATCGCAAAACTTCAGGTAACCAGATTAAAATTGGAGCGTGTGATTTGGATTGGATCCACAGTTTAACGGCAGCTTATGACAACATAGGCCGTTGCCGCCGACAAAGATTAGTTTTTGGCATATGTGTCCACAGTTTAACGGCAGCTTATGACAACATAGGCCGTTTCCGCCGACAAAGATTAGTTTTGGCATATTACAGCTCAATTCCAAATAATAAAACGTTACATCCTTCAAAGAGGTGTCTAAATATTATCAATTATTCTGACTGTTCAGCTTATTTAGTTTCGCTTTCACGGAATGATATTTTACTTGAAGACAAAACAAAATTTTGCATCTTATAATTTGCTGCTTTTACAATAATGTAGGCCCTAACATTTACGATTCTTTCTCCTTCAGTCCACATTGGCGATATTTCAAAGTAGACCTACTTTTCATCTGGCTCTTTGATCCTCATCTTTGAAGGACCTTATCTTTTAAAAAACAACCAGTATTAACCCTTTGAAATCGACATGATTAGATGATAGGCATTGAAACTCCGCCACGATCTTATACACGGGCAGCGTCAGAACCAAGAGAGGGAAAGGAAGGGGCGACGCTTATAATCATCATCTTATGACAGCGTGTTGTTTAGTTTCGGTTTCGCACATAAGATTTTACTTCAAGGCAGAATAGTAAACTACTGTTCTCCGCATTTACCGAACCTACAATTATTACTATGTATCGTTTATTATCATACTAGTGCTTCTTACTCGAGAAGTTAACATTGGCGACTTTTCCTTTTTTATATATTTGACGTCGGTCTAGAGAAGGGACTACTAAGAACTGTAATATGCCAAAATAATCTTTGTCGGCGGAAACGGCCTATGTTGCCATAAGCTGCCTTTAAACTGTGGATCCATCCAAGGGATCAATCAGTCTTGTCGGCTTCTAGATCAGTCGAAAATGGTCTTTTTCATAACACCGTGATTACTGAAGCATATGGGTTGGAGAGCTGACAGCTGTAGCGAGATGACCAAGAGAGCAGTTGGAGCGTAACCCTTGCCAGTTTCCAAATATGGTAAGGAGAAACGATGTTCTCTTATAGGGACAAAATCTGTTGGTTCCACAACCTGGAACATGCTTCCCTCTCACATACGTCGAAAAGTTGATGTTGCACTGTTTGTCAAGGCTTTATCTGTCACTAATTCAGATTTCTGAAATGTTGTTCTAGGTGTCCCTAGTTAGCGGGATCTTGATCCCTTTTGGGACTTCTTGAGGCCAATCTTGATATTTCATGTTGAATTGTTAGGTGATTTGATACGGCTTCAATAAAAGAGTTTTGATCTGATTTGATTTGATTCGGGCTGCCTAGATCGAATGGACAGCCCTTACACTCTATCATAAAAGGAGCTGCTTGTGTTGAGAGGGAGTTGACGCTGGGGAAGTCTGGTCGAGTGCTATTGGTGGATGAACGATAGCACATGATGTAACAGAAAAAATCAGAAAGTCAGAACAGACCAAGCTCTTGCACAAAGTCAGATGAAAACAGGTTCAAACTGAGAGTCTGATAAGCTCAAGTTTGAGAAGGAAATCTCCAGAAGTTTTGCTTTCCATTACATTAATTAAGACCCAGAAGCTGTCGGCGTGTAAGACTCGGTCAGCTACACTGGCTAAGGTGTACGTCCCATGCGCTTCTGTGCGTGAGGATGCCGGTTCGCATATCAATGGCGGCTTACTTAAGAGATCTGAATCTCGGACATGCACGGTCCGTACCCGGAGAACTTAAATGGCGTTGGCACCCATTCAAACGGGTAGTGCTGGTTAAGGACCTCACCCGACGAATTTACTGAAAAGTTAGCATGGTGAAGACCTTATACGGTCTCTATGGAAAACGTCAACATTTTATGTTATTTAAGTCAGTTATAACGAACGTCTTGATTCCTTGAGCTTGCAGGCAGACTAGACAGTTCAATCATTGGATAAGCTGTAGCAAAACCCGGATTCTAGAGCAGTTCGATTAATTCAGTCGATGCTTGATATAATATTCACTCTGTTGTTTATCACTTAACATACAGTAGAAAAGCACATGAAAATGTTACCGTAAGGGCGGAGTGACACGTTGTCTATAAGCTTCTGCAGAAACTCCCTTGGAGCATAACAGGTAAAGCAACGCCCTTGATTAGATGCCTCTATTAATACTCTGTATAAAGATGTCCTTATAACCACACAGTATGATCCTGTAAGTAAGTAGGTACTATTATTGTAACGCTCTATTAAGACATGATAAAAATAGACTAAATTATATTTTTGATTCCATGAATATAACTTTAATGAGTCAGCATGCAGTGAAGTTTAATCTATTGTAATATATTAGAACCATTTATTATCAAATCTAATTTCTTATGTAATGTAACAAGACATTTATATAGCGCCACTTAAGAGTCTCGCATAATCTAGTTTAGCCGAGTCTATTCTAATTAAGTCTAATATGTTGCAATCTGTTCTGATCTATAAAAATCTATTATAACTCTATTCTAATTTGTTCTAGTCTATTCTGATGTAGTCTAGAGAAGTCCAATCTAGTTTCGCTATTGTTGGTCCCAATAGCTGGAACCAGTTACCTCAGTCCCTCAGGACTGACCTTTTTCTATTTCTTTTGACCCGTTCCGCAAGCGCCTGAAAACCTCCCTTTACCAGTGAAGAGACTGGCTCGGGTCGGGAGCGCCTCTGTTTTGAGTGGCGCTATATAAATGCTTGATTACAATTACAATTACAATTACAATTATTCTAAATTGATCCACAGTGTTTTCTGTGGTTCAATGTCAACTAATGTCTGATCATCTTTCGACGTTTATTGTATAAACTAAAGGTAGTCAAAATCAAATCACAAGAATTGTTTCAATGAATAGGTATAGCGCCTAGCGAGGGGATTGATTGCAACAAGGAAAGCAACAACAACAACAACAACAACAGGAGTCAGCGCAGCAAGAGCAACAAGAGTCGTCGGAACTCATGATGGGATCAGTTGATCTTCTAGGTTGGCTGGTTATCACATGAGGTTCCAAATAATTCTGCCCGCTTCCTGACACTCCTCCGTTGCTCATCCATCCTCCAGTCCTCGAAGAATTTGTACGATCCGGTTGAGCTGGCGCGGCGGGCCGGGGGAAGTCCCATCCGGAACTGGTTCTGACGTTCGAAGAGGACCCCATGGATCCATACAACGAAGCGACAGGATTTCTATTAATTCCGTCATAAAGTCGGTCAGTGACGTTTGGTCGCTGACCAGGGACGACTGAACGGTTTGGACCCGGTGTATTTGGACGGATTAAACCCCGTTCAACCGATGCGGGTCTCTGAGCAACAGCACCTTGTCGAAGAGATGGTGGATAGATCTCAAGTGGTGCCTTGAAGGCAGTTGATGGAGTGGCCCTGTTTGAACTGTCTCGATTCAGAGACCTACCTCTTTCAGACCCTGAACGTTCAGCTGTAGTCCGACCCCGCGAACGCTCGTTCACGTATCTGTTGTTCCTTTGTGAGTCCTTCCACCTGTCAATGACTTGGTTGATGTGCCAAGCTGTTTGATGTCCACGGAGTCGGATGGTCACACCTTCGCACTTGGTCGTCTTCCTTCGCATCAGTTGCCTCTGCACCTCATCACTGTCCAGCGGAACCGTGATCACTGGGATCGAATGGATGACCTTGAGTTCCTCCAACTTCCGGTAGAGGTACAGGCGGCGGTTTCCGCTCAGAGCCCACCACTTCCCATCATCTCTAACCACTTCGATGAGCGGCAGGTCGCCGACGCTGATTCGGCCATAGAGCAGGTCCTCCAGGGTATCCCACATGGCTTTACCGTCCATGAACTTGCCCTTGATGCTGTCCTGGGTGTATCGGATATTGCGTGGGAAGATTGTCATCTCGTTTCCGATGGAAGAATTCGGTTAGGGATTCAAATAGTTTTTGCTGAATTGCGAACAACTTTCGTCTTTTTAAATAACTCCTATGAATAAATCATTACCCAGTTTCCAATTTTAACAAGATTTCTGTGCAGATTCAAGCAGATTCAGACAGCTGACTTCAAACAACGTTTGTATCTTTGATGATTCCTAAGAACAAAAATAACCATGACCTAGTTTCCGATTCTAAACGTGTGTGAATGCAGATTCAAGTCGATTCAAATGGGTTTAGTTTAAGCTGAATTTATGGCAAATGTCGCTTTTTTAATGATTCCTATTGCTTGATTGAAACCTACTTTCCGATTCGAATCATATGTTTTCTGCAGGTTAAAGTCGTTTCAAACAGTTCTTTTGGCTAAACTGCGAACAGTCTTCACGCGTCAAAAAGCCACATAAATATGTCCTAAAATAAGATCATAGTCTCTTGCGTAGTCGAAGATATTTCGAATCTCAGAATTGCTGGGCATAATACACTTCATTGTGCAAGTAATTGTTGCAGATATTATCTAACAAGCAACAGACTGCAACAGAATGTTCAGTCTTATTACAACGCATAGGCATGGCTGCTTTCATAATCAGCTCGGTCGCAATCGTCACAAAAGTCTTGGATACGCATCGCTGTCTACCATCAGGCATATTAAACACAACGTAGTCAGTAGGGGCCTACCTAGCTTACGTATTGATTCAACTCATCTATGGTAGCGCTTACATGCGTGACAGCTATGTCAATAGTATACCTATTTAAAGGTTAGCCTAAGGGTATTCAGAAATTGTAGCCATGTATCGGAATAGGATAAAGCAGAGCTATCTATTACCGTACTGTAGATTGTGTAGAAGGCTCTGGGATTCAGTATCGAAAAGGGAAACGTTGGGTAATTCCCAGGCTAGAACTGTACCCACAGAGTTTTATTATTAGCATCGGCCCTGGATGTTTTTAGATATCTTGCGCTTTTATGTTTACAGTTGTCGTTTATGTAGCGCATTTTCGAGCATCTAGTGTCAGTCCAAACCCTGGTTAAAGGAGGGTTGACCGACATGGCGCAGATACTACATAGCTACAACGGTTAGAGCGTAAGTCCCATGCACCACCTTATCTGGTTGCTGGCCTCGGCTACTTCTCTTCGCCCACTACGCTCATTAAACCGGGATGATCTCTTTGTCCTGCGAGCGAGAACTTCTATGGCTAAATCGCGTGCATTTGTCTTCATTGGCTTGAAGCACATGCTTCACTATGGAACGAGCTTCCTCCTTTGACTCGTTCCTGTTTATTAACTGGTGGGCCAAGTGCCTCTTTTCGTTGTCTCAAGACTTCTTTCTTTTCTCTGGGTCTTTCGCACTGGGAGCGCCTCTGATTGGTGTGCACTGCGAGAGGCGCTATACAAATTGATAGATACAATGCAATACAATACCTCTGCATGGGTTCTGTGAGGGTACGAATCTCACTCTAGCAAGGTCGATACACGGGGACTTTAGTAATTACGGGTTATACTTCTTCAAATAGTTGCTTGCCGACAAAGTCCATCCATCATACCATCTAACTGTTGCACTCTGTCAGTGCCAGTCCCAATCTTGGATGACGGAGGAGGGCGACGCTAATGGTCTTTGTTACCACACAGTGGTCGTTAAACAGTAAACAAGCAAGTAGCCTACGCTCTAACTCCGCCACTGCCCTACGCTGGTAGAGCCATTCCAAGCCTGTAGAAAGGAGGAGGGCGACGCTAATAATAATCTATGCTACGAAAGCGTCGTTAAACAGCAAATAACAAACCTGTTAATCACGTCATTCAGCATCTGAGTATAGATTGTGCTGTATGTCTAGAAGATTTCTGAGTTCTAAGTTGATAGTTTCGCTATATGGGTATCCGATTAAGAGAATAATTTCCAGGTTTCTTTGTATGTACTAGTCATCTATGAATAGCATATCCGCTAATTGTCCATCAATACCATTTCCACTAGTTATCTATCAATAGCATTTCCAGCTGTCTGACGCGTATTTGACTAAAGCCAGATGGACTAGCTTGGCTGCACAATGCAATTCGAAAGCAATCCATTTTTAAAAGTATATCGATTGGTAAGCGATTAGTATTCCCCGAGCTATTTAAAGAACGACTGAGCGCACAGCTGTTTATAAGCCCTTTTACTTGAAGGATATTTGTCTATAGGTTGTGATGTCATGCATGTAGTACCTGCATTTCAAGCTTATGCAGCGCATTTTTGAGCATCCCAGAATCGTTGATATTTGCCAGTCCCAAAGCGTGTAGAAAGGAGGATCCTGAAGTTAATAATCTATGTTATGAAACAGAGTCGTTGAACAGCAACTAACGAACCGTCGATTGTTTTGGTTGCTGGATTTAGTAAATGCTCTTTTCTTTAGACACCTTAAAATTGAACATGAAATGCTACAGGCAAACGACGCGGTAGCATTTTGTTTCGCAAAACTCCGCCACTGCATGTACGTGCTTTGCTGAAAGACAGTGCCAGTCCCAAACCAGGATGATGGAGGAGGGCGACGTCAGTGATCTTTGTTACCACATAGTGTCGGTAAACTGAAACTGCTACTAATTGGTTCGCATCCTGGTTCAGTAAGGTGGAAGTGAAGGATATTCGAGTTTCCTCGCTTGAGAAGATAATTCTGTAGGAACCTTGAGGAAGTCGATCACATACAATTGCTCATCGCCATCGATTGATGCTCGGTCATTTATTTAGAACCAC
Source organism: Aporrectodea caliginosa (assembly GCA_020284085.1). Lineage (NCBI taxonomy): Eukaryota > Metazoa > Annelida > Clitellata > Crassiclitellata > Lumbricidae > Aporrectodea > Aporrectodea caliginosa. Next base: position 15,896 of record JACEVL010002839.1, read on the forward strand.
TATCAAACAATAACGCTAAGCAATTGTGAACGAAGGACTGACTCAAGGTCTCCACAGAATAACCGTCTTCTGGTGGGA
>JACEVL010002840.1:0-16333 GCA_020284085.1 Aporrectodea caliginosa
AACTCCTGCTACTACATTCAAACTGAAGTGATGAAGTGACATGAGTGCTACAGTCTTCTTGAATTAAATTCAAATGCCTATTTTCTACTATTTATATAGCAAAATGAGTTGTTCTAATATATGAATTAAATTGTATAGCCACGGTTAAGTTCTCCACAATCTTGCACTATGACAAAATGGTTATCGTCGCTCTACATGCATTTTGGTCTATAAACTCTGAACATGATCTAGCCATCTGTCAACTTTGGATGGAATTGGCTGGTTGGGCTCCACATAAGTGTGTGTGGGCCCATCACTGTTGGCTGACTTGGCTCATCTAGTTTTCTTTGTACTGTTTTACTCACTGACAGAATATCTGTTCTTAATGATATTTAATATCATATAGGCTAGCTCAGAGAGTTCCTTTGATGACTTTTTTCATGAAATGGTGCTATATAAATTATAATTACAATTACAAAAGAACGTCAAATTCGAAGAGAAAGGAAACCTAAATCTTAACAGTCATATCTTCCAGTCATTTTCAGCCATGCAGAAGAATAAATACAAAAACAGTTCAACCAACGAATGGTCTAGCACTGATTCACTTAAGTATTCATTCATTCAAGTATTTATATAGCACCTCTCTAAAGAAACTACTCAGAGGTGCTCCCGACTCCAGCACGGTCAAAACTGATATCCAGTTTTCATTTTCAAATTACACCAAGCAGGTAAATTCCTCCACATTTTCCACAAGGACATAATATACACGTGGACACAGAAACAGAATACATCAAAGCCACTGAGTTAATGTTGGCTCTATCACAGGTAACACAGTTTAATTTTATGAAGGTTGCTAGGACTTAAAACTCAACACCATAAGCAGAAGCAAGTAAAGAATAGCCCGATATGCAACTGATCCCTCCTTAGAATTGTACAAAATCAACAGAAACAGACTGCATACCATACATTAAAAATTGCACAACAGGTCGAATCTTGCTAAGCGGGCCTTTATACTAATCTCTTTCCATCAGACCATGACATTTAAGGCAAACAAACTCAAGGCACATAGTTTTTGCACTCAACTTAAACAGCGTCTGAGTTTAGCTCAGCCATGTAGTATGCCATGTACACTGAATAAATGTCACCAAGGCAAATAATCTCTTCAGTCAACTACTAACACAAAAGTCCAGCAAAAACCATATTAGCTATGCCAAGGTCTTTCAATGGATTACGACCCCTAGACACCAAATGCTCTACAGTCTACAGAGAATCCTTTGTATACATACTATTGGCTGGCACATATCACTGGCAATAAAGCTGAAGCGATTTTATACAAACAATGCCAAACATATTTAATATAATTCTCATGATTCAAACTTAATCACGTAAACGAACTTAATCATGTAAACGTAAACCTTAAGCTCTGTAAACTGTTCAAAAAATTCCCTAAATTTGACAAAAAAACAGTGGATATATTGATTAATCAACAATAAGTCAACAGAACATAATAAAAACCTAAAATGAAGGCCTGGTTTGTACAAATATTAGACAATACAGCAGTGTCATTAATCTATTTGGATACTAAGCACTAACACCACACTTGAATTAACGTAAAAACATAACTGCATTGTATTCAAACATTTATAAAGCGCCTCTAGTAGGGTGAACTGTTCAGAGGGGCTCCCAGTGTGCAAGGCCACAAGAGAAGAAATAGGTTTTGAGAAAATCAAAGGTGGAAGAGGGGTTACTAGCTTTAGAATTCGACAGTGAGTATGTAGAGACAGCGCATTCCAAAGAGAGGGACTAATTGAAGTAAAGGACTGGGACACAGCTGTTCTAGTATGAGGAACTAGAAGCTCAAGTCTGTTTGATGAGCGGAGTGGTTGATGCGAGGAGGCTGAAAGAGGCCGGAGTAATACATCAGCTAAATATTTTGTGGCAAGACCCCTTTGTGCCTTGATATTAATATTATAATTACTCTTATAATAAACTACAGCAAATAGGCAAAGCATAGCATACAACGTAGATCAACAGAAACACCACAACATTAATAACCTCAATACATAGCAAGACAAACAGTGCATAACCAAGACTGATACAGCACTTCTACAATAATCACCTACACAGTAACTGCTTAACACTGTTACAATATATTAGAAGACAGATTTGTTTCCAGCTTACAAAAGAGACAAGCTATTACAATAATATAAAGCTATGACCCTCATTTTAAGGTTAAAATTAAGCTCAGTATCATTTCGTAATATAGTAAGAAACAGTTTCTTCCTTTTTCCTCTACAGTAAATATTGCAGATGTATGAGAGCTGAACTTACACAGGTCTCGAACTTGAACTAAAATTCGAACTTGAACTAAAAATGCATAGGTAAAAGGCCAGTGATTTGAGTACATAACCAACCGTAAACGTTTATTGATCACAGTGATAATTATATACGTTACATAGGAAAGTAAAGACAAAAAAGTTTCTGGTATCAGCTGACTGAGTGTATTCGTAAACCACCGATACTTAAAACGCGCTAAATGTTTGCAAAGTTGGTGTGACAGAGGTTATTTTTAAGGAGCAGGTGGTCTTTTTCTGACTCTTACATTCCAATACATGAACATGAATCTACCACTAACTTCACTCACGTTATGGCACGCGGTCTCTTGTCCACAGTAATTTATTAATGTACGACTAAATTACGCCGATTACTAAAATGAAAACACACGATTTGACAGGCTTTTGTCTAAGTTTTTGGACCGATAAATAGCTGAGAAAGTTAATATAAACATAGAAAGACCGAAATACCTTCGTCGAGTATTTTTTCGAGATGAATGAAGACATTAGGAAAGGCCTGTAATGCCTTCTTGTCGTTTAACAGTTGCGCCAAATACTCCGGTGTTTTGCGATCTATAAGATTTATCTCAGATCCTACGCTATTACTTCCTGTGACAGACATTTTGAGTCAGTTCTAGAGGCAAAATGAGTTGAGTTTTAAACTTTCCTAACTTCGTTCAAAACTTCACGTAAAGCCCAGCAGAACTTTTCTGAGGCTTTGACCCTCCCTCTAAAGACGAAGCCTCTTGGGGCCAGCCAACGCGCATGCCCGCGGACGATACCAATACACACACGAGGGGATATAGGCCTAACAAGAACTCTTTCGTTTAACTTCTACAATCAATAAATTGTTCTAATAACAATAGTAGTTTCATTCTAGTATATTTTGTATAATATTAGATTGATTAGCTATAGAAAGCAACTAGAAATATATCAAACCAAATGAAATAACTTAGAAGAAAGTCGTACGGTAGAGTCCACTATTGTCAGGCCAAGGATACTTTTGGGCATAAGCTCTAATAGTCTATGGTGAGCGCGTCCGAGTGAAGGAATATAGTTCGCATTCCAGAGGACGAAAGCTCTCATCGAAATTTTTATGTTGACTAGCATCTGTACAGAAATCAATTTCAGTTATTTTTGGTAAGATTGAAATATACTACGACAGATTAGACTTGATAAGGAGATGGCGAGGAAATCAAATCAACCGTATCCAATTTTCTGTACGTCTGTGCTGCCTACGAATTGAGAGACATTGCATGCGGTGGCTTGATTGCGGCGCAGTATTATGGGGAGGCTATCCTTCAGGCTTCTGCTATATGGGGCTAAAATTAGCGGCAACGACCAAATTAATTCGGCATCAGTTTGGATGTTCTAAAATGCGACCCTAAGAAGATAGACCATTGCAAAATGAAAATGCGCTGAGGAAATAGGCAGATTCAGTGCTTTGGTACACTACACATCTGGCTAAATTCCAGTCCAGGCTATCCGAGGTAACGCATCCTTTGTCCAAACTAATTAGAATCAATTAGGCTTCGATCTGTAGAGAGAGAAACACGACGGAGCCAGAGAGCTGTAGGCCTAATTGAGTCCAAGAAAGTTGTAACAGTAGGCCTACTCCTCTTTTGGCCTGGATACTACGATGCAACCAGACCGCTAACAATCCAGTGTGATTCAAGCGAAAAGGATTTAGCCTCATTTAGTTGCGGGTTAGCTGCAGGATGGTAAACTCAGTGTAGGCCTATTAGCCGCCTATATTTTAAGCTCCCCTTGCTGACAGTGGCGGCGCCAGAGGGGGCTAGAGGGTGCTTAGCCCCCTAACTGTAGGGTTCAGCCCCTAAAAGAAAGGTTATAAGCAACAACAAAAAGGTCGTCGCATCCCAATTCACGGAATAACTTACCATGGCTTTCTGAGCTTTAGCCCCCAAACTGAAATCCTGGCGCCGCCACTGCTTGCTGAAGAACGCCGAGTTCGACGGGCTGCGAGGTCAGAGACAGGTCGACAAAGATCAGATTTAGTAGGATGGAGCGCAGCCAAGAAGGTACGCGCGCTCTTTCTGATGGATATAATTATAACGGCTGGTATTAACCCGATATCAACCTGTGAAATTTAGGAAAGCGACTGTAATTTTACAACGAACAACACAGCAATTAAAATAATGGTCGACATTTTCAGACAAGTTGATTCATGGATAGCCTACACCAAGTATAGTCTAATTGTTCCTGAAGCCACCTCAAAAGTCCACTCTATAGTTCAAGAATTACTCAGAGCAGATCATCATCTTTTTCCATCTTATATTGATAGTGTATCTTTAGGTCGGACGGGTCGATTAAAAGTGTCAATTGTTTGGCTGAAGCGTTTTCCACATATGCTGATGCTGAGAAAATGAGGTTGACCATTCACATCTCGATTGGATTATTGCACTTGTCTGATCGTCGTCATCTTCTTTTCGTTGCAGAACACTGCAAAAAAGTTTAGAAGTTAGTCGAATGACACATTCCTCTTTGTTGCAAACTTATAACCTATTACGCGCAGAACATCTGCGCCCTAATGTGACAAAGCATGTGCCTTCTGGAGAAATCCTCTCTTCATTCCTGTTTCTGCCGCTCCTCTACTGAACAGTACTAAATGGACTGCCGACAAACCGAAAGACCGTCCAGTATAGCCTTGCTAAATGGACCAGTGACCACGGCTACACGTGTCTCAGCCTTACATGTATATTATGTCGAGAGAAAGAGAGAGATACAGAGTGACAGAAGACAGACTGGGAGAGACAGTGACAGAGTCAGACAGGGAAACATAGAATAAATGAATGAATGAATGAATGAATAATATTAGATTAGCGTGCTAGACGACAATACTTTAATTAGAGGCAATTTGAGAGAGAGAAAGACAGACAGACAGACAAACAGACAGACAGAGACAGACAGAGATTGAGACAGAGACAGACAGACAAACAGTACAGAGAGACAGAGCATTTCGTATGAGTCCATCTCAAAGTCCATATCAGTGTATATACAGGCTACTAGACTAGAATAATAAAATAATTAGCATTTGATCTCATCATCACTTGCATATATTAAACTTCCTATATACTGTACCTTAGGCTTTGGGTGATCTTTATGGTCTTTAAGTAGAATTTCTTTCGGATTCTACTGTACGTAGTTGCCCTGCCTTGATTCAACCTCTGCCTCTTCTTTCTTCTAACCTAGTCCCTCTCATCCTCATTCTCATCCCTCTGCCCCTTCTTTCTTCTAACCCAGTCGACCCCTCTCATCCTCATTCTCACCCCTCTGCCCCTTCTTTCTTCTCCTACCCTCTTCCTCTTCCTCTCATCCTCATTCTCATCCCTATGGCTCATCGACAAGACAATACAAAATTAATAAAATAAAAAAACAAATTCAAAAGTAATAATACTGGGCTTGCGGGGTTTAATGCCACGCCAGTGGCCCTCCTGCCATAATGAGCTTACGGGTTTTAACACCACGCCAGCGGCCCGCCAGGACTACAACAAATAAACCCCTAATAGGGCCTACATAACAAAACACACGACAGAGCCATAGGGCACCCATCACAATCTCGCCTCAGTCTCGTCACACCCATCCCTTCTCGCCTCAATCTCGTCACACCCATACCTTCTCGCCTCAATCTCGTCACCCATACCTTCTCGCCTCATTCTCGTCACACCCATCCCATTTCACCTCAGTCGCCGCACCGGTACCTAAAGAAACACAGGAAACCAACGAAGATTGATATTAATATTACACGTTATGACAGATTGCAGTATCATTACAGAAAAGAATAAAGTACAAGATTCCCTGCGATGGAGCCTTATTTGGTTTCCTTTTGTCGCAAGAACGTTGATTGATTTTTTTAAATATTCATGCAATATAGGGCCTAAATGGACACTTTACGTTACCGTCACCTAGCGATATTTATTACAGGCACAGCTTGTCATTATAAAATATATATAATAGATGCACTAGTGCACTATATTAAGGCTTTCTCGGCAGGCCCATACATGTAAGGTCAAGCAGGTCAGCGATCGTTGCGCTCAGCTGCTCGTGAAGCCATGCAGGTGCAGCGCTTTCGTCCATCAACTTGAGCCTACTGTGTCATCTCATGTCTCGGATCTTCCTATTGCATTTAATTCTCTTCAGCAAACACTTTCAAATTATCTTAAAACGGACTTAAACAATTAGACGAGCTAAATAGTCATGTGAGGTAGCAGACTCAAAAGGCGCTATATTAGGCGACACATAGTGTAATCTAGTGTATTGTTGATGAGAATCTGTTGGTTGAATCCACTTGTGCGCATCGGATCGACGGATTGCCTCTGGTGACCCTTCTACTTTACTGTGCATTGTTCGTGTTACTGTGCTTCGCTCGGTGTCTTTCGCAATGGGAGCGCCTCTGATTGGCGTTCACTGTGAGCGGCGCTTTATAAATTTATCAACACGATAAAATACAATTGTTCTGCTATTTAACTGATGTAAAAGTGTAGGTCTTAATGACATCTATCATCACATATATGCTAGCGTAAAGAGCGTCTATCATGTTTCGCTCTGTTAGCGGCGCTATATAAATGTTCAGTCACATTTACAATTACAACGCCAAGCTGTATTACAAACGTCATCACAAGCGAAATGAAAAGCCGACTGTCCGCCACTGATCCCCCATGTTCGTGGGTCACTCCTTTCTCTCGCCGTCTGATCTTCCCACTGACAGTTTACGCTCAGTAAATTTATTATAGCTGAGGAAGTAACTAATAATTATTATATTAGATAATATTATCAACAATTCTCAGAAGCGTGGATTCGAACCCTACGCCAGAAGCATCAAAGCAGTATAGCCTATAGGCCGTATACGTCTAAGCCTCGGACAGGCAGGCCATTTCTTTGCTGATTAAACCTACACGATCATATCCCTACCTTTTCCGGCGTGTCCTCAGCAGAAAGACGAATGGGAAATTCCCGAAGTTGTATAGTGCATGAACTGACTGCTTTTCGGGATGTGGCTGGTAGATGACAGATCACCAACACCTCACGAAGATTCGTTCACAATGTCGTAGTTAGGCGACACAGAATTTGAAGCTCAAGTGTGATTAGGCCTAAAATTAAAGTAAGATAAGAAACACTGTAACTGTGACGTCTCGATGAACACGTCACATGGCTGGAAAACTGTCAGAGCACAGCAGCGTGACACCTGGATATAGAGAAGGAAAACACATTTTACGTTTAACTTCGAAACTGCTTTTCACATGTCCTGATTGCCTTATTTCTCGTTACACCTTCGCCACCAATAACAATCAACGCTGTTAGTCCATCATCACAAAGGCACCCCCGTGCATCCAGATGATCATGACATCACAGATCAGAATATCATAACGCAGAGAGACTGATAAGATGAACCTCTATCAACTTTAAATCGTAGACTACATACTATGATTGAGCAATACTATTATCAAAACGATTCCGTTGAGAACCACCGAGTGGCGTCACATTCTCAGCTGCTCTTTTAAGACGTAGGCAATCATCAACCGGGAAATAACATAGACAGACAGGAAAGGCATGCAGACAAGAAATCAGTCATATAGACAGTCACATATAGGTCGACTTATCTCAATTAGCCGTTATGATAATGGCACTATATAAGTCAGTCTATTAGATTAGATTAAATTAAATTAAATTAGAATAGATAGTTAGGTAAGTGCACGCATAGCTACATACTTCGATATTCCAGTTGGGTTTGGTTCTTTGTGTAGAGATTCCATCTTTAAGTAGGAATCGATTTCATTTACTCTTGAGCAGCGCCGACAGATAAACTGCCCAGTCGGTTCTCTTCCATATTATTCTGGAGCTGGGCTCAAAGCGGAAGATGTGTAGGGTTTCCATCTTAAGCGGAAGATGTGTAGGGTTTCCATCTTAAGCGGAAGATGTGTAGGGTTTCCATCTTAAGCGGAAGATGTGTGGGGTTTCCATCTTAAGCGGAAGATGTGTAGGGTTTCCATCTTAAGCGGAAGATGTGTAGGGTTTCCATCTTAAGCGGAAGATGTGTAGGGTTTCCATCTTAAGCGGAAGATGTGTAGGGTTTCCATCTTAAGCGGAAGATGTGTAGGGTTTCCATCTTAAGCGGAAGATGTGTAGGGTTTCCATCTTAAGCGGAAGATGTGTAGGGTTTCAATACACGTAGCCGCATCAGCCTCCCACTCGTAGCCTACAGCAGGGTCCTTCAATACACGTAGCCGCATCAGCCTCCACTCGTGCATCAACAGGTACATGTAGTCGTCGTTCTGTCATTCCGTTTATTTATTATTGCTCTCTCCTCTTCCTTCGTAGTCGGATGCAGCAACAGCAAGTGGATTCTTCGAGGTCTGGTTCATGTGTTGGCGGCGGCGTCGTCGTCGTCAGTGGTGGTGGAGGAGAAGGATGCCTAGCGTTGACGTACCCTTCGATACGTGAACCAGCAGCAGGTGCAAACGACTTCTTCGATTTCTTCGGTCTCTGGTTCTGGTGTCTCTGGTTTCGGTGTCTCTGGTTCTGGTGTCGGCGGCGGCGGTGTTGGGGCTACTTGGCTGACTTTTTTCTCCCTGGGCGGAATGAAGCAGATGTCATCGACTTCTGCCCACGCGATTCGAGGAGATGGCGCTCTCAAGGGTTCGTCTTCGTCTTCAAGCTGTTCCAATTTAAACATCCACCTTCCTCTCTCGGATTCTTATCTTTCTCGATCGAACTGTTTCGTGATGTAGACGACCGCTTCAGGTGGATCGTTGTCTCCTCTCTGACGGCCGTAGTCTTCGTCTCTGGCACTGCCTGCTCGTCAGGCCCTTCTTCCTCGGACTGTTCTGCTTCCAATGGAGCCGTGGTGGATCGATCGGCCTCCGTCACCTCTTCATCTGCAGACGAAAGCAGATCTTGGCGGCGTTTGTCGTCCACGAGGCGGCTAAGGTCAATACATGCCAGGGACTCTTTAAGCGAGTAGCGAAGAATCGGTGTCAGGTTGTTGGGATCCTTCGGGGTTCGGGCAGACGCTGTAGGGCTCTGAGGTTGGCCAGTCAGAATGATCCCCTTCCGCGGCCTCCGTCGGAACAGGGCGCCGCAACCTCCGACCCTTCCGATCTTTCCCTTATCCTCCAGTCTTCCACTCTTAGTAGAGACAAGAGGGACAGACGGTGGAACTCTCGCAGCAGAATGGCCTACCTCGCCTGCAGGCTCATTCTGCGGAACAACTCCCGGAGCTATTCGCACAGAGCGACGACGAAACAGCTTCCGAAGAAACATCGTTCGGAATCCTATCCACTTACGTGAACTAATCCGTGACACAAAGTCACACAAGCAACAGTCTTAAAAAGTACGGAAAATTGGAACGATAAATAACTACTTAAGATAACTAGGAACTATTGGAACTATTAGAACGAATTAACTATAAGAATTATATAAGGAAAATAGTGTAAAAGGCAATCTGAATATACTCTATAAATCTCAAAACCACGCTCGCTCTAGGAATCTATCGGAGGAAGAATCACGTGACCAGCACAGCAAAGGCTGCGAAATCACCATGGCAACATAATTATGACGTCGTCATTGACAAATTGTCATTGGTAGGCTACCGGAAATGTCGCCTAAGACATGTAAACATTGATATATATATATATCTTATAGAATTTTTAATTAATTGAGGTAGTCAATGTCGTTGGCCATCATTAAATAATGATGGCGGCGATTACCTACGGCGAAGTATTGGTTACGAGGATACGGTAATTATAATAATTGCGCGCGTCTCTGAACGAATCTGCGAAATTTGGCCTTGAAAAGAGCTATGTCATATTGGCACCAACAAGACTGGTGTAGCAGTATTATTAATATTTATGCTATAACTATTAGGCCTATAATTATTATTATTATTTTAGTAGTAGGCCCTAGTAGTAGCAGTAGTAATAGCAGCAGCAGCAGCAGTAGTAGTTGTTGTTATTGTAGTTGTAGTAGTAGCAGCAGCAGTATTATTAATAATTATTATTAATAGTAGGCCTAATTGTAACCTTTGTAGTATTAGCAGCTGCATTGTGGACTCATACTTAATCCAGACTTGCGAATTTCCCTTGGAACAACTCCAAAAAGGTTTTTGGCCTCCAAGCGAACGTTATACCGTGCCTCTGATTCGAATTTGTAGACTTGAAATAAATAAATATAATGATAATAAACTTATTAGATGCGGTGTGTTGGAGGCCTTCGGCGAGGAGGGGGTGATAGAGCTCTTTGACATGATCGTGTATCGTAAAGTACACCGTGTGCCGTAAAGTAAGCACCCGTAAAGTACACCATATAATCGTATATTAAGCACCCGTAAAGTACACCATGTAATCGTAAATTAAGCACCCGTAAAGTACACCGTATAATCGTAAAGTAAGTACCCGTAAAGTACACCGTATATCGTAAAGTAAGTACCCGTAAAGTACACCGTATATCGTAAAGTAAGTACCCGTAAAGTACACCGTATAATCGTAAAGTGAGCGTCGTTGGTAGTCACAGGAATTCCCTCAACCATCTGCAGATAAAGGGACCGACGGGACACTGTACCATATAATGCACAAGGCTATAGTAGCCGATTGGTAAAGCGTCCACCTTGCTATGCTGAGAGTTCTGGTTCGACACTCAAACCTCTGAGACAGTTGTGTATAGAGACCTTTAGCAAGTCCTTCACTCACAATTACTCAGCGCCATCGATTCATGGTGGGTCATTAGATAGTAGCGCTTAATAAATTCGTAATAATACTTAACGCCGTCCGAAGAAGAACGGCATATAATTATTATTATACAATACAATGCAATATAATTATAATTACTTTGTAGTATATAATTTATATTATATACATATTGAATTCCTAACAGGATACATAATATATAATAATAGGCCTATTATAATAATTATATATTGTGTATCAAACTCGGAAAATACATAATTGCCGGATTGAACCATACATATGTATATAATATGCATATAGACTAATCTATGTAATTTATACAATCTACGGGTATGGCATTAAAGTATACATTCGTATAGGGGCCTACGTGTCTATAGCCTATACTAATGTAGACGCTACATCTTTTATACAGTTCAGTTGTCTAAGTGGTCTGATCTTCCGCTTAAAAATTATATATCTCGTGTTATTTAAGTTTCAATTTACTTTTCAGTTTCAGTTATAGTTATAGTTTTGTTTTAAATGTTCATGGTCTGTTATCAGACAGTCAGACAAACCAATGACATGATCGAATAAAACAATGTCAACCATACTAAACTAATAACAAGAAAATCTACTTACAATATGACCAGACAAGATTACACAAGCAAATGATGCTGATGCTGATGCTGATGATGATGATGATGATGACGACGACGACGACGACGACGACGACGACGACGACGACGATGATGATGATGATGATGATGATGATGATGATGATGATGATGATGATGATGATGATGATGATGATGATGATGATGATGATGATGATGATGATGATGGTGATGATGATGATGATGATGATGAAGTGATGAAGAAGATGTAAGCCAACCCAGAGAGGTAGCCATCGGTATGACGTGTTAGTGACTTCATTTTCTTAGCCACGGCATATGACAGCGGGTGACCAGTCCTCTCCCTCGCCGTCTCACCTAAGTGTACGGTCAGTGTAACCATCATAGCTGAGTTTGCTAAAGGGAGCACGCTGAGCAGAAATCTCGAACTAAATTTCTGCCCTGGCAGGGATTCGAACCCCCGACCTCTCGATTGACAGTCCAGCATGCTAGACATTACATAGGCCTAAATTGACAAGAAATAAATGAGTGTGTAAAATCCAAGTAAGCATTGCACGATTCAATCGAAAAACGAGTCAAGAGTTTGGCAACACCAAAAACATTCACGAAACTCTTTCAAATTGCAAGTGTTTTCAATAGCAATTGCAAGGGATCCCTAAGTTAATGCCAATCTCATTGTAGAACGATGTCATATAATTGTCTAAAGCATATCGCATCAGAGCATAAATTACTGTCTAACTATCAAAGGACTTGTAATATCGGTCTCTGTCAGAGAATTTATGTTCTGCGGTAAACGTTCTGTTTGGCAGCATTGAAATGACTGCCCGACTTCATCGAAACAATGATGATGATGATGACTATATAAAATGATTATATAAGATTAGGTATCCAACGTACGTAGCCTACTCTTCTAGACAAAGTTGTTAAGCGAAGAGGCCTATTGTTTGGTCAAGTAGGCTTAGAGGTCGGGAATGGCTTGACCCGATCGAGGTGGTGGATCTCCGAATTTTGGCAAGTCTTAAATCTAAGCCTATCTGACGAAAATATGACCAACACTCGCTATTCGGATAGATCTAAAACATAAAGTTTTTGAAACAAGAGGAATGAACACGAACAAGCAATTTATAGACTGCATAACTATAGAGTCTAATCCAGTAATAGAGAAAGCAATCCTTTAAACTTTCATGTTAGCCAAAAATCCAAAATGCGGTTTGCAATTGGTCCTACAATAAAGAATAGGCCTATTCTATTCTATTCTATTCTATTCTATTCTATTCTATTCTATTCTGTATGGTCGATTATTGTAACAGAAACTTTTAAGTGACGGGTCTCCTCTTTTAGGTGACAGATCTCATAGTTCAGATGCCGGATCTCAGATCCGGCGAGATCCGGCTGAATTTAAAAACTATCCAATGATAGGGCCTATTAAGTGGGGAATAAAATTCGCTTGCCGGAAGACCAGAGCGATATGGAGAACAAGGAGTTGATACCGTGAGTTGTGTTTAGGATGACAGCAATTGGAAGGCGGCCGCCTCAATAGATGGATCTGAGTAAGATTTTTGGAAAAGCTTAGCCGAGACTATAGCCTATAGGCCTACAGGGTCTATAGTTTTGAATGAAAAGTCTGAACAGTGATGGGTAAGGCTAATGCAGCTTCACAATTTCACATGAAGGTAGGCTACAGTGAATCATAATTTGCGTCGAAAGCAGGCTTTTTTCGATCACTGAAGGTCGGCATTTGAATTAGGCCTACTAGTTTAGGCCTACCAGAAATTAATGTAGGTCCTACAGTAACAAATCTCTGGCATTGGAAGAAATGAGACAAGGAGTGCCATGAACTAACTTATTTACTTTGCGAACCTGACGGATGGCGCCTTCCAAGTTCCAGGTTGCTTCATATAGTCCTTCACGAGGACTGGGCGCCTGTTTATGGCTGCCGCTACTTTGCTATTACTTTATTATTACTATACTTGATTATTACTTCTGTGTTTCATTTTCTATTCAATCTCTATATCCCATTGTGCATATGCTAATGGAGTATTAAAGGCTATAATTACTTAGCCTACTTATTAAAATATTCATTAGTTTATCTTAAAATTTTCTAATACTTTTAAATATCCATTATCATTTATCACTCATGTTAGCATTTCTGCGTTTTTGTCAGATTGCTTTTATCAATAAAACGAATATACAGAACCAACGAAAATACTGATGACGTAAATTTTATAAAGCCGTCATCTTGCGATTGCAGTTCTGATGACGTCATCTTTGGACCAATTGTTTAGCGGCTTGGCAACGAGTCGATGGAGCTTCATTTCCAAACTTGACGTGGAGGAGGAGACCGAGGCGTTGAGCTAATGGCAACATTTCGAGGGAAAAATATCGAAATTCGTCAATCAGGAGAAGTACAGAATGATGAAATTCGGCGTAGAACTGTAGCCTACCATTTGATGGCACAAATCGAAAATCGAAAGATCGACACGATATGCAACTTTGAACAGAAGATAATCGAAAAATTTTATCAGAAAAAATTAATTCGAAATTCAACGAAAAACTGCTCCTTTTGAAGACACAAATCGACCAATAATCCACACGACATTATTACTTCGAACAGAAACTAGTGGATACTTATCGATCACAAAGAAGCGGAAATCGAAGTTAAACGTAAGAATTGTTCAACCGTGTTAGAGCTTTGTAAAGGAGAACCGAGTGAGGTTATTACTATAAAACAAGCTCCGTGTTAGAGCTTTTGTAAAGGAGAACCGAGTGAGGTTATTTCTATAAAACGAGCTCCGTGTTATACAGCTTTTGTAAAGGAGAACCGAGTGAGGTTATTCCTATGAGACAAGTTCCGTGTTAGCTAAAGCTTTTGTAAAAAAGAGCCGAGTGAGGTTATTTCTATAAAACGAGCTCCTTATTATAGAGCTTTTGTAAAGGAGAGAACCGAGTGAGGTTATTCCTATGAAACAAGCTCCGTGTTAGAGCTTTTGAAAAGGAGAACCGAGTGAGGTTATTCCTATAAAACAAGCTCCGTGTTGGGAAGCTTTTGAAAAGGAGAACCGAGTGAGGTTATTCCTATGAAACAAGCTCCGTGTTAGAACTTTTGTAAAGGAGAACCGAGTGAGATTATTTCTATAAAACGAGCTCCGTGTTATAGGCCCTACAGCTTTTGTAAAGGAGAACCGAGTGAGGTTATTCCTATGAGACAAGTTCCGTGTTAGAGCTTTTGTAAAAAAAAGAACCGAGTGAGGTTATTTCTATAAAACGAGCTCCTTGTTATAGAGCTTTTGTAAAGGAGAACCGAATGAGGTTATTCCTATGAAACAAGCTCAGTGTTAGAGCTTTTGAAAAACTAGTGGATACTTATCGATCACAAAGAAGCGGAAATCGAAGTTAAACGTAAGAATTGTTCAACCGTGTTAGAGCTTTGTAAAGGAGAACCGAGTGAGGTTATTCCTATGAAACAAGCTCCGTGTTAGAGCTTTTGTAAAGGAGAACCGAGTGAGGTTATTCCTATAAAACAAGCTCCGTGTTATAGAGCTTTTGTAAAGGAGAACCGAGTGAGGTTATTCCTATGAGACAAGTTCCGTGTTAGAGCTTTTTAAAAAAGAGCCGAGTGAGATTATTTCTATAAAACGAGCTCCTTGTTATAGAGCTTTTGTAAAGGAGAACCGAGTGAGGTTATTCCTATGAAACAAGCTCCGTGTTAGAGCTTTTGTAAAGGAGAACCGAGTGAGGTTATTCCTATGAAACAAGCTCCGGTTAGAGCTTTTGTTAAGGAGAACCGAGTGAAATAGAAATAAGCTATGAAATAAGCTTCTTGTTAGAGTTTTTGTAAAGGAGAACCGAGTGAGGTTATTCCTATGAAACAATTAAGCTCCGTGTTAGAGCTTTTGTAAAGGAGAACCAAGTGAGGTTATTCCTAAAACCAGCTCCGTGTTAGAGCTTTTGTAAAGAGAACCGAGTGAGGCTATTCCTATAAAACAAGCTCCTTGTTAGAGCTTTTGTAAAGGAGAACCGAATGAGGTTATTCCTATAAACCAAGCTCCATGTTAGAGTTTTTGTAAAGAGGAGAACCGAGTGAGGCTATTCTTAGGAAGCAAGCTCCGTGTTTGAGCTTTTGTAAAAGGAGAACCGAGTGTGAGGTTATTCTTATGAAACAAACTCCGTGTTAGAGCTTTGTAAAGGAGAACCGAGTGAGGCTATTCCTATAAAAACAAGCTCCTTGTTGGGAGCTTTTATGGAAAGGAGAACCGAGGTTAGTTCCTCACTAAACCAAGCTCCTTGTTAAGAGCTTTTGTAAAGGAGAACCGAGTGAAGGTGATTCCTGTGAAACAAGCTCCGTGTTAGAGCTGTTGTAAGGAGAACCGAGGAACGAGGTTATTTCATCAAACAAGCTCCGTGTTAGAGGCTTTTGTAAAGGAGGAGCCAGGCAGTGAGGTTATTCCCTCAGGAAAAACAAGCTCAGCCAAGGGTGGAGTGGGGCAAAGGCCTAGGTGGGGTGAAACGCCTGGGGCCTTCGTGAAGCCTCTGCAGTATTTAAGCGCTATAAAATTATACATATATGCTGGCGCCATCTGAAGTTACCTTCTGATATCGAGTTTGTGTATTTCGTTTCGCGGTAAGTGAAAATATTTCATTTCTTAATTATTTGGACACTTTTGCTAAATGTTGTGACCTCACAGTTTGACGATTTGCGAAAGCAAGTGGT
>JACEVL010002841.1:0-18520 GCA_020284085.1 Aporrectodea caliginosa
TGAAATTACAGGATCCGGGCTATATCTGGGGCCGAGGTGCGTTCCGCTGAAAACCAAAAGGGGTCAGATTGACCCCTTCGGTGCTTCTAGTGTTAATAGTATATAGACTGCAATTTTATCTTGACAGATCAAACAAATACACCCTCAGATTGCTCAATGACGAGAAATTCCTCGGTCGAAATATTTTTAAAACATTACATTCGGAGTCAAGGTTTCGTTTTACTTGCACGTTTTGATCCGTCACTTTCATTTGAGGCTTAAAGAACGATAATGTAGGCCCTATTTCACCACAGAGCTAGCATTAGGCCCTAAAATTTCGCCAATCAATCAATCAAATTAGTTTATTCGAAATCAAGCTGACAATATCGCAGCAATATCGTGTAGTGTAAAGCAACGAGTTTTGGGCAATTTTCAAAGAACGCCCAATTAACAACTTATAGTAGGCCTATGCAATTCACCATTTTAAACAAGACAAAATCAATATTTTGAAAGGCTCAGCGGGCCGGATGAACCCATTCTGCGGGTCGGACTATGCGGGTCGTAGGTTGGACAAGCCTGGTCTATCTGATTAACGAGCAGCTAATAATTAATAACTCATTCAGCCGGATTCAGTACCATAGAATTATCTAAGCATATAATAATCAAGATATTCTCTCTGGCTCTCTGTCTCTGCCTCTGTGTCTATCTCTGTCTCTGTATGTCTGTCTGTCTGTCTAAAGGTCTAGTTACTCATGGATAGGGTTAGGGTTAGAGTCCTGAGTTTTTCTCTCTCTCTCCCTCTCTCTCTCTCTCTCTCTCTCTCTCTCTCTCTCTCTCTCTCTCTCTCTCGTCCATCAATTTCAGCACCCCTAACTCAATTGCCCTCTGCCGTAGTATTTAACTTAAGACTGAAAACCGAACGCTGAGAAATTTCGTAGATTTAGGCCCACAGTTACGTTCACAGTATGTCTTCACTTCCAGGTCGCGGATCTTTCTCCTCTCCCACGCCACCTGGTTACTTTAATTGTGTGGCGGTTCCACCATTATGTTCTGAGGAGCAATACCTATCCTATTACCAACCGACAAATATTGCTTGACCTCTTTCTGACTGTGGAGCACGTTCATAGATGGAATTGGACGAGCGGAAGGAGGACAATATAATTTATATGCTGTCACTTTAATTGTCCATACAGCAGCTACCCTGTTCCTAAACGAATAAGCAGACTTAAATTAATAGACGTCATCCTATTTAAACGATAAGGCTACCAATGTTTTCCTAGCTAATAATAATAATAATCTTCGTTTATTTTCAAACTGACACAACGCAGGATGATTACAAATCAGTATGAACGGATTATCACAAGTTATTACAGGAGTCGAATTCAACTGAAATTTAGCTGAAACGAGGGTACACTGCATGGCCACGAGTTCAGATGAACTCATTGAACTACCAACTGATTCAGTGCAGCCTGCCCCACGAGGATGTTCTCTTGAAGCGAATGAAATAATGTTATGTACCAAGAACATGAGGGCACATAAAGTGAATCTGCATAATTATGTGGACATGCATGCTATAGAATAGGCTCATGGCACTGAAGAGCGCCAGGCACTTAAGGCCAACGGATGAGAATTATTGCACAGAGATTACTAAATAGTATAATATACAGCGCAACTAACTATAGGCAGACAACTAATAGTCCGACCTGACACAGAGTTGTTTTAATTCTCCGAGGATGGAACTTTTCGTATGTGCTATCCTACTTACTGTCACAGGTCAGTGGATATAAATTAATCATGCATCCAACTACTACTCGCTCTCGAATTCTAGCTAATAACCTCTCTTCCACCTTTGCTTTTCTCAAAACTTTTTTCTTCTCTTTGACCTTGCGCACTGGGAGCGCCTCTGAATGGTTCACCCTATGAGAGGCGCTTTATAAATGTCTGAATACAATACAATACAACTATTATAATTAGTTTAAGAATTCCTGCTTAGTTGGAGGAATTTCTGTATTGTTTATCGACACTGAATGTCATGTAATGCACATACGGAATTCTCTTTGTCTGTATGTTTACCTGTGTTTCTGTTTCTATGCTGCATGTATCGCTTGCTGAGTAAAATTAAACTTAAATTACCATGATTAGGCCTATAAGTAAGATAGCTTTTTTATGTTACCTTGCAGGTGCACAAGAAAGTCAATTGGAAGGACCTCAGAACGCAGTGAGCGTTGTTGGCTCAAACGTTACCTTGAAATGTTCATCTCCATCTAGAAGCTGTAATAGAATAGACTGGATAAAATATAGTCATGGTAACCCTTCCACTGTTTTTAGGGATCGTGGAGGAATATCTATCCCTTACAGAGGCCGATATAGCATCGACAAAAATTCATCTGGCTGTGGCTTGATTATTAAAAACGTTCAAATGACAGACGCCGGACGCTATCTTTGCAGAGCTATCGTTTCATCACGCTCAGTTGAAAAATCTGCTAATCTTATTATACTGGGTAAGTTATGTTTTATCGAGTGATTCTGTTGTATTAATAATTCAAACGAAATCTAATTTCTTAAGGGCCACGGTCACATAATTTACTTACCATGTATGTGTATGTGTAGGCTTGTTTATTTATCTGTGTGTGTATGTATGTTCTTGTATTAAGTATTAAGTATTAAGAAATACTGAAGCTTTTTTTACTAAGCTCAAAACTGTACTTTTGGCCGTGCTGGAGTCGGGAGCGCCTCTGAGTAGCCCTCTGGAAGGGGCGCTATATAAATTTATGAATGAATGAATGAATGAATAATGTACGTGTGAGTGTGTGATTGCCTGTGTATGGATGTGTTTATGAATAAATATAGATGTAAAAAATTATGTATGTATGTCAGAGTGGTACAATGTTAATAAGTATAAACATACAGAATTATTACGGGTGGAGCTCGTCCACCTTTGTTCCTGCAGTGTCTGTCACAATAGCAAACATACACACATATTGCACTATATTAAATGTCCTCGTAATAAATACATACATACATACAGTACATACAGCACATGCATACTTACATGCATACATACATGCATACATACATACATGTATACATGCGTGCATACATACAAACTTACATACACGCATGTACAGGATGCAGAGCGATTCAGGGAATAATCTTCCCACCATACGTTTTCTAATGCGATGCAATGTTATGCCTATCAAATAATGCACATGCCTACTACCTATAAACAATAAGGCTTTTAAGTGGCGGGGGATGGTAGCACAGTGGTTAGAGTTCTCGGATGGTACTTCAGAGGGTATGGGTTCAGCCTCCTTTGAGACAGTAACTCTGTATGGACCTTGAGCGAAATTATTTCTCACCATTTTTCATGCACACCTCAGATTCAGGTATATACGGTACTGATCATGCACATGTAAAACATGATATTTAATATTAAAAATGCTAGTAAGTTTGCAAAATATTTATTTATCATCGCTTTCGAAATTATACATATCGGTGAGAAGATCATTTTAGAATTGCTGTTAATTGATATATGAAATTCTGATCAGTTGTATGTTCCCTTCAATGCAAACATTGACTCACCAAGCTGACAATTTCCACTTTCTTGAGTAGATAATAGGCTATGATAAACGTTCTGTGCATTCATATTGTGATACCATTTTCCTTATTGCCAGCATAATGACTGTAAAAATAGTTATTTAGCTGGAGTGAAGACCTTGGTTATTATTAGATACTCAGTTGGAAGTATGAGAATGCTGAATCGTATTATTCAGTCTATTACTTCTGAATTTTAGATTTTATTCAGTTAATGACGCAATTTTGTAATATTGGGATTCGTCATTATAAAAATTGGAAAAAAGTTCTTGTATTTTAATTTTTGTGTAATGCGTTTTGGTAGAGAATCAATCCAGATGTATCACAAATGCGTCTGAGAATATCACAGCGGAAGGAGACGGAGTGCACTTGACATGTGAGGTCACACACAATAAAACACATAGAGCATCGATTGTCTGGAACGGAGTGAAAGGTACTCCGGGTGCTGCGAAAATTGGAAAAACTATAAGTCAGTCTGACTCCTTTGCTGCTTCTGCACCTGAGGTTCCATCTTTCACCTGCAACACTTCATTTTCAGTTGAAACTAATAGAACAGAGATTAGCGGTCTGGCTACAAACTCTCCAGTTATCACTTGCGAAATACCTGCCGTCAAAATAATGTGTAAGTTTTCATTCATAAAATGCTGTATGCCTCACACGCCTGGTGGGGTTTCGTGGGACAGCGTGACAAAGACAAGTTTGTAGCCTTGATGCGTCGCTTGATCCGCTATCACTATCTTCCTGGAGATACCCTGTCTTTTGAGCTGCTATGCATAAAGACAGATTCCCGCCTTTTTCATCGATCCTGGCGGATAATGGGCATGTATACATGTATATGATTTGCTTTCCCCTATTAAAAGTTCTGAGTATTCCCTCCGTCCACCGGGGTCAGGACCGTATAATTCCTCCCGCAGATAATTTCATGCGTAAAACTGTCATCACTAGGACGATATATAATAAGGTCTGATCAAGATTGGCAGTCTTTCTGATATATATGCGGGACTGTAATGATTGTGCAACAAGGTGCAGTTGGCAATTGGTTTATTAAGGGGTATTCTCACTTACTTCATGCGAAACACGTTTATTGTCAAAATGCTATATACTTATTGACTGTGTTTATAAAGATGCATGTACACCAAAGTGCGACTAGCAATTGGTTAATAAAGAATATACTTACTTACTATCTTATTACTTACTTATAAATTTTCATTAACTGCATCTTTGTCCAAAAATCTGTTTCAGATTCGGTTAGGGATGTTCAGTTATCGCCATCGTTTACTAATTATCCTCCTGGATCCAGAATTACTTGCATGGCCAAAGGACATCCAACACCTACTCTAAAATGGCAGGAAAGAGAAAATGATGGTACCTGGATGGATATTCCTAACCAGAATGGCTGTGAATTTGCTAAACCCAATGCTTCTTCCAAGCGGTACAGATGTTTTGCAATGAATGTAGTGAAAGGCAAGAGCTACAATGCACCTTCGCACGAGTTCCTGGTTAACAACACAGATAGTGGTAATTCTTTTGCATTGAGTTTTATTTCTCTTTACCTCGGTGTCTTTGATAACCAATTGTGCAGAAACATGTACAATAACCTGCCAATCCAGCCACAGGGACTGGAATATGGATATTATTCCTATTCTTGTGGCTTCTGTAACACAGTTATGATAGGGCTATTTCATGAAGCTCCAATCGATGGCCGATTCAATTGAAATAGTAGACAGTCCTAATCCAACATGGAAGCAAACTCGAAATGCAATAATTATTAGTCAGAGAATCTAAAAGGCAGTGTGATTTTAGTTAACGATAACGATAACGAAAATGTTCGTTAACGAAAATAAAATGATTTCGTTAACGATAACTATAACTATAACTAAAAAATATCATTAACTATAACTATAACTATAACGAAAATAACACTAACGAAAATTCATCTTTATTTTCGTTAATACAAAAATAAAAATAGGAAGTGCAATATGGACGATTCGACATAAATGAGAACGAAAAATGCGAAATTTTTATTGTGAAATTTGTCAGTTACTTTGGAAACTCGTGTATTGATGAAGCTGAATGTACCCATGCTTCAAAGGTTTTCATAGCTCTGAGTAAATTGTGAAACAGCGTATTAATACGCACAATTTTGCTAATAGACTTAATTATTGTAACTAAGTAGTAACTAAAATTAACTAAAATAAAAATCCATTAACTATAACTATAACTATAACTAAAAAATAATACTAACTATAACTATAACTATAACTAAAATAAAAATCATTAACTATAACTATAACTATAACTAAAATAAAATCTGTAAGGAAAATCACACTGCGGTGGATGCAGTAAGAGAAAACGAACGTTGTAGGGAGACTCCGTGTGACTAACAGTTGGACGTGAATGGGAGCACACAGGGGCAGTGAGTATAATGACACTGGAGGATGAATAGATGGATGCAGAGTCTATCGACATCTCATAGTACCAAGGGACGTTGTCGTCGACAGAAATTATTCTAAACAGTTCTAACAAATACAGTTCATTGTTTGGGTAGTTGTGAAAGAAGTATATAGTTTCAGTTTAACGACGATGTGTCATGGCAAAGATAATTTGCGTCGCCCTCCTCCTTTATCCAGGCTTGGGACTGGCACTGCCTGGCACTAAGGCATGTAGTTCAGTGGCGCAGTTTAATTATGCACACTGCCAGCATATCCATGGAGCTTAGAAAGCACCCGTATGGACTCTATTATACGGGTCCCATACGGGCCATACGTAAATATAGATCCTGTGGTGTGGGCTCCATGAGTATCTCGCGCGCTAAATATAGCATCAGTTGGTGTGATTAATTTCTTGAGCGTATTAATATGTTTCGTCACTATAGTTACAAAACCAACCATTGGCAACAGTTAGTTAATGATTGAAGTGAAATGACTTATATACCAGAGAAATGAGCAATATAAAGGTGTTCGATTTATTCATAAATATGGAATATTGAAATTGATGACTCTGCTTCCCACACGGAACTATTCATTAACTAATTGATCCTAGTTGATTGTTGGTTTTATTGAACAATATCGGATGATTGTAACTGTATTGTACTCGCAATTAGCAGCATTTTGTTCCAACAGCACTAGTCGCTAACTCCTTTTATTATCAGTCTCTCCTTAGACCCGCTGGATGAGACCCTATGTAAGTCTGTGGCTACAGTCATAATTACCGTGGGACAAGACAGCCAATTGATATAAGAGCTATCTTACATGTAAGTCACCTTCAAAACGTTGTCAACCAATGCTATAGGCACAGGGATATGGTTGACGATTGGGGTTATGAGCTGTATATGCCAAAAAAACAATCTTTGTTGTCATAAGCTGCCGTTAAACTCCTCCTCATCTTTGACGATTGGTTCGAGCGTTATCTTTAGACACCTTTTAAAGGTTGTCAACCGATGCTATAATAGCCATGGGGCACAGTTGGTGAATTTAACTCCGACACTGCTCGCACTCATACAGTGCCAGCAGTGTGATTTTAGTTAACGATAACGATAACGAAAATGTTCGTTAACGAAAATAAAATGATTTCGTTAACGATAACTATAACTATAACTAAAAATATCATTAACTATAACTATAACTATAACGAAAATAACACTAACGAAAATTCATCTTTATTTTCGTTAATACAAAAAATAAAAATAGGAAGTGCAATATGGACGATTCGACATAAATGAGAACGAAAAATGCGAAATTTTTATTGTGAAATTTGTCAGTTACTTTGGAAACTCGTGTATTGATGAAGCTGAATGTACCCATGCTTCAAAGGTTTTCATAGCTCTGAGTAAATTGTGAAACAGCGTATTAATACGCACAATTTTGCTAATAGACTTAATTATTGTAACTAAGTAGTAACTAAAATTAACTAAAATAAAAATCCATTAACTATAACTATAACTATAACTAAAAAATAATACTAACTATAACTATAACTATAACTAAAATAAAAAATCATTAACTATAACTATAACTATAACTAAAATAAAATCTGTAAGGAAAATCACACTGCTAAAAGGCAGGCTAAGGAAGGTGACTAAGCTGAAACACATAGGCCTATTGTCTAAGGTTGGTTGATGTTATGAATATTATGTAAATTATTATATTTTTATGAACGTGATTAGCCCGTGTAAAGCTAAACAAACTAAAATAGTCTTATGTTTGTCATCCATAAAAATTGAATTGTTCACTATTTTTGAATGAGCTTATTATTTTGCCTGTGAATCTTTACCATATTTTCGATCGCATTTGCATTGACCAATGTGGCAATGTCTGTTCTTTTTACTTCTTATTTATATGCTGGAAAACAAGACGTGCTAATAAAAAAGTTGTTTTAAAATTCATAGATAAATGTACTTCGACTGGTGGGGCTAGTGCCTCAGAAGACCGTCCGGGAGTTGGCGTCGGAAGTTACAATGCAGTTGGCACTGGAATAAGCTTTGGAATCGGATTCCTTGCCGCCATCGTATTGGGTTCTATTGCCTTTGCCATCTTGATCAGACTCAGATACCTAGAGTTTCATCCAAAGCCAGCCAATAAGCCTCTCGGTAAGAATTGGCTGACAGAAAATACACGCCGGATAATTGCAACATACGCACACTTTACATAAACACAGCAGTATTATAAATAGTTGAACTTATTTCCTGCATCTTGTTACGCCATTTAGAACTAAAATACAATATTATCCATATTGCTACATAGAAACAAAGATAATTTTATATCATTCTTGACTTCCATCTGTCATACTATACAGTAAACACCTGAACATACGCACACTTGCCCACAGATAGGCCTACACACACGCACACACAAACACAAACACCCGCGTATAATTATATCGAAATCAATCAATACAATTTTTTATTGTCACCGCTTCAACAGATACGGGCTCTGTTTAGAAATGAAAAAACAGGAGACTCTGAAGAGATCTAGATCCCGCTAACTATAGGGTCACCTAGAGGTGAGTTCCGTTTAAAAAACAAAGCCAATCAACATCAAAATTATCAGCTGTAAACCAATGCTTAGTTGAATAGTCATGAGTAGCTTATCATGCTGCTTTTCACTGAAGTGACTTGGTACCTTAACACAAAAAATGGATATACCTATACATACTTACACAAGCTAAGTGAAATATACATACTGACAAGCTAAGTTAATTACAGTTGTTGATTAGGTAGTGGCGTGGCATTTTCTTCAAAGGTCATTCAGGAAGTGACGCAATGGAGCTATCATAACATAGATTTCAGACACATTTATTTTGTTCGGCAGATGGCGATGTGCAGCACATGGAGCAGGAGATAAATTCGTCGTCATCTCATCAAATGATGCATTCGTCGACTCATCGGATTGGGGCTCCAGTAGTAAGGCATTCATTCATTCATTGCCGGATAGAAACATACACTGCTGTGGTTAAATCGCATTTTCTCCAGTGCAACAAAATCTAGACCCGGTGGGGAGTTGTTAAACCTTTGAATCCCTGCAGCTTCGGCAGAAACTTTATAAGACACAACGTGCTTGGTAGTTACAAGACTATCAGAAATTGCACTCGTTTTGATGCATTTCTCATATTTTGTGTTTTCTCTTTCTCTAAACTTCATAGTCGTAAACGTATCTTCATCTCGAAACGCTATCTCTGGACAACACAATCCGAAATGATGCAGCGCTTGTGTTTAAGTTGGTGCCCTGCGTTTAGCTTTAAGTTGCGCCTTATAAACTTTTGAATTTTACATTGATGAATTTTAATGAAAATTGAATGAAATGAATTTTGATGAAATTGAATTTTTCATCCATGTGGCCTTCACATGGATGCTTGCATCAAACACGCAGGTCTATTATTTTCATTATAATTATTACTGTTATTATTTTTATTTTAAATGTCATTATTATTATTACAGTTGTTGTTGTCGTCGTTGTTTTTATTTTTATTTTTATTATTATTTTATGAAACGGTGTTACATTACCATATTAAAAATTTCTTGATTTTAGGACATGACAAAATAAAAACTATACACTCAAAAGTGAAACCATTAGGCTAATGAATATAATGAATACATTAGACTCGCCCATTTAGCTACATTGGTTAGAGCGCGAGCTGGATATCATACTCCTCTGTGGAGGAATAATAATAATAATAATAATAATAATAATAATAATAATAATAATAATAATAATAATAATAATAATAATAATAATAATAATAATAATAATAATAATAATAATAATAATAATAATAATAATAATAATAATAATAATAATAATAATAATAATAATAATAATAATAATAATAATAATAATAATACATTAGACTCGCCCATTTAGCTACATTGGTTAGAGCGCGAGCTGGATATCATACTCCTCTGTGGAGGAATAATAATAATAATAATGATATTAATAATAATAATAAAAATAATAATTTTAGCAACAATAATAATAATAATAATAATAATAATAATAATAATAATAATAATAATAATAACCACCAACAGGAGCAGCAACTCATCGTCAAAAGAATGGGACCTCCGATATACAGACAAGGCATGGACAAGCCTGCTCGAGTCCACTAGCAGTCCACGCGATCGTGCTCGCCTGCTAGCTTCACGAGCACCTCATTCTGGAGACTGGATGCTAGCTCCCCCTGTTACTGCTTTGGGCCTGCGCCTCTCAGACGAGGAAGTACGAATCGCAGTCGGAGTGAGGCTAGGGACAACACTCTATGAACCACATCTGTGCCACCACTGTCGACAACAAGTCGACGCAAGAGGACTCCATGGGCTGGTTTGCAGAGGAGGCGGCGGAAAACATCAACGGCACAGTATGTTAAACGACATCATCTGGAGAGCACTTGGCAGAGCAAAAATCCCCTCACAGAAAGAACCTCTCGGCCTGTCAAGAGAAGATGGAAAGCGACCAGACGGTGTCACGCTGATCCCTTGGTCACGTGGACGATGTCTTGCATGGGATGTGACAGTGCCCGACACCTACGCCACGTCTCATCTTGGCCATACATCTACTGGAGCTGGGGAAGCCGCCGAACGCGCGGTTGTCTCCAAGAAGGTGAAATATTCCACCATCACTACCACCCACGAGTTTGTAGCGGTCGCCTTAGAAACTGGCGGCGCTTGGAGCAGAGAGGGACTACAGTTCGTTTCTGAGTTGGGAAGACGGACAAGTGACGCAACCCATGATCCAATGGAGTCATCATACCTATTCCAGCGGATCTCAGTGGCTCTTCAACGGGGGAACGCCATCTGCCTCTCCGGGACACTGCCACCGATCTCTGAACTCCGCTGAATGACACTACACAATAATAATAATAATAATAATAATAATAATAATAATAATAATAATAATAATAATAATAATAATAATAATAATAATAATAATAATAATAATATAATAATAATAATAATAATATTTTAATAGATTGGAGAACAGGTGGAGTCAGCCTACGCAAGCTTGGGAGAAGGTGGAGTCGCGAACGAATATGAGGCACTTGAATTAAGAGAGAAAGCCAAGCCCAGGAAAACGTCCATACTCTAGTCAACGGTTTAAAACCTCGTAATATTATTTTGAGCGCATAAGAAAATCTTAGTAGCAAGACTACCCTATGGTTTTCTCCGCTCCAATTTTGTGTGTAATTGGTTGTGAAACAATAATAAGTATTCAGGTTTACATAAAATCTAGATCTGTACTATATTTGGCCCGCCTATTGAGAGAGCCTACGATGTTTTACATTCAAATACATCCACGTAAGTGCCTCAGAATGACATAGCAATAGCAGTGTATTTTGTAGACGCGTTTTTACATTCAAAGATATACTTAGACATAACTTACTATCAAATTGTACAGCAGATTTGAGCAAAATCCGTAATAATCAAGGAAAACAATGGATGTTCTTATATGAATTATTCTAGATATTATTCAATATGTCGTCTTCATGTGAAGTACGAACACTACTGAATTAAGTGTATTGCATGCTGTCTGTTAGTAGTTAAGATTTATGACTTCTGTCATTAATTTTGTGTTCTTGTGAATTGTTTCAATTGCAAAAGTGTACACTGTAACCGGTTGCGTTTTGTCAACCGGATTGTTTAAATAAACGAAAAATATTATAATGTAATTGAAGGGTTTTGTGCCAGAACCAGGTAGTACGGTGGAGTGAAAAAAGCGAAAATTAGAATTTCAAAAAGTAATAGCCATATCATTCTACTCTCTCTTTATGACAGCAGTCCCATTTTTGACACTGTTGATCACACCATCCTCTTAGACCTGCTGTTTAGGTTGTCTGGGAATGCTGACTTCGCTCTTCTTTGGTTCCATTTATTTCTCACTTATCGCACTGTTTCTGTAGTTTTCGATCCTACCCGCTCTCCCTGTGTCCACTTATCTTATGGCTTACCTCAGGGCTCTGTCATTGCTCCCCTTCTGTTTATCTTGTATACCTCGGACCTAGCCGGGGTTCTTGGTCAACTCAATGTCTCTTCCACCAATATGCTAATGACCCGTGATCTTTGATTAATTCTCGATCGTGTCCTCGCTCTGTCACTATATCAAGGCCTATAATTGTACTTCAGTAAATCTTGACAAGTTTGGCAAGCTACCTAGCAAACTGTGGTAGGTCATGTCTTGGTTTAGACAAAACGATTAGCAGATAACCATCGATCAAGAGCAGCTGAAGCCTCTAGAATACGTTCAACCACAGCAGCGGCTGTGACTGCAGGGCCATGAAGGTAAGGAATGAATGCAACCAAAGAAGTGCAGAGTCAACAATCGCAGACGACCTAGACAGCAGGTTTTAGAGATCAACAGTGTCAGAAGCGGGACTGATGTCATAAAGAGAGAGTAGAATGATATGACTACGGTCCACATCATAAATTTCCTAAATACAGACTGATGAGGAGGCACTAGAGAGTGAAGATCAAGGTAGTGGACCAGTTCAACAGAGACACATTTCTCATATGTGGGTAGAACAGTGTGCCGTAGTTCCTGTCTGTGTCCGAACTTCGAAAATAATGTTTTAGAACGAGTAGGCATTGTAGCTTTTATACTTCAACATTTCGCAAATATTCACGATCAAAATGGAATGTTCTTAGCGATCAATTCATCGGACAAAGTGCGCATTCAGCTGAAATGTCAACAGAATCAATGAAAAATTGCCCAAAAAACTTTAAAAATTTAAAACAAATGTGTGCTGTTAAACAATCCCATATCACAATGTACCATTATAAAGGGGTTCAGAGCTGAATCGAATAACATACTATGGGTTGAAATATCTCGAAGAATAAAAAAGTTATTAGTGTTTAGCCGTTTTCAGACTTAGTGACATGTCGCGAACCAGAGGAAATGGTAAAAAGTTAATAACTTCTACAGAAATGGGCATATTCTGAAATTTAATACATCGTTTTATTCAGTATTAAGAGCTCTATTAAGAGCTCTATCCAACGACATATTGAATGACATTTGATTAGTTTTCAATTAAAATATTTTACAAGAAAACCTGCCATTTTCTCGAAAAATGCTATTTTTCGAAACTTTGGCCCTCTGGTGGGGGCTGAAGACATTAATATTTTTAAACCCTTTTTGACATTTTTGACCCCATACCATAAAGCAACTTTTGGTTGCTATAATTTCTCATTTTCGCTTTTTTCACTCCACCCTACCAGGTAGGCTACAATAATTATGAAGAATGTTTCTTGCGAGAAGTTCTATGCATATATTATTGGTAACGAGCATTTGCTGGGGAGAGTTGGATCCTTATATAAATACTGTGCTTGATCAAGAAAATGAAACTGATTGCTTAAATACATACTTGAAAATATTATTATAAAAGGCTTCAATCGATTTAATCCAGCATTCCAATGTGATTTCATTTCTTTGTTACTTTGGAGACCCTCTGACTGCCTCCTCCTTTGTCCTCCTTTCAGGCTTTCTGTGTCCTCCTTAGGCTATCCATGTATCTGACAACCCTAGGTAGAAGTGATCTTGACTTGTCGATATTTGTCATTCTAGAGAAAAGCTGTTCACAACAATACTATGTGGACAAATATTCGAAGTCCTTTGTTCATAAATTGTATTTCAAGAATCGCACGTCTTTTCATTCGCTTGCAATAAGAATTTGTTTTATCATTCAGTTGTCAGAAACTGTTAAGTTTGGCTGCACTTCTCAACTATTGAAATTAACCGGAGTAGATTACAATGCCATCAGCACCAGCACACCTCCTTACCATCAATCTCTACTCACTCCTTACATCCCTGCCTGCGATCATCAAGTACGGGTCCTTTAGCTGAGCCTCTATGCATTTTCTTAAGTAGCTGATCTTTTCGTTGAAGCTCGACATTAAAATCATCGATAAATTTTTATTTATCTAGGCCTATGTCAACCACAAATTTCAAGTCTTTTCTTCATAAATTCTTTCATCGAGGGAACCTGATTGAAGTAGATAATGTGACGGCAATCGGCCTAAATGGGGAGATCGGTTTGACCCCACCTAGGTGACCCACTGGGCGGATTCCTCTCTTCTTCAACAGTTACCAGGATAGCGTCGCAGAAATCCCCCAGTCCTCGATGTCCGGCCAGGTTTCGCCTCTCCTGTCAGGCAAAGGTCTAGACGATGCTTGCTACCACCGATCGTAAATTAGACGAAGAAACGAAGGAAGTCAGTTCAACACAACCACTCGTATTATTGACATCAGATCAAGAACGAACAGCATTGACAAACGACTAACTCTATTACCGAGTGAACAACTCTAAAAACCTGAATACCTCTATTACCTTTCTAACCTCTCGAAAACCTGAATACCTAGTGAACTAACACCTAGCCTTATGCAGTCCTATTTATAGCAATCCGGCACATCAAGTCTGGGCAGGTCCCGGGGACTCTGGGCAGGTCCCGGGGGACTCTGGGCAGTAGCCTAGCAACCGGTCCCGGGGACTCTAGGCAGTAGCCTAGCAACCGGTCCCGGGGACCCTAGGCAGTAGCCTAGCAACCGGTCCCGGGGGACTCTAGGCAGTAGCCTAGCAACCGGTCCCGGGGACTCTAGGCAGTAGCCTAGCAACCGGTCCCGGGGACTCTAGGCAGTAGCCTAGCAACCGGTCCCGGGGACTCTAGGCAGTAGCCTAGCGATTCCCAGGGGTCCCGGGGACTCTAGGCAGTAGCCTAGCAACCGGTCCCGGGGACTCTAGGCTAGAGCGAAGCTCCACCCACTACGCTGCTAAGGCAATGACGTCATAATAAGCCGACGTTGCTAAGGCGTTCAACGGCGCAACGCAATAACGCCACAATAACATCACCGTGATTATATTCAACTGTGTGCCATGTTTCCTGGAATAACGCCGCTTAATAGCATATTCCTTGTTGACTGCTATCCTATCTTGACAGATCAAACAAATACACTCTCAGACTACTCAATGACGAGAAATTCCTCGGTCTACAAATTCTAAACGCATTACATTCGGAGTCAAGGTTTCGCTTTACTTGCACGTTTTGATTCGTCACTTTCATTTGAGGCTTAAAGAAAGATAATGTAGGCCCTATTTCACCACAGAGCTGGCATTAGAATTTCGTCAATCAATCAATCAATCAAATTCGTTTATTTAGCAAATAAATTAGTATGCAAATAAATTCGTTTATTAGTAAATAAATTAGTATGCAATTCACCATTTTAAATAAGATAAAATCAATATTTTGAAAGGCTCAGCGGACCGGATTAACCCATTCTGCGGGTCGGATTATGCGGGTCGTAGGTTGGACAACCCTGGTCTAACTGATTAGCGAGCAGCTAATAATAAACTCATTCAGACGGATTTAGTACCACAGAATTGTCTAAGCATATAATAATAAGGATATTCTCTCTGGCTCTCTGTCTCTGCCTCTGTGTCTATCTCTGTCTCTGTCTGTCTGTCTCTCTGTCTAATGGTCTAGTTACTCATGAGGGTTAGAGTCCTGAGTTTCTCTCTTTCTCTTTTTTCTCTCTGTCTCTCTGTCTCTCTGTCTCTCTGTGTCTCTCTGTCTCTGTCTCTGTCTCTGTGTCTGTGTCTGTGTCTGTCTCTGTCTCTGTCTCTGTCTCTGTCTCTGTCTCTGTCTCTGTCTCT
This sequence comes from Aporrectodea caliginosa, assembly GCA_020284085.1. Lineage (NCBI taxonomy): Eukaryota > Metazoa > Annelida > Clitellata > Crassiclitellata > Lumbricidae > Aporrectodea > Aporrectodea caliginosa. Next base: position 15,706 of record JACEVL010002841.1, read on the forward strand.
GTCTCTGTCTCTGTCTCTGTCTCTGTCTCTGTCTCTGTCTCTGTCTCTGTCTCTGTCTCTGTCTGTCTGTCTGTCTGTCTCTCTCTCTATCTCGTCCATCAATCTCAGCACCCCTAACTCATTTGCCCTCTACCGTAGTATTTCACTCAAGACTGAAAACCGAACTTTTCAAACCATGATTCTGGTCCAGCCACATTAAACTCATGAGCACCATCATCAATGATTTCAATTACGGTGTTACAGTTTTCATCTTGGGTAGATAAGGTAGTTATAGAAACCGTGAGTAACTAGACCTTTAGGTGTCAACAGAGTAAGGAATCTGAAAGAGGGAAACGTGTATTGACGATATTCAGATAAAGAATTATTATTGTAGTCCACCAGTCCAACTTCTAGACAGCGCTGGACTTCAAAGAGAAGCCGCTTCGAGAGTATAAGTTCTCTCGTACAAACATAATTCCCGGATAATAGATGAATTGCGCATGTGCACACCGAGTAATCCGGAAAGTCTCGCACTCACTTGGAGGAACTAGTGAATGAAGGCGAGAAGCAGTCGGTGGGTTCAGTAACCTGTGGTTCAGTCAGAAACGCCAGCATTTTATAATGGGCCTTCTGTATTAGACCGTAATGTCTAGTGCTCAGAAGTTATTCTTAAGAAGTCCATAATCATAAGTTCTTTTAGCTGTTACAATCATCGTCGCTGCCTCACGGTCGTCCGCGTATCTTAGTTCGAATATTTTGTACGAATTCTGAAGAACACATGGCTTCAAGAGACATTCATATGATGAATGGAAATACAGATAAAGAAACTCCTGTCCAGTGGCCTGACGTGCTCAAATAAGTAACTAGATATGACGTCATAGATAGGCAAAGAATACCATGGTGATAGCACCGTGTTCTCTTCTCGTCTTGACCTCTCACTCTCTAGTATTCTGACCTGGCACTGAAACCCACTAAAAACTTGTCACTTTAGAACTTGATTTGATATAGCGCCGGGTAATAGGCTGATCAGATGTCGATTTTGTGTGACGCTGGGAAATATCGAAGATGTAGGCCCACAGTTACGTTCACAGTATGTCTTCACTTCCAGGTCGCGGATCTTTCTCGTCTTCCACGGCGCCCGGTTACTTTAATTGTGTGGCGGTTCCACCATAATGTTCCGAGGAGCAATACCTAGCCTGTTACCAACGGACAAAATATTGCTTGACTTCTTTCTGACTGTGGAGCACGTTCATAGATTCCATTGGTCGAGCGGAAGGAGGACAATATAAGCTGACACTTTAGTTGCCCATACAGCAGCTACCCTGTTCCTAGACGAGTAAGCAGAGTTGAATTAATAGAGGTCATTCTATTTAAACGATAAGGCTACCAATGTTTCCATAGCTATTAATAATAATAATAATCTTCGTTTAATTTCAATGCAGGATGATTACAAATCAGTTTGAACGGATCATCACAAGTTATTACAGGAGTCAAATTTAACTGAAATTTAGCTGCAACGAGGGTATACTGCATGGCCACGAGCTCAGATGAACTCAATGATCTACAAACTAATTCAGTGTAGCCTTACACAATTATGAGGATGAAGCGAATGAAAAACTGTTATGTACCAAGAACACGAGGGCACAGAAAGTTAATTTGAATATGTGGACATGCATGCTATAGAATAAGCTCATGACACTGAACAGCGCCATACACTTAAGGCCCACGTATGAAAATTAATGCACATAGTTTAATAGTATAATATACAGCGCAGCTGACCATTGGCTAGCAACTATTAGTCCGACCTGACACATGTATGTAGTTGTTTTAATTCTCAGAGGATGGAACTTTTCGTATGGGCGATCCTACTTACTGTCACAGGTCAGTCGATAGTAATTAATCATGCATCCAACTATTATTATTTGTTTAAGAATTCCTGTTGAGTTGGAGGAATTTCTGTATTGTTTATCGACACTAAATGTCATTAAATGCACATACGGAATTCTGTGTCTGTATGTTTATCTGTGTTTCTGTTTCTATGCTGCATGTATCACTTGGTGATTAAAATTAAATTTAAATTAGCATGATTAGGTCTATAAGTAAGATGGAATTTTTTATGTTACCTTGTAGGTGCACAAGAAAGTCAACTGGAAGGACCTCAGAACGCAGTGAGCGTTGTTGGCTCAAACGTTACCTTGAAATGTTTATCTCCAGCTAGAAACTGCAATGGAATAGACTGGATAAAATATAGTCATGGTAGCCCTGCGACTGTTTTTAGGGATCGTGGAGGAATATCTATCCCTTACAGAGGCCGATATAGCATCGACAATAATTCATCTGGCTGTGGCTTGATTATTAAAAACGTTCAAATGACAGACGCCGGACGCTTTATTTGCAGAGCTATCATTTCATCAAGCACAGTTGAAAAATCTGCTTATCTTATTATACTGGGTAAGTTATATGTTATATTAAGTGAGAGTGTGGTATTAATAATTCAAATCGAATCTAATTTCTTAGGGGCCACAGTCACATAATTTACTTACCATGTGTATATATGTGTATTAGTTAGCATGTTTATGTATTTGTGTGTATGTATACTCTTGCATATATGTGTGTAAGTGTGTGAGTGCGTGTGTATGGATGTGTTTATGTTAAAATGTGGGAGTACCTATTATGTAAGTATGTCAGAGTGATACAATGTTAATAAGTATAAACATACAGAATTATTACAGTTGGTGTTCGTCCACCTAGGTTCCTGCAGAGTGTCGGTCACAATATCAAACATAGACAGGAATTGCGCTATATTGTATCCTCATAATACATTTATACATACATA
>JACEVL010002842.1:0-15253 GCA_020284085.1 Aporrectodea caliginosa
GTGCCATTGCCTACCTGTATACCATCGGCGTATAATATTGAGTCGCCCGTGTACCATCGATGTATATGCCGTATGCAGTTTACAAGCGTTCGCTGATATCGAAAGCAAAAGCTTTGGTCTCAATGCGCTGACAATTTTCGACAATAATAAAGCTTTAAGAGTGAATTTAAAATAGAATTACAAATCGATTTCAATAGAGTTTTTACAGAGCAAATAAAGAAGAGACGTTGAAGCTGGGATTAAAGTTTCTGTATGGCACATGATAAATAAATTGTAATATTGAAGCACGAAGTAGCTTTTCGTTAAGGATTATAAGAGAGGCTTAGCAGAAGGTGAGTTTTTAGATTGTATTCTAAAACAGAAAACAGAAGAATATCGTTTTGATTCTTTGACCTTATGGTGAATATTTAGCAGCGAATGGCATAAAAGAGGTTGCTGATCTTGTCCCAAACTGTAGAGTGCCGTTTTTAAAATATAGGCTAGTGGGAAGCCAAATGTTAGAATAGAGTCTGGTTAGCCTACAAGCCTCGGATAGTAAATGGATCATTACCTATATATATATCTCGGCGACTGCGCTAGCTGCGCCTTTGATTTATATGGGTGGGTGATGTGTATGTTGCATGTATGTATGTTGCATACATGTATGTTATATAGCGACTGCGCCAGCTAGGGCTATACACAATGCCAGAATACAGGCCTGCAAGCCTCGAATCGCAAATCGATCACTTACTGGCTCCCTGCCTGCAAGCCTCGGATCGTAAATCGCTGGCTTCCTGTTCTGCGCTGGCTCCCTGTTCTAGCTTCGGCGATGCCTCGTATGGTAAATGGGTGATTTATATTGCGCCAGCTCCGGCTATACACGAAGCCTGAATCAGAATACAGGTTGGTTAGCCTGCAAGCCTCGTATGGTAAATCGATTATTTATTTGTTCCCTGCGCTGGCTTCCTGCGCCAGCTCCCCCCTTTAACTATACTACTTGGCAAGCCGAGGCAGTGTGGCAAGCCGAGGCGTGGCAAGCCGAGGCAGTGTGTAAACAATCAGAGTAATGGCAAAGCTGTGGCAAGGCGGAGCGTGGCATTAAGCCAGACAACGTGGCAAGCCGAAGCGTGGCAAGCCGAGGCACTGTGGCATGCCGAGACGTGGCAAGCCGAGGCAGTGTGGCGTGGCACGACGTGGCAACCCGTGACAAGGAGTGACGAGGAAGACGATGACGAAGATGAGGAAAACGATAATGACGACAAGGGAATCGTTGCATAACTAAATGGCTTCTCTGCAGTGTTATCTTTGAAATTTCAAAATTTTAATTTGTTTATTAATTTATTTCGTGAACATTTAGCAAAGCTAAATCATTACTACGTGGCTTCCCGATTCGGTAGTTGAATCCTTCTTGCTTGGTTTGTAAACTATTTCTACTAATTGTGTCCTGGTCAGCAATTCAGGACCTTCTTGTGCAATGAAGATAAGCTGATCACACTAATCAGGCGTTACTGTAATCGATCCATACTGGAAAATGACCATCCCATAGCTGGTTCTGCTGCTGCGCCGGTCATTTAATGCAATGTCAAGATACGCTCGCTATGAGTGTTATCTTGACATTTAACTACAGCACATCAGAACTGAGTTTACAGCAACAACAGAATTGAGTTCTGACATTAATAAATAAATTATTATTATTATTATTATTATGTTTTAATGCCCTGAGGTATACATGATCCCTCAGGGACTTAGAAACTATCCTAAGGTGTGCTATCAATCTGGAGTTAGTGGTCCTCGTCCCCGGTGCATTGTGCGAAAGTGCCCCTGAAGGCTACGGCATTGAATCTCTGAGTGCATATGGACAAACGCTGGAACAGGTGCACGGTTTCCAGAGGGTCGCCTGAAACGGGTGTCATTCGGCGCCCCAATTTCATCAAGAACTCGCGGCCCTCCCGGTTGACAGGACCTAGCGACTCGACGGCCACGAGTACGAACTCGTGGGTGGCGGGGAGGGATGAATATTTGGCACGCTTCCTGTCTGCGGCATGTTCGGCTGCTCCCCCAGGCATTGCCGACGTCAGATGGATGTACGAGGCAGCGCAGGTGTGGATGGTTGTTGCGTCCCAAGCGACGTACTTTGCCCTCCCCCTTATTATTATTGATGCAGCAAACCATTACATTTATTGTAATAATAATAATAATAATAATAATAATAATAATAATAATAATAATAATAATAATAATAATAATAATCTATGTTATAAGTCTTAGTCTGTTTACGTTGTCCTTCCGTTTGTTTGTATGTTTGTTTGTATGTATGTCTGTTATCTAAAGGCTCCGAAAGGGAACGCTTTAGCGATTTACAAAATTTTACAAAACATTATTACGCCACGTTATGGTCAACGCGACTATTTTCAGCTCGCAATTTTATTTAAACGCCGATATATGGACATTTTAAATTTCCAACTTTTTCGACGAGGCTATCTTATAATAGTATGGCCATTTGTCCACGTCACGCGGCTAAATATGCAATCTTACGTCACGAGGAGCATCTAGGTCAACGCTCTGATTCGCAACCAATCACGATGACCGTTGATTTCAAATCAGAAATGGTCACGCCCACGGCAGAATTTCAATGCAACACTTTAGGGATACGAAATTTTTAACGAACGTTTTCATTTGAATTTCTATAGATCTCAACCCAACTTTATTTCAACTCTCAAAATTTACTTTAAATTCCGATATTTGGACATTTTAAGTTTCGATGTGGTCATAGTCTGTTTCAATGCCATTGAAATCTAGCTGTGCAGGAGTATATATTGCGTAGAGTTGTTTTAAACAATTTCAAGCCAGCGCGTAAATTCGCCAGAGGGACACACGAAAAATTTGCACATCGTTAAATTCGAACAGGCGCTGAAAGAGGAAGCGTGTCTCACGGTTATCTCCGGTAGTTAACGCTCTTTATAAATTCCCGCTCACATTTTCGGTATATATATAACTAGACTTTTTACCCGGCGTTCGCCCGGGTTTCCACGGCGACCGTGTATGAAGATATATAACGACTCTGTTCCACAGGAATCAGTGTTTGGCCATTTGGTCTCTTAACCAGACTAAGACTTATGATATAGGTTCCTTGACCGCTTATAAAAAAGCTCACTAGAGGTTTCGGATTGCCTGGTTTGATATCTTCATGTGCATGTATAAGAGCCACGGTGGTTTGACTTCTCATAAATATAAATCTATGAAGTGACTACATGTGGGAAGCGTCCCAATGAATACATCATAGATGACCAAACAGACCTTTCAATATCACGATGCATGTGTCGTGTCAAATTCATAACATTGTGTCTAAATATTCCACGTCTATAGTCGTGTCTATGGTTACGGTATAACCACTTTATTGTCTTCGTCTTCCGGTTTTTTTGGTGAGTGAGTGAGTGAAATGCCAAATTTAGACTTCGTGAGGCTCTGAGCTATATAAAGTTACGAGAGGTCCTTTGGTAAAAAGTTGCGCCAGGTCTCACTTGCTTGCTTGTTTACTGTTTAACGACCACTGTGTGGTAACAAAGACCATTAGCGTCGCCCTCCTCCTTTATCCAGGCTTGGGACTGTCACTTTCATAGTACGATCACTCGATCAGTGGTGTTTCTAAAAGGGTCTGGTACTTTTTTACATTTTTTCTAGGTATACTGAGGGCGTTTATAGGTGGAAACCTCGTCTACGAAGCACCCGCCGATGATTCGCTGTACAGTGTACAACTACAACTATCTAACAAACCGCTTCGTCACATAGGCAATCGAAACTTTTAAAAAACTATTCCGTGGATTTTCGGGCTTCCCGTTCGCAGTCGGAAAAGCAAAAGAAGTTCAAGCTTATTCAATGTTCAAGTACAGCTGTACACTATTGCAACACGTAAGGCGCCCTTGTGGAGAGGTTACAGCTCTGACAGCGGGGAACACTGGTCTCGATAATGAGATCTCAGCCATTCTTGACGAGCTGCTGCGTTCTGGTGCGATCGCCAAAGACTTAGGACTCCAGTTGAACCGAAGCTTGCTCACGGTATAGTAAAAATCTTGGAACATGGAACGCCTTGAAGAAACTCTCAAAGAAATCCGAGACCTGACGCTGCCTAAATAAATTTTAGCGTTATAGTTTCCTCAGATAAAATCGACTACAGACTGCTACTTCCACAGACTTCTCACCACCGCTGTACCTCGATCCCAAAAAGCGCTTTGAACTCGATCTTAAAACTCAATACCTAATGCCAATACCAATAGCAAGTTTGTATACAGCGCCAACAGTGGTGCGAACTGGAAAACGATCCGGTGCCTGAAGGGTTTGTTTGTTTGTTTTAAATCTTGTACTGCAATGTTAGTGTTTTGGCTGTGATTTTGCCCTAACATTGTTATTTAAGTTGAATTTTCTATAAGCATATGATCATAAAAATCGTCTTGCCGTCAGTAAATGTAACGTGGAAAAGGGGCAGTCCTGCAATAGCGGATTATTTTTTAATATTTTATCCTTTAGGGCTGTCCTCTTGACGGCATCAGCAGATTAACTTTTGAAAATGACTGATTGTTAATTAAATTTGCTGTTGTTGAATCAATAAACGGCTGATTCATTGATTGATTGATTGCTTGATTGATTGCTTGATTGATTGATTGATTGATTGATTGATTGATACTACGAGATTCCACGGATTAATGCCGCAATTAGGGGAATGCAAACCCGAGGCTTTTTTCAAAACCCGGGTTTCGGGTTTGACGGCCGTAGAAAACCCAGGTAACCCGGGTAACCCGGGTTTGGGCGGGTTTAAAAACTTTACATGATAAATATTATTAATGCACTATTTCTTGCGATATGAACAACGTCGTCGTATGCAGCTTCGAAGTCCAAAGTTCTCCAACAGTCAAGAATTTCATAAAAAAAAAACTTGAGGAAAATCGTGATATAGGCTTACGTTGTTTCATGTAAACAGTGTTTTTTCTAGAAAAATGGTTCCGGAACTGAACAATTCAGAACAATTATGGAAGACATTGTAAGGGTTCCGAAGCGCTAAACCTGAGCCTCTTATTTTAAGTTATAACATTTTAAATAAACACTGAATACGCTGAAATTAAATTAAAGTAAAAAAATAATTTTTTTATTAAAAATTTAAGTGAATTAAATTATTCTCAACAGCTTGAAAGTTCACGGAATGCCGTTCCATAGCGTTCTGTCTGAAAGAAACATTGCATGGGCCTATAAGAAGAATTGTCAAATTAAATCGTCTACATCGCAGCTTTAGGCCCTGCCAGTGCCAGTCCATTTGCTTGCATAATATAATAATTAGTCATCGTTACTCTGCAACTCAATTTGGACAGAACCAGAACTTACTGAAGTAGATGTGGGAGCCATCGCGGCCTGTGATTGTGCTTGGACTAGAGGTCTACCATCTTTGGCTTCATCAGAACGACAAGGGTCACAATTTCACAAACGTCCTTGTGTTGCAGCAGATATTTCTTATGCTTGGACCGGAGATAAATAGCTTAGGGATCGTCCATTAATTATGTCAACAGATTTTTTAGGGCAGTGTTGACCCCTTCCCCTTGTCAACAACTGTCAAACATTGATGGACTCCCCTAAAAAAATTATGTCAACAATCCCAGAACCCCCCTACAAAGAAGAAACACAATGGCTCAATACATGTAGAATCATTTTTTTTAAATTTTACACTAAAAATGCAATCTCGAATTTCAAAATATATGAGTTTAGTTTATAACCAGCTTTTAGTAGTATTAAATATTAAGCACTTTATGCATTTTTCGCATTAGGTAAGTCCTAGGACCACTGAACAAAACATAATTAGATTTCTTTATATTAAGTAATAAAAAGTTAGCACAGAACCAGTTGGAAAGATGATTAAGTTCGAGAGTCATGTCCTGGAAAAGATGCAGCACTCTGGATGAGGAAAGAAAGGCAGACGTGTCATCAGCAAAGAGTATAAAAGTAAGGGTCTTAGAGGAATGAGAAACGTCATTAATATAGATTAAGAAAAGTAGAGGGCCAAGTATGGACCCCTGGGGAACCCCACAGAGAATGGGAAGTAGGTCAGAAATGGCGCCAGCATAAGAGACAAACTGGAATCTGTTAGTAAGAAAAGAACCAAACCATTCCAATGGTAAGCCACGAATGCCATAATGTGACAGTTTGTCCAAAAGGATATCATGCCGGATCGAATCGAAGGCTTTAGAAAGATCGAGGAAAACACCCAGTGTTTGTTTATGAGAATCCATAGATTCCGAAATACGGTCAATGGTTTCAAGAATAGCCAAAGCAGTGGAATGATTCCTTCTAAAGCCGAACTGGTTATCATATAAAATCTGGTTCACGTCTAGGAAATCATATAATCTTTTATGAACAATCTTTTCAAGTATCTTAGAGAAACTAGTCAAAGTCGATATGGGACGATAGTTAGTCATATCTTGAGAGCTACCAGATTTGAGGCTCAGCCCCCCAAACAAAAAGTGGGAAATCTCTGCCAATGCTTACTTCATAATAAGCCAACTGAACAGTGACCAACGGCAACGAAATCATCAACTATCTCGGGCAGTGAGGCAATTATATTACTTGATTATGATGGACAGGGTCACAGACTCACAGGGCCTATTTTAATCTTTACCGATTACATTCTTACTGACTTTACGGTTTCAGTTGCGTGCAACGACCTCTTTCTTATAATTATTATGGTTGCTTGAGTGCGTGACTGACTCACTTCCGTTCTAAAAGCAAAAGGGCCTAATAGCGGGATTGCGGGAAACAGATTAATGCGATCAATATTTAATTAATTATTTTCTTGGGGTTTCTGCTATAGATTTACGAAGTTTTCCTTAAGTTTCTTTCAAAAACTTTTTGTTATATTTTTATTTTTCTAGAATTTCCAAGTGTTGCCATGGATAATAATTCTTAAGTAAAGTGTTTTCAACTTCATGATGTTGATGTTTTAATGGGTTTGGTGTAGTATTGCATGATGGCTTTATTCCAACATGAAGTATTTCAGACACAAAAAGTGTGATTGGGAATGTAAGTTTGTCATCATGTTGTTTGTACAGGAGGCATAGTTGCAGTTCAAATAAATTCATGTTTGAAAGTTTTCCTGTAGCAAAATGCTGTAGGCCTAATAACTTGTTAGGGATTTTATGTCGCTTATGTATTTGAACACTTGTTATAGCGCCCTACCAGATTTCCCATTCAGAGGCGTCCCGACTACTGCGCGAACGCTGAATCGGAGTTTCACGCCGAAGCGCATGAGCAATTGCAGTGAAGGACTTGCCCAGGGTCCCTACGCGGCGACTTTGAGGTGGATTCGAACCCGCAGCCCCTCCAGCTGCAAGGCACCGAACATACCCCAAACCACCGCGCCCCAGTTGTATTGTATGTGTTGTATTGTGTGTTGTATTGTACTCCACGTTTATAATGCGACCGAGCCACCCGCAGTAAAGATCCGAGAAATTAATCTCTGATAAACCGACCCGACCGGGAAGCGAACCCGGGGCATGCTGTAGGCCTAATAACTTGTTAGGGATTTTATGTCGCTTATGTACATTAAATTTGTGCTTTACAAGGAAATAAACATTAGGATTTAACGTGTTTATTGTATAGTTTTCAATCAATCTAAGTGGAGAATAGTAAAACTTGCAAGAACCTGTTTCAAATCAATGCCCAGTAACAGCTGTAAGGGTCTATGAAAGAAGTAATTTGGGAACATCTTAAAGATTTTCTTGTGATAGAGCTCAAACTTCTGTACAGTATATTGATTCCATTGTCTGCAGGTTTTGTGTCGGGTATAGAAGAGGGAAGGGATGGAGGCATAGGCGCAACCACCCTATGGGACCCGTAGGACGCGTCCCCCCAACTTTCGGGCAGGCTTGGACGGTGCCCCCAACTTTTGAAAAGTTTGAGGTAAACAAGAGCCCAAAATGCACTCCATTTGGTATTAAATGCTCAAAATTGCGTCGTCGTCTGGGGCTCCGCCCCAGACCCCGTTGGCGGAGCTTACGACGCTCCCCCGTATCCCTATAGTCGTTAGGGGCTTCTTGCTTTCCGCAATCGCGGCTGTACGTGCACCTTCCGCACTCGCAATTTCCCCCACTCGAACGTTCTAGTAGGTCCGTCCCCTAACAAATCGCTGGACCTGGCCGATAGAATACAGAGTAAGGCTAAAGCCGCTAAACTCAACTGAGTCTATAAGAATTCAGTGCAGGATGTTGCTGTATAATTTCACTCTAAACCTGTAGCCTACTTATCACGCTTTAAAATTCTACTAAGGCTCGCGGTAGAAGCCTAGGAGGACATTTCAATTTTTACTTCTGAGACTGCGAGTGGTATTCTTCTAAAACCTAAAATCTCAGTTTATTCATATAATAAAGTCATTTTTTCACATATCTAGATGGTTTAGGTACTTTTATATCGAAATCATCGGTGAAAAATTTGAGGTAAATTAGAGCCCAAAATGTACTGCATTTGGCATGAAATGCTCAAAATTGCGTCAGTTTCTGGGGCTCCGCCCCAGACCCCGATGGGGAGCTTACGACGCTCCCCCATACCCCTAGTCGTTAGGGGCTTCTTGCCTTCGGCAATCGCAGCTTCGCGCCTTCGGCGCTCGCAATCCCCCTCAGACATTCTAGTAGGTCCCCCCAACTTCTGGACCGTGGTTGCGCCTCTGGATGGAGGTACAGGAAGGGGAAAAGAGGGAGGGGAGAAAAGGAAGGGCTTAGGGCTACAGTATCTTAGAGAAACTAGTCAAAGTCGATATGGGACGATAGTTAGTCATATCTTGAGAGCTACCAGATTTGAATATAGGAATAACTTTGGCAATCTTCATTAAGTCAGGAACAATGCCCTGGCCGATAGACTGGTTGATCAAATGAGCCAACGGCAAAGCTAAATAGGAAGCATAACGTTTAAGCAGCTGAACAGAGAAATCTGAAGAGGTGGTAGGGCTAGTTAACTTAAGATCAGAGATAATATTAAAGATCTTCATATTCGTTGGTAGGAGCCGGGAATTCTATGCAAAAGCGGTTAACCCCGAGTCACGTTCGGGCTCATACATACATACATACATACATACATACATACATACATACATACATACATACATACATACATACATACATATACATATATAAATATATATATACCTACATAATTTTATATATAATTATACCTACACATGTATATATTTACACACATAGATGTATATGTACATATATATATATATATATATATATACATACATACATACATACATACACACACATACATACATACATACATACATATACATATATAAATACATATATATATACATAATTATATATAATTATACCTACACATGTATAAATTTACCCACATAGATGTATATGTACATATATATACATAAATATACATACATACATACATACATACATACATACATACATACATACATATACATATATAAATACATATATACCTACATAAGTATATATAATTATACCTACACATGTATATATTTACACACATAGATGTATATGTACATATGTATACATACATACATACATACATACATACACATACATACATACATACATACATACATATACATATATAAATACATATATACCTACATAATTATATATAATTATACCTACACATGTATATATTTACACACATAGATGTATATGTACATATATATATACATATATATACATACATACATACATAAATACATACATACATACACATACATACATACATACATACATACATATACATATATAAATACATATATATATACATAATTATATATAATTATACCTACACATGTATAAATTTACCCACATAGATGTATATGTACATATATATACATATATATACATACATACATACATACATACATACATACATACATACATACATAGATATACATATATAAATACATATATACCTACATAAGTATATATAATTATACCTACACATGTATATTTACACACATAGATGTATATGTACATATGTATACATACATACATACATACATACATACATACATACATACATACATATATATACATATATAAATACATATATACCTACATAAGTATATATAATTATACCTACACATGTATATATTTACACACATAGATGTATATGTACATATGTATACATACATACATACATACATACATACATACATACATACATACATACATACATACATACATATACATATATAAATACATATATACCTACATAATTATATATAATTATACCTACACATGTATATATTTACACACATAGATGTATATGTACATATATATATACATATATATATACATACATACATACATAAATACATACATATATCTGTATATATATATATATATATATATATGTAAATTTATACATGTATTTGTACATATATACATATGTATATATGTAAATGTATGCATATATGGCTATGCATGTTTACATATACACATATATACCTACACATGTATATTCATGCATATACATGCATACGTAAAACAATGCAACGTTTTTGGCTCGTTTTTCTGGGAGAAAATGAAACGCTAAGGAGGTTAAAGATCTCATATTCGTTGGTAGGAGCAAAAAAGAGAGAGTTAGGATTGGGGTCCTTTAAATAGTCCTTGTAGTTACTAGAAGTAAGAGGAATATTGGTCGCCATATTGGGTCCAATGCCCACAAAAACTTGTTGAATTCCCTAGCAATAAGAGAAGAATCAAAGAATTATTGGCAATAGGCCTACCCATTAAATAATCGCAGCTAAACCAAACCTATTTAGTATCGATAGGCCAATAGGCAAAAGAAAAAAAGCATTGTAGTCCATGAAGCCAGTTTAGTCTTGAGATAAAGACTACTAGGCATTTAGTTGATCCACGGAATTATTCGGCTTAGAATGGAATTTGCACACGGAGGTAACAAAAGCTAGAACAATGTTGATTGGTTGACTATAAAGGCAGACCACCATAAATTAATTAATCACGCCAGTCATCGTCGATATGACGGCATCGTTAAATAAACGATAATTAAGTAAGAATTAATTATTCGTAGCTCAAGTTTATTTCTGCATAGGCCTTTGATGATATTAAAGGATTCAATATTAGTTAGTATATAATTATATTGGCTATAAGTTGCATTAATAAGTACTACTTAGTGAAACAGTTCAAAATTATTTTCATGAATAAGTCTGAATGTGAAGCTTTGCTTAATTACATTACAAAAAAGAAGAGGATTATGCAGCAGAATATTCTAAAGATGAGGAACGTCGTCTATGAGAGAAATCTGTTTCATTCTGTGTCAGCAATGCAGACTTTGCTGATGGATGAAGTTAACCGATTATTTAACTTCCATTTATCAAGCAGGTGAGTGAGGTGGCAAGGAAGGCCCAAAAAGGATGAAAATCCTGCTTACAGGGACAACTTTGCTAATAATTAGCTTAACAAAATAACAGAACGGTTAACACCTTGAATTTGCTATGGTACATCAAGTAGAATAAAATATACAACTAATATGAAACCATTAAGCGAAAAGAGAAAAACAGAAGGGAAAAGGACAACTTAACCAGCAGATTAGCCGTAATTAATAAGGCTATAGTTAATAATGACATCATATACCAAGTAATATTTTTAATCCATCAAAGATTGGCCGCCTGTTGGATAAAGAGAAGAATCTTATTCCAAACACTCAAGCATTTTGTTAAACCAAGGAAGCTAAAATAAAGTTGATTGGTGAGCTATAATAAGTGTAATGTAAACTGAACATTAATATAGCACTTCTTCAAGATTTCTACTCAAAGGCGCTCTCTGCGCTAGTCCATATGATGCTAACTGTCATTACGAACGAATATAATTATTACACTAGTTAGCAAAACAATGCAATAAATATGATGTTAATGTAGGCTATCTTGGGTTGAAATAAAGTCTCCCCGGGGGAGAGTTTATTTCAACGGGGGATGAAATATTCTCTCCCCACCGGAGACTATATTCTGAAACAAAGTCTCCGGGGGCGAATTTATTCTGAAACAGATCCGCCGGGGGAGAATCTATTTCGAAATAGAGTCTCCGGGGAGACTTTTAGGGGAGACTCTGTCACGCGACACCGGCCCTAGCCCACATGGCGCCCCAGGCAAAGCATACATTTTCATATTTGAAATCAGCATCCAATATTTAGCTAAGAACAAGCGCAAAAGCAAATGGCGATACATTTTTAATACATGTACTTTGCTTTCGCTGATAGTATGAGTTGAGAATTCACAATTGTGTAGAACCTCACTTATGCGTACCTGAAAAACCTGACGTGCTAGAAATTTTTTTATTTCATATTTGAAATCAGCGCCCAAAATTTAGCTAAGAACGGGTCTTAAGTTCTGAGTAGCAAAAAATATCTTTTGCCCAGTGTTATTTAATGGATAGATGTTTTCTGGAATCACGCGTGGTATTGATGCCTTTTGGGCGATGGTTTTCTATATGCAATCATGACCCCGCCATGAAATCCTCTACCATTCAGGAAATGACAATTTCGTAGCTGAACAGTTGAATTTCGGACTTGTATGCCATCAGCACTTCAGCTGCCTGAAGAATGTTAGATTTATTAACGTAAGGGCAAAGACAGTTGCAGGAGTAGCAGAGTCTGTAATTCGCTGACTGCTGCCGCGACCAATCGAGTTAAGTCTTGCGCAGTCCTCCTGGTTCAAGAAAAGTCCAGGCGATGCGTCATCTACCAAAAGTTACTGTGAGGCACTCCTGGACCACGGCACCCGTTTTCCCAGGGAGGCGGCACATCGCCTGCTGCTGTTTTTTTACTCAATGTAATACAGTCGATGAACCCTGAATATTGTATCAAGTGTGAATCTGTTGAATCTGCGTATTCGTGAGAACTAACCACTAGTTAACAGCTGTTGTATTTATCTGAGTATTCTCTTTGTAATTGATTAACGTTATGTTTTTTATGGCATTTATATCGCTTTCGGTAACTTTGAATGCGCCTCCAATAAGTTTTTCTGGTAACCGTTGCTATATTAATTTCTAATGATATTTACAATTAGGACCTACCTCCGGTATTTCTCAGATTGTTTCAAAATAGAATTCCATGCGTAGGCCTAATAATCCTTTGTAGCTTGTTTTGCATGACCCAAGCGACGAGCGTCTTATGTAGATGGTAGCTAGGATTCAGAGAGGGAACTGGCTTTCAATTTATTTCGTTCAATTCATTGTACAGCAAATGTAAGTTTAGTGAGTCTGTTTCATTGCATCCTGTTAATTCATTCATGAGTGGGTTCACCACTGTTGAATGACACTTAATTAGTCTGAGTCTTTCTTCGTTTGCCTTTATATTGCATTATTAGTTCTTTTATACCCTGATTACGCTGTACTCTCCAGTACCCATAAGTACATCGGTATAAACTATTCGAATTAGTTTATTGTTGTGTCTTTGTGACCGGAGACCTGCCTATGACGGTGATACCTATTGTTGAATTAAACAGACGACCATTGTATATTAGTGTGTTCATAAAATTAATTTTAATGAATCACATGCTTAGGGGCTTAAAATGTCACATTATGTACACAATAGACCTACAGAAATCTTACAACAATGTAAGATTTCAAGTGGCAAGTGACCTCTCAAGAAGATGTAAATTCTCGAAATAGAGTGAATAATAATGATATTTGTTACAAATGTAGTCATTTGTTAAAAAATAGCTATTTGCTATTTTTCAGTTTTCCAATCGATATTCCTGTTATTAAATTTATATGTATGTATGTATGTATGTATGTATGTATGTATGTATGTATGTATGTATGTATGTATGGTATGTATGTATGTATGTATGCATGTATGCAATGGTATGTATGTATATATACTTAATGTAACATGTATGTATGTATGTATGTATGTAATGTATGTATGTATGTATGTCAGTTTTCCACAGTTGACATTGCGTTGGATCAATGGTTCCTCTTAACGTGTTGTTCTTAAAAGGTTTATTTTTAGGTATCAAATTATGGTTTTGGGAAAGAAGGATTTGCATAAAATATTCTTGAAACCCCTTAGCAGTTTCTTCTTCCAGAACATGTGACATAACGTCACTCAACTTTTGAAGTAACCGCTCCTATCTCCAAAGCCAGAAGTCTTGGAAAGGAGATCTCGATGTCTGCAGACTAGGGTTATCGACTACAGGAATTTGATAATAATAAATTTATTATATTTCACAGACCACGTGACCTCACTCACCGTGACGTTCCCAGTGAACTTATATATATCCATAGCCACCCACAGGTCTTAGAAAGGTGATCTTGGTGTCAACTGTAAGATTTTTGGCTACAAGAAATCCTGAAGACACATGCCTACCACTCTGCGGTAATTACATTCCATGATCTATGATATCAAGTAACACGTTGATTGGTTTGTAACAGTTCATATGACCTTGGAAAGTCGTAGACAGTTTCCTGTAACAATTTTCTGTGAATCACAACGTATAATAACAAATCTCATGTTTAGGAATGAAGGGCAACCACGCCTGGTCGTCAAGTGACCTTGAAGCTCAGATGTAGTGTTAGTGTAATGTAATTAGTAACTTATATAGCGCCGTTCATAGCAGTGACTATTCAGTAGTGCTCCCAGTGCGAGTACCCCGAGAGAAGAAATAGGTTTTGAAGAAAGAGAGAAGTAGGAATAGATCTAGAAGGAATGGAAACGCGTAAAGAGGAGGGGAGGGAATTCCACAGGGCAGGCCCAATGGTGAGAAATGACCTAGCTTGCGCCAAAGTGGTCCTAGTTCGCGGGACAAAGAGCTCTCATGCTGGTCCAATGAGAGGAAAGGTTGGAGAGAAGCTGCAGAAGGAGGAAAGCGATCGAAACCTATAATGTTGAGTGTACAGTTTTTTGGCGGCCCTTAAAATCATAAAAATGATTAGACATCAAGAAAACTATTCTAGCACTTGTAGTTTCGGAGAACCAAAGGTTAAACATTGCAGGTCAATGGACCCTGAACTACAGTCATGCACTCAGCATATGATGTTCATCATAACTCTGTTGAGTATACTTCTTTGGAATCCAAGACTCTGAAAAACATCATATACGCCAGGAATTTCTTTACATAACTTGTAGTTCCAGTGAGGCCAAAGGTTAACCATAACAGGTCGAGTGACCTTGAACTACAAAGTCATGCGATGGTCATACGATGGTCATACCAGGTTGTTTATAACTCTATTTTATTTCCTTGAGCCCAGTGGGCCTA
>JACEVL010002843.1:0-15615 GCA_020284085.1 Aporrectodea caliginosa
TTGGCTGGTGAGACCCAAGATTTTCGACAAAAAGTTTTTTCTGGGACACCCTACTCTCTATAGTGTCTCCTCTTCAGTCAGGATTTAGGAAATTTCACTCGACAGAATCTCTTATGGTGAGTCTTCTGCCTGATGTATTTCATGCCGTTGATCGTTGCCATGTCACTCTACTTTCCCTCTATGACATTAGTGCTGCTTTCGACACTGTTGATCACACCATCTTTCTAGACCGGCTCTCTAACTCATTTGGGATTACTGACTATATGCTCTTCTCTGGTTCCGCTCATTCCTTACCGATCGCTCTATCTCAGTATAGTTTTTGGTCCCACACGCTCTGCTTGGGTCCACCTTTCTTACGGTTTACCTCAGGGCTCGGTCCTTGCTCCCCTTCTGTTCATCTTATATACCTCAGATCTGGCTGGGGTCCTTGGTCCACTGGGTGTCCTGTCTCACCAATATGCTGATGACACGCGGGGCTTACCTTCATGGACCTGCAGACACAGCTGCTGTTATGGTTGAGCGTATTCTAGAGGCGTCAGCTGCTCTTGACCGATGGTTGTCCTTAAATCGCCTCTGTCTTAACCAAGATAAGACACAGTAGGCCCTACATCTGGCTCGGTAGTCGTGTCCAGCTTACCAAAATAGATGCTGACTCCCTGCGCCTTCAGTTTCCAAATGTGCACTTCTCTTCTTCTGTCTGTGATCAGATTGATCCATACATAATATGCCACAGAGGTTAAGCACAGTGACTGTTAAACATTGTTCATGTGAGGCTTACCTTAAGTGAATGTCGACTGCAAACAATGGTCCAGATATCTTTCTGTCTGTTTTAACTTTATTCTGATGGACTATTTGAAATGCCATTTCTTGTTGATCATTTGATTGCTGGTAGGTTTGCGTCTTCAAAAATGCAGTTATTTCGACGAAACTTCGAATTTCAACTTTTCTTGTTGACATTTTTATGATTTTCTGTTCGAAACGGCAATTGCGTGTCGCACATAGGCCTATGATTCTTGCTCGTTTAGTGTCTTCTTTAAATGGCTTCGTTGAATTTCGAAATTTTATTTGTTCAGATCGACGATTTTCGATTATTTTCTGTTGAAATTGTCTTCACCTCTTCCATGTCGAATTTCAAAAATGAATCTCAACTCGTTCCTATAGACAAGAAACAATGATCCAAAGATGACGTCATCGCAAGAAGATGACGTCATAGCAAGGAGGCTTTGTTTATTGTAATATACGTCATCAGTATTGTATCTATCAATTTATATAGCGCCTCTCGAGTTCACACCAATGTTAATGTTAGCCGCCTAAATCAAGGACGCTATTTACAGGCGTCCATGACTAAATCAATATACGGGCCGTGGTTGGGTTAGGCCTACTCGTGTTTCTCCTATGTCCGAGAAAGCCTTACCACATTTCACATTTAACTTTCTCGTAACGCAGGCCTACAGTAATTGCAGGCCTTATAGTCCCACCTCTTCGAGAAATCTTACCTTATTCCATCCAGTCCACCACTTTCCAATTCCTCTCTTTATAAACACAACCCACCCTTCGTCTTCTTCTCTATCCAGAGTTTGGTTCAATAATCTGTCGTCACTTGGCCAAGTTCTATTGCCGCCCTAGTGACCCTACCAACCAGCATGTCCGTAGGTTATGGGTGTGGTGGGCTCTATACGGGTCCCATATGGGAACATGGGTCCTATTTGAGCTTTGTATGGGCAATGGGCAGGGTAATATCCATGTTCATTTGAATAATAGTCTAATAATTATTTTATTTATTGGAGTCTTGTTTTCAGTTTTAAATTAGATTTAATGTTCGATTTTAAAAGTTTAATTGTTTAATTCTGAAGTTTTGCCACCCTCCGTAGTGTACCGCTCCAGGCCACGGCCTCATTTGTTCATTTAGGCTACTATAGAATCCGCATCTATCTAGGGCCTAGGCTGTGTCTGGGCTTCTGGCAACCGAATTTAAATTTGTTCTTCCGTTCTTATCCTTTGATATCCTCAGAGTCTGATCTGATGCCGCGCGGTTCCGTGTGATTGTCGTTTAAGAGAACCGCGCTGCATATCCTTAGTGCAACTAAGTATAGTAACTAAAATAAAAATCAAGTAACTATAATATAACTAAAAAATAATACTAACTATAACTGTAACTATAACTAAAATAATAAACCATTAACTCTAATTGTAACTGTAACTAAAATAAAATCTGCAAGGAGAATCACACTGAAGTGAAGTGCTATCTTCACATTACGAAATTAGGAAATGATCCCTGAACTTGTTTCAGCCGATAGGCCTACATGAAATTCTCTCATGAGCTTGTTCGTCCTTGAATGTGTCCATAAATTCAAGAAACTGCACTCGCTCATTTCCTAAGCATGCATCAATGTCGTCTTTATAGGCCTAGTATATAAAAGACTAGGCCTATAGACTAAAGACGACCTTGATGCATGCTTAGGAAATGAGCGAGTGCAGTTTGTTGAATCTCAATGAGATTCGATGCCACTGCCAGTAGCCTAATTCTTGTGATAAGAGCACATCCAGTTTGCGTATTAAGCTGAACCAAGACGAAATAAGCTCGTAAGCCTATGCACCAAGCCGATGTTGCAAAGCAGTAACAAACTGATCAATGACTGGTAGAAAGTCCCCATTGTATTTGAAATTTATCTGACTCTGTTAACACCATCCACGGAATAGTGTAACGAGATTGATCGAGCGGATCAAGTCGCACGTTGACACAGAAAAGTTATAAACTTTGACTTAAAGAGCAGATTAAAATAAAAGTAGCGTAGTTACTTGTTCTAGCTTCGGTAATCTATCATTTTAGCGTTCTAAATTATTCGCCATTGTATATGGGTTTTAGCGTTGGTCGAATACAAGCTGAATTGACGAATGGAATTCTTGTCAAAAATAAGTTGGATTGATGAAAATAATTTTTGCCTAAATAAAAGTTGGATTGATGAAAAATAATTGTTGTTTAGAATAAATAAATATTGGATTGATGAAAAATAATTGTTGCTTAAATAGATGCTGAATTGATTAAAAGCATTCTAGCCAAAGTAGACTAGAAGTTGGATTGATGAAAAATAAAAATGCTACAAAGGGCGAATAATTTGGACGGATAAAACAATAGATTGCCCTAGCTTCAATTATAGCTTTGTCTTTGGAATATGCTGGAGTCGATTCGTCTTGACTCGTGAGTTGTGACTCGTGAGCCTATCACTGCTGGCTGTCAGGCATCATCCACGCCTGGACTGCAGCGTGCTATGGGCCTCCACCATGGCAGTGCACTGGGGCCTCCACCTACGTTAATACGGCCATGTCCATATCAACTCAGATTCTGAACTGATGTGTGTGTTAAGTGTTCACTTAGAAAAATATCAACAATTTTATAGTTATGGTTTTTGTCCCCAAGTCTTCGAGGTCTCATGAGGAGCACACTATAGCTAAAGACACTCTCAGTAGGTGCAGGTGTTGCGGAATACAAAAAACTTTGCCAGTAGAGAAAAATTCCCCACCAAATACCTGATCTGCATCGCTTGCCCAACAACTGATTTTGCCTTGAGAAACTGCATCAGTGTAAGCCTAACTAGTCACTAAAGCACCAGAAGTCAGGGTTAACTGTGCCTCAACGTTTTAATTGTTGTCGCTTCTGATAAGAAGCGAACAAACGCGGTCCTCTCTCGCTTTGTCCTATATTAGGCGGATCATCGCATGAATTCGAAGCTATCTCAGAAGTCCCCGAATAACCGAAAATATCGACAACATTTAACAAATAATCCACTCTAGTTCCCACCAAAGGCCGAACCAAAGGCGCAAGACCAAAACCAAAGGAGAATGGCCGAGACCAGACGTCCAAGACCAAGACCACACCTTCAAGACCAAGACCAAGACCGCACCTTTAAAGACCAAGACCGAGACCAAGACCGGTACATTCGAGACCGAGACCAAGACCAAGACCGCATTTTTTCGGTCTCGAGACGGTCTCGAGACCAAGACCGCGGTCTCGAGACCACATCACTGCTTTAGTTAGGCTACTTTATTTCTGATCTTCCTTCTTTCTTCTTACTTTAACCTTATAGGCTACTTTCACAGATCCATGGATGTCTGTTTTATTATAATGACGCCTGGTAATTTTGTCAATTTTTGTGATTTATGTGATTTTGTTATAGGCTATTATATAGCCCAAGGACTTTTTATGGGATATAGCCTAACACTGTTAGATTGCTCTTATCCGATGTAGGCTACCCGCAGTGCGTTTGCAGGCGGTTCAATAAAGCACGTTCAATTCAATTCAATTTATTTGTAGGCCTACAGTTATTCACATAATGGAAAACACAAAGTGTTGGCTTAACATAATATTATTAAGAGTCATTCTGGAAGGGGGAAAAAGCTCAACTGAGCTTATCGAGTCCACCTTACAATGTAGTAGTGTTGTTTTAGTTTTGCCTTGAGTTTTAGTTTTAGTTATTATTAGTTTTACATGCTAGATGTTTTAGTTATTATTAGTTTTAGTTATTTCGCCAAGTTTTAGTTTTAGTTATAGTTTTAGTTAGGCCTAATAGAAACTGACACTTCCTCGTTTCAGTTTTAGTTTCTTCAGTTTTAGTTTTAGTTTTAGTTTCAGTTATTTGTTCACTGATAGTTAGCCGACAACAATGTATATCAAATTACTGCCAATAGGCAATAGCAACCTTTATTCTTTCAGTACGACAACATGCCATGTATCATACATGATATAATGTCCCTTTAATGATTAGTGTGGTAAAAATTTCTTGTTGAGCTTTATGTGATTCCCCGATTTTCGCCCGTATGTACAAAAACATTGAATATTCAAGGACGCTAGGTTTTCGTTAGATGTTTTAGTTATTATTAGTTTTGACGGTTTTAGTTTTCAGTTATCGTTTTTGGCCGGCTCCGCGAGTTTTAGTTATTATTAGTTTTAGTTATTTCACCAAGTTTTAGTTTTAGTTTTAGTTTTAGTTAACTATAACCCTGAATTTTCGTTAACGAAGGTTTTCGTTTTAGTTTTAGTTAACGAAAACAACACTACAATGTAGTTCAAGGATAGCAATGAATTAACCATCAAGTAGTGAGATTTAGGCTATTCCAACTATGATAAGTATCGAGTGATTAGTAACAAATTTCCAGTTTCAGAATGCATCATTCAATCTGGGTGCTTCAAGATAAAATAAAATAGTTAAACGAATAAAGTGCCGTTTTTGTATTTCGAAATAAATGAAAATGAAATTCAAAATTGGCCTACCATTTAGGCATCATTGCCTTGTCTTAGAATTTATGAGGCGCTTTAATAACCTCCACATTTCCATCACTTTTCATTGGCCAACACGGAGGGCACGAAGTGCAATAGTATAATGTGGCGTTAAATTTAATCGCCAGAAGGCAGATGTATCGATATTTAATCATTCAGGACATAGCGAAACAGTCCATTTCGCCTTAATCCTAAGTTATTATATAGTCTATGGAGAAAAACCATACATTTGTAATTTATGTGACAAAGCATTTGCATAGAAGACTCATTTAGAGTGTCATAGACGAACCCACACTGGTGAAAAACCCTATATGTGCTATTTATGTCACAAATCAGTTGCACAGAAGAGTGTTCTACATCTGCATATAAGAACCCACACCGGAGAAAAACCATATAAGCTTAATTGCAATTTATTGTATTGTATTTTCGTTTATTGATCTACTCTAGCTGTCATAACGCAGCTAGTTACAAGAATTCATTCATCGATAGTTACTGTTGGCTACAGTGAAACGTGTTAAGGCTTAAAGAGTCATGCTGGGTCAGGTAGATAAGCTTGGCTTTATTGTCTAGATATGGGACTCTAATAAATGTTTTTAAACATCATGCGTGGAATGAAGTTTTTATCGTCTTTATTTGGGAGGACAAATGAAATGGATGTGGACGAGTGCGCAGATTGTACTGAGTTGCTCGATGTGCTGGGCAAAGCCGTCTTAGTACATGCTCCGAGTCTGTTAATATGGCATTAAACAGAACATCGACTGCTTCGCTCGCCAGGTTAGCCACTGTAGGGGTGTTTACAGGGAGAAGTCCCGCGCGTACTACTCGTTGCATGAATCTCTCAAGGCGCTCCCTATCCCTTCCACTTGTGAAGCCCCACCAGGGCCGGGGATGCGTACATCAACCGTGCTACTGTAGTAGAGCGCGCCACTTGGAACAGGGCCTGTGTTGGGAGTCCGTGTGCTCGGAGAGTTCTGAGCGCATACAGAGAGGAGGAGCAGGAACCAAGTATCCGATCGATGTGCTCTGTAAGCGCTAGTTTCTCCCCAATGGTTACTCCTAGGATCTTTATCGAGGTTGAACGGTGCAAACCCGTTATTGATGGTTGCTCGGAAAGAGATGCTGAGTGTCACAAAGCCTTTGCATGGAAGAGTGTTCTAGAACACCACATAAGAACCCACACTGGAGAAAAACCATGCATGTGCAACGTATGTCACAAAGCATTTGCAGAGATGTCTGGTCTGGAACGGCATAAAAGAACCCAAACTGGAAGAAAACCATACAAGTGTGAATTATGTCACAAAGCATTTGCAGAGAAAACTCATCTGGAATGCCATAAAAGAATCCACACTGGAGAAAAACCATATATATGCAATTTATGTCACAAATCATTTGCACGGAAGAGTGTTCTAAACTACCATAATAAGAACCCACACTGCAGAAAAGCCATACACGTGCAATTTGCAGAGAAGGCTACTCTGGAATGCCATAAAAGAACCCACACTATAAAAACACTATAAAAATGTAATTTCTGTCACAAATCGTTTACAGAGAAAGCGCATCTGAAACCCACTCCAGAGAAAAGCCATGCGAGTGCTGTTTTTGTCACAAACGACTTGCACACAGTGTTGCTCTCACATGCCGTATAAGAAACTAAACTGGAGAAAACTATAAATGTGCGATGTATATCAAAATTCATTTGCACAGAAAAGTTCCCAGAAACGTCATTCACGAACCCACAATGAAGAAAAACTATACAAATGCACTTTATGTAACAAAGCATTTACACAGATCTGTGAAGCTCTCAAAATGCACTGAAGAAGGCACACTTGGTAAAAGCCACAGAAGAGTAAATTATGTGATGCAGCATTGCACAAAGTGAGTGTCTCAGGCTCAGCTACCGTACTGGTAAAACAATTATGTGAGAGTGAATTGTATGAATGCGTTTTGCCGAAATTGGCACAAATATGCCATGCAAGCACTTCATGTAAGAGAACTGTGAGAACTGTATTGATGGATAAAAATTATTGTCCACTACAGAAATCTTGAAAGATTTTCCTAAGCAGAGGACGTATATTAGTCCTGTTGAAAACGATTTTATGGAAAGGAAGGTGACCATACTTGGCGAGATCATAGAACAGGCAGTGGAAGCAACTATACCTTTAGCAGAACAACCAAAGAATAAATGGATAAGTGACCAAACATTAGAACTAGCTAAAGAAAAAAGGAAGATGAGACTAAAGGCCAAGGAATCTGAACAAGCTACACAAGAGTATAAAAAATTATGTAATGCAGTAAGGTCATCAGCTAGTAAGGTTAAGGAGAACTGGTTGCAGAAACAATGTTGTGACATTGAAAAATATGCAGGCGAGTACAAAACAAGGGAAGTGTTTAAACTGATAAAAACTATAAATAGGAAATGGCAACCAAAACAGACAGCAATTAGAGACAAGTATGGAAATACCTTGATGGACAAAGAAAAGATAAAAGAAAGATGGACAGAATACTGCAGTGAGCTATATAGTGAGACGGAGGTAACAAATAAAAAGCTGCTTGAAGAACTGCGAGAGATAACTCCACCAGCTGAAGATGACGAGAAGGATGATATTCTATATGAGGAAGTGGAAAGGGCGGTGAACCAGCTGAAGAAAAACAAAAGTCCTGGAACAGATGGTATAACAGGAGAAATGATAAGAGCTGGAGGAAGGGATATGATAAGGACAATTCAGGGAATATGTAACCAAGTGTGGCAAGAGGGAACAGTACCAGAGGAATGGACGAAGTCCATACTTGTAACAATACCTAAGAAAGGAGACTTAACATTATGTAAGAACTATAGAACTATAGCACTGATAAACCATATGGGGAAAGTACTCATGACAATTTTGTTGAGTCGTCTGAAGGCAAAAACGGAGGAATATATGTCTGATGAACAAGCAGGATTTAGAAAAGATAGAAGCACAGTCCAACAAATTCTGATGTTAAGGTTGATTGCTGAAAAAGCCAAGAGAAAAAACAAGCTTGTCTATAATTGTTTCGTGGACTTTCAGAAGGCATTTGATTCCATCAAGCATGACGTGACATGGGCAGTAGGGTGTCCTAGAAGTCATATGGAGTGTTGAAATTTTTTATGCAGTCCCTCTAAAAAGTTTCTTTATGGTCCCATAATAATAACTGGAAAGTTTTATGACATTTAAAAAATATTTAGGGGTCCCCCAAGACACTTACATTTACCCCATATAGGGCCATATTGGCATAATTTGCGCCTGACGTGTTCAATTTCTAAACGCTGTAAGATACCAACCTTTGACCCCATTATAACATATTTAATACCACTGGAAAGTTCTTATATAGTAGAATCTACAAGTATATAACTTTATTGGATACAATCCGATACTTAGGTATTGTTTTACGATCAAATAATGCAAAAATTGTACAAAACTCGCAATATCAGTAACTGCTATGCACTCATTGCTAAGGGTAGTCATTATTACAAATCCTTGATAATGCAACAAGCCATGGTTTCAGCTCCTCCATACATTCATCTGCTCATTCTTTATCACTGCTTACACCTTTAGGTGCTTATTCTTCAGTTCTACAATCTACATTCTAATCGTAATCGCAAACTCGAGATATCTAGAGCGCCCATTAAGCGAAGACGCAAGAACCAACTTATTCACAGGCGCTTAATCAAAACAGAATCGATAGCAGGTGGTCAAGATCCAGTGAGTCAGGCAGGCAGACAGTCAGACGGCTAAGGTGGATGATGCTTGGAGTTGAAATGGCGAGGGAGGTGAGGGAAGAGAAGGAATAGGATCGGGATAGACTTTGTGAAAAAGCAGTGTTTTCAGTTTCGAGTGGAAGACCTGTGGAAAGATAGCAAGAGGTGAGGTTTTGGTGAGTTCGTGGAATGGATCAGATATTTGTCGTAGCACTGGTGGGAGTTTGTTCCAAAGAGGCGGTACAGCTATGGCTATGGACCGATTTACAATTCTACATGTCTGCAAGATTGTCACGATTGTTCTTAGAAAAGTCATGCCGATGTTTTTCGACAACTTGTAGAAGAAACCTCGTTCTTCGTTATTGTTGAAATGAAATTTTGTTTCAGAGCTACGCCACGTTCAGCATTGTTATTCACACAGGTCAAGTAATTAACAAACTCATTATGTGATCTCATACGATTGACTTTCCGACCATTCTTCAACTGGAAAATCAAGAAAACTGTCGTCGATGGCAGTAGTTCGGAAGAAGCTTCAAGAAATAGATAACTCCGTTGATCTACAGGAAAGAGACTGAACCAGGTGCAATCCCCAAGCATCTCCCATTGTCGAGATAAACTGCTTTCTCTTCAGTAGACAGATGCTGAGAGAACAGAGATATGGTCGATGGCTCCTGTCTTAGGTACCAAGAATGACGCTGCATCATCTTCAGTCCTGTGGATTGCAGAGCGACAACATCATAGTCATGCAGCCTTTGGATTAGTTGAATGTCATTGATGGGTGTACTGCAGCAGCGACTCAACATGAGAACCACGATTGGATGTACGTGTAGATGTTAACAACAAATCTGTTAAATCGTTGGATGCCCTGTAATTCACGGGCCGTCAACTGGATAACCGAATGCGTCAGACAACAGGACTTCAAACATGTGATGTCGACAAGCCATCTACAGCAGATTATGACTGATGGCTGTCTCTAGATGGCTGCAGACTCCAACTCTGCCAGTATTTGAGGCCGTTGTGTCAAAGCACATGGCGATTACAAATGCATTGCACTGCCACAACTTTAAAAGGTCCAGAACTGCTACCGCTGCTGCATGTCCTGACCTAGAGACCAACTCTGGCACACCTAGAAGTTTGGTATTTCCATTAACTTGAGAAGAAATCAGGACTGGCAATCTGTCCACTTTGCCCATGTCTACTCCAGTGATGTCAGGCAGCAGCTTAGAATCCCAGTGCATGACAGATTTTCAGGTTCGAAAGTCATCCGTGGTTTGTTCGGCAGTTTCACTGCGAAAACATCTTTATTCTGCATGATTTCTACCTTCTTCACACTTAAAACTTTATTCACATAAACAATAAGGCTATATGTTTGTAGATTCTACTATTTAAGAGCTTTCTAAAGGTAGCCTACTGCGCATGTTATTATGGGATCAAAGTGTGATCCTACGAAAATTGTCAAACTCAGAAATGTCACGCGTAAAATAAGAGAAATTACACTAATTCTATGAGCATTGGGGGACCCCTAAATATTTTGTAAATGTCAAAATATTTGGAAGGTGTTATTATCGGACCATAAAGAAACTTTTTAGAGGGACTGCGTTAAAAGTTTAATCAATTATTATTTTTCAAAGCTGTCATGGGACACCCTAATGGGCAGTACTAAAGTCATATGGAGTAGGAAACAGACTGATACAAATACTAAGAAACATTGGTGACAGATCAAAATCTGCAGTGAAGGTGGGACGGGAAATAGGAGAATGGTTTTTAACTACGATAGGGACAAGGCAAGGAGATCCAATTTCACCCAATACATTTATCACTTACTTGGAAAGAGTCATGGAAAATATACAAGACAATGGAACTGGAATCTCCGTACAGGGAGAACTGATTAATAACTTAAAATTTGCAGATGACATTGACTTGCTGGAGAATAGTTGTGAGAGGCTACAGGAAAATGTTTGCACACTGAATACATCTGCACAACGGGCTGGATTAAAAATAAATGTAGATAAAACAAAAACAATGGTATTTGGCAAGAAGACAATAGACAGGGAAATAAAAGTGCAAGATGAGGTGATTGAGAATGTAACAGAATTTGTGTACTTAGGTAGTCTGTTAACATGGAATAATGATTGTACAAAGGACATAAAGGCAAGAATAGCAAAGGCAAAGGGAGTTATGGCAGGACTAAATTCCATCTGGAATAGTAAGCAAATTAGTTATAAGACAAAGCTGAATGTCTTGAAAACTTGCGTGTTTAGTACAGCTCTTTATGCGTGTGAGGCCTGGACAATTAAAAAGACTGATCATGATAAAATCCTTGCTTTTGAAATGTACTGCTATAGAAGAATATTGCATCTGAATTGGACAATGAAGGTGACAAATAAGGAGGTCCAAAGAAGATTACACATAAAGGAAGATCTAATACAGTCAGTAATGAGAAGGAAATTGGGTCTGTTTGGACATATATGCAGAATGGACAATAATAGAAAAATAAAAACTGTCATGATGGGTATGATGGATGGAAGTGGACGAAGAGGAAGACCTAACAGGGAATGGACTGATGACATCAGGGATTGGTGCAAACAAGACCTACACAGTTTGAGTGTATTGGCGCAAGACAGAGGATTATGGAAACGGATGACGAAATTTGCATTGGACACTTACGGGCTTTCGGCCCATGGATCCTGATGATGATGATGATGAAAACGATTTTGAGCTATTCTAAAGTAATGTCGGATGTTATTACTCATTTGATCTTCTACAACATATGGATGTGGAATATGTGAAAAAATGTTTGAAATTGAGAATGATTTTATGGAACATTATCATTATGTTATCATCACTAATGTGCTGCTCCACAGGCAGATATATTATTTCTTGAAATTTTTGAGTGTATGGTTTAGTTAATTTCCTATAACAAAAGGAACAGATTAGTTTGCAAGTCTTTCGTTCCGCCTGTTGACTTTACACCAGTTTTGATGTTAGCCTATTATAAACATAATATGTTTTATTCTCGTCTAGTCTTATTTCATGAGTGTATACTGTATAGGCTTGAGGTAGGCCCCGTATACATTATACAAACCTATTCCTCCTGTCTGCCACCAATGCACCATTGACGTTGACATGATCGTTTTACTGTTTTGTTATGATATTTTGAAGCGCCTTCTGTAACTAGATTGGTATGGACAACGTCGAGCTTGGAGTTACATGGGGTCACCCATAAAAGAGAGGTCACCCAGATTCGGAATAGGGAGTGCGAAGGTTATGCGATTGCGAACGTCTGCATTTAAATTTGGGACGTGGTTATTTCAGGGAGCCTGTGTATTAAACACCAATTAGGCCTATGTAGGCCTATAAAGTCACGGGACGTGGTGATCTAGCGGTATGTTCTGTGCCTTGTAACCGGAGGGTCGCAGGTTAGAATCTACCTCAAGCCACTGCGTAGCGACTCTGTCACCCTGGACAAGTTACCCTCAATTGTCTGTGAGGAAGGCAAAGGGAAACCACCTCACTCATCTCATCCCCGGGTGGCATAAAACCGATGGACCTGCCATCGGGCAGAGAACTCGTCATAATTATAGACTATTAGCCTAAGTCAAACAGGGCCTATAGCCCTATACTGTCTACGGCGTTGAATCCAATTATATAGAACGCGGCAATATCAAATTACCCCATGGAATTTACCCGTGCAAAATGAACAAGGTATCCCAACGTAGGCCTTTGTAATCCGCTGAAGTGTGGACATCTCAAAAGAGGGATAAAAGTATTAAACTTCTAAGGAGAGTCCTATAAGGACTTATAGGACTTCTAAGGAGAGTCCTATAAGTAGATCTTTCTTTACGGAACTCCTTTGTGGATGACCTCATATGGCGTCTGCGACCAGCAAACGATGGAATCTAATTTAATCTGCTGTAGGCCTACTGACTGTTTAGCGCCGTCATCACAGACACTTATTCGCAAACTCGAAAGATCATCATCCATTCATTCATTCATTTCAGATATTTATATAGCGCCCCTTCAAGATTTAGACTTGATTTTAGTCGAGGTTTTTTTATCACGTAGGCTTTACTTCTCTGCTAGGGTTGCTGGAGCCAATCTCTTATTTTTTAGCCATCCTCTGAAGACCCGTTGTTTCCTCGTGATTCTAATAATCATATACTTTATACTGTAGGCTTACACGTTATTCATGGAGCATTTTCCGTCATCGTCATTCGGTCACCGCGGCGCACTGGCACAGTCAGGCCCGCCGAGAGGGGGCAGGAGGGGCAAAATCCCAAGGACCGGCGACTTTTAGGGGCCCGGGGCCCGGGCTGGGCCCAGCAATCAACTTATGAAAAATTATTATTTTAATCAGTTATACCAAGTTTATGATTCATGCCTTTTAAAATATAATATTACGGACACTTAACTGCAATAGTTAGGCCTACATATATAAATATAATTTTGTAGAGTTGTACCCGCACAATTATTATTTCAGTTTGTTTTCAAAATTTTTCTCAAAGTCTAAGAATAGTTATAGGGGCCCGTGACTGCTCTGCCCAGGGGCCGGAATTTCTGTCGGCAGCCCTGGGCACAGTTAGCTACATTGTTAGAGAGTATGCCTACGACCGCGGGTCCCATGCTCCGCTGTTTGTTGGATGATAATTTATTGGATTAGTCCTACAACTGGACTTCTTCAAAGCAACAATTTATTATTGTAGGATTCAGGAAGAAGAGAAGAAGATCTACGCGTAGAGCAGTCCCTAACCCCTAAGAAAACCCTGAATGAAGTCGCTTACACTTCCGTAAATTAACAACCATTCTCTGAGTATAATAGCGCTACTAAGCTGAATTAGGCCTAAGTTATGTTCCACGTATATATTATTTGTAAAATTGACCCACGTGAAAGGAAGATAGGCCTTATTATAGCTCCAGGTAACGTATTCGTGAGGTCGAGGTCAACAATACTGGTAGGTATAATGTGTCATTAAATTTCCTGGTCTCCAACTAACACCATAAACACTTTCCAGCAGACACATTTACATGGACGCTGCATTTTTACAGCAACACTAAACATTTAGAGAACGCCTCTGTTTTGTTTCAGGTGTAGCGGCGCTAAATAAATTTAAATTGCATGATGGGGTTCAATCGATTGTCTGACGATCCGCTGAACACCAGAGGGCCTCCGTCGCATCGATCCCCAGTGCCACACTGCACCGCCGTCGTGCAAGCAAACTCAAGTGCAGGGGTGGAATCTCGCGGGTATCTGCAACTGCTGACCCGTCTGTGCCAAGACGGAGGACGAGTCGTGCGGGTGCCTGTGTGCATCATTAGGTGATGCCACTGGCCCCCCACTGCTCTCTCTCCGTCTTGGCACGGGTCAGCAACGCCTCGCCAACACCCACGCCAACACCCACGCCAACCACCACGCCAACACCCCCGATACGGAGGACGCAGACCACCGTCTGATGACCCACCGTGGCTGCAGACACCGCATCCTGGGCACACTGGAGACCGGAAGGAAAGTGCCGCAAATTCTGTATACTTGCATTACGATTCTGAGTTTTGTCGACAGGAAACAGAAGAAGCCATACACAAAACAGAGTTAAAAATTAACAAGATAGAGAATATTTCTCATTGATTACAACAAAACTCAGAATCGTAATGCAAGTAGTTTAACAGAAGGGTTGTCCAGAACTATCAACTGGAGAGTGGAGATCCAAGTCTGGCTGACAGGGAGATCAGAGAGAAGACCAAGGCAGAGGAACTGCTAAGGCGAGGGTTCGTTTAGGTCAAGGAAATCGGAAGGCGGAAGATCAGATGAGTTATAGAGACTAATTATGGGCTCATTTATGGGCTGCGGCTGCACTGATATAAGTTATACCCGTCGAGCTTCACACCCGTATATACATAGCTTATAATAGAAGTTGGATCGTTAACACCACATTTCTAAAGCGCTACTACAAAGCTAAGCGCAGGGCACCAGCTTATTCATGAGCCTTGCTTCGTCTCAGAGAGGTTGTCCAGTGGAGGTCTGAGTCCGGTTGCCAGAGAGACCAAGACAGAGAGAGACAGAGAGACCAAGAGAGAGAGACAGACAGACAGACAGACACAGACACAGACACAGACAGACAGACATACAGAGAGACGAGGGAGAGGAGGCAGAGCGGCTGCTAAACCGGATGAGGACAAGAAAGCTTCGAAGGCGGATGGCGTAATCGCAAACTCCAAATTTATGAAGCGCCGCTTGAAACTATTATTATTATATAAGATTTATAAATCGCAAGTTGTTATAACTAAATGCACCGCATAAGCGCAGGGCACCAGCTATATACAAGGGCTGGACTACTCTATTCATTTCCGCAGCCATTAGTTGTCGTTCGATTTCTCTCAGTATATATCGTCAATGGAATTTCATCTATACGTATTATATATTATATATATATATATATGTTACAGTGAATGTGTATTATCAGAGAATGTGTATATACCCTGAAATTTTCAGGTTAGATGCATATTCCCTGATTCACTCGGGGAATGTATACATTCCCTGAAAAAACCAGGGTATATACATATACCCTGAAATTTTCGAGTGATTTCTATACACTTACCCTGACTACAATAACACATTAAGCCAGAT
>JACEVL010002844.1:0-18660 GCA_020284085.1 Aporrectodea caliginosa
AGTAGAGCGTCGGGTTTATATTGAAATTAGAGGTTTGGTAAAGAGAGATAACTGGCAGTTGGCTACCCACCCTCCTTTGCCGAGGCGATAAAAGGTAAAGTCCATAACACTTCAGAGGGCCGTAGCTAACTCTGGTTCTCAGACTTCGATTCTTCATCTTCTTTCAGACGCCTAATTGATAGACAAGTAAGCAATTGTAAGAAGCTCTTCAATTATAAATAAATGTCTCATAATCAGTGTTTTGCTGTGTATAAGATCTCAAGATGGTGGGGAAAACGAGAACCCGTCAACGATAAAAAACGCTGATGACTGTGAATTTCATGCAGAAACATTTGAGAGTTATAGTTGCAAAAGCATCACTTATTCATGTAAGAACAACATGCTCAAGAGAGACCCTACAGGTGTAATTTATGTTGCAAAGCGTTTGCAGAGAAATCTACTCTGAAAACTCATGAAAGAACATCACACTGGCGCAGAAAAACCCTACAAGTGCAGTTTATGCTAAAAGAGCATATGCTCACAGAAAACATAATTTGGATAATCATACAAGAACTCACACTGGAGAAAAACCATACAATTGCAGTTTATGTAACAAAGCCTTTTCATTAAAGTCTAGCCGGGATTTTCATACAAGAATTCACACTGGAGAAAAACCATACAAGTGCAATTTATGTCAGAAAGCATTTTCACGGAATCATCATTTGAATTATCACACAAAAATGCACACTGGAGAAAAGCCATACATTTGCACTTTTTGCAACAAACTATTCTTGCACCGTGGTAATCTTCGCGTGCATTCAAGATCCCATACTGGAGAAAAGCCATACCAGTGCAAATTGTGTCATAAAGCATTTTCACATAAAAATCATTTGTGTTGTCATACAAGAATTCACACTGGAGAAAAACCGTACAAGTGCAATATATGTCACAAAGCATTTTCAGAGAAATATAATTTGCGTTGTCATACAAGAACTCACACTGGTGAAAAACCATACAAGTGCATTATATGTAACAAATCATTTTCACTAAAGTCTAGCCTGGATTTTCATACCAGAATTCACTCTGGAGAAAAACCATACAAGTGTAAATTATGTCAGAAAGCATTTTCTAAAAACCATCATTTGCATTATCATACAAGATCCCATACTGGAGAAAAGCCATATAAATGCAGATTATGTCACACAGCATTTGCACAGAAAACTTCCCTGAAACGCCATGGAAGAATCCACTCTGGAGAAAAACCCTACATGTGTATTTTATGCAGCAAGACATTTGCAACAAACGATACTTTAAAACTCCACACAAGAACCCACACTGGAGAAAAACCATACGCTTGCAATTTATGTCACAAAGCCTTTATACAGAAGTTGCATCTGGAAAATCACAGAAGAGTCCACACTGGAGAAAAGCCTTACAAATGCAATATGTGTCACAAAGCATTTATGTGTGGAAATGGTCTGGAATATCATAAAAGAACCCACACTGGAGAAAAGCCATACTTGTGTATATTATGTCATCAAGCATTTATGCACAGTGGTAGTCTCAGAAACCACATGAAAACACACACTGAAAGAGCGGCCCAAAATAAGGGTCAAATATTCGATGAGATTACTGATATAAAGATCCCTGTAAAAGCTTGCAGTGGAGAAAAGTTGTACATGGACGAATTGTGTCAAAACGTTGTCTCTAGTGTAACACAAGGATGCAATGGAAATAGCTTGAGTAAGGAATCCAGTGGAACCACTGATGATAACAAATATGTTGAAGACGATAGATCAGAATCCCTATGTGGACTTAAGTTAATCGCAGATGAAATACTGTTTTCAGGAAATCATTCTACAGTTAGTCTTGACATAAATCCCTTTCCTGTGATGCCTTATGGTTGTGGAATCTGTAATGAAATGTTTGAAATCGAAAAAGAGTTCATGGAACATGGCCAGCTTCATTACTGGGAGAATCCACTAACAGAAACATTTCTGGACCTTTTTTTCAAATAATGTCTCAGAAGAAGAATGCACCAAAGTCTCTTTGTTTTAACATTTTAATCTTACACCATCTATCTAGAAATTACGTGAAGAGATGTTAAGTGCGGGATATAATCGTGATCTCTGTTCATTTTGTGATTTTGTACAGTATATTGAAAGTAATTATGTGTTCAGGCAGCAAAATTTTTAATTATATCTGCCCAATATTTGAGTAAGTTTAAGTTTTAATTACTGAATGTCAAATTTCATTACGCTACATAGAATTAGACGTTTTTCAATACCAAAATGGGTTCTTAGGTTATGTATTTGAGCGTCTATAATTTCTTCATGCCTTTCAGTTAAGTTAACTGTAGTCTGTACTATGTTAAACCTGCAGTTGCAGGCTGCTTTCGATCAGAAAAAATGAGTACCATATCAATTGGGACTATGTTATATTTTCTAAATAACACTGGCTTCCTTATTATGCTGAAATATCGTTATGCTTGTATACAATATACCTCAGCAGTGTGTATGTATGAATGCATAATATGCACGTATGAATGTATATATGTATGAATGAATGAATGTATGGATGCATGAATGAATGTATGTATGAATGTGCATATGTATAAATGAATATATGTACGGATGTACGTATGAAACTGTGTATGTATTAATGTATATATGTATGCATGCATGTACATGTATGTGGGTATGCGTATATTTGTCTATAGATGTATGTCTTTACGCATGTGTGCATGTATCTGGTTATATGACTGTGTACTGTCAATGGTAAGACTAGACGGTGAGGGAGATGACTAAACCAATCAAGACATACGCTCAGAACCTGGGTCGTTGTTTTCGAGCACAGTCAATGGTGTAGGACAGGCTAGATTTTAACGTAGGGGCCTACAGGGCTGTCCACTGAGAGGTTGGAGGTTGGAATCTCCGTTTGCACCACCTGCGTCTCCTAGTCAACTTATCTATGATGAGTACTCTGGTGATGGTCTGACTGTGGGAAGACTAGACGCTGAGGAGAGGTCTGGCCATTCGACCGTAATAACCTAGGCTAAGGAAAAGAAGATACCAGTAGCCTATTTTTAACCCACGCCTGACTCTTTTAAGGTTCTTCCTATTATTGTTCCTCAGTGAGAAAACCGCATACGCAACGCATTTGGCAATTATAATACCTGAAAGGAGTTATATCAAGCATGCAATGCTTACAAACAATCATACATCAAAACGCACCTACTAGCCTAGAACACACACATACATACATGCATGTAGGCCATATACTTGAAACATACATAACCACGTAATTATACGTAGGCCTACAAAATTATCCGACCACTAGGAAGCGGCCGCGTAGGTTGACAATGATGGATGTAGGGTAAAGAACACTCGGATGGTAAACCAGTGGTGGCGTGCGATCGATATAATCAGAGAGTGAGCAAACGTAGGCCTACATACAAAAGAGAACGTGTTCCTTATAATGAAAAGAAACTCGTTAGATGCCGCGATCTTAAAATCAGTTTTTTTTATCAGAGCATGACGTTTCGCCTGTAATAAAAGCCTGTCTTGTGACAACAGCTGAAACTGCGCCATTCAAAACTTGGCTAATATCTATTCATAACACAGAAATACATAAATATTATAGCCTATAATTATGCAAGCACGCAATCCATGCATACGTAGGCCTATATAATATTAATATAGGCCTACATTCATAATGTACCGCCTGCTTTCTAGTGTGATATCCAAGCCTGAATAAGGAAGGAGGGTTGAAACGTAGGGAGGAGTTAGGTCTAATATGTGGCTATGAAACGAAGTAGACGACAGATTTCGGAAATACAGAAGTCAATAGTATGGCAGTCATCAGAAAACTAAGACTTAGTGCATCGTGTAGGCCTATGAACGAAGACTGTGTTCAATGGAAAGTTTAATAGAACGCCTTTTATTGACTGCAGTCAACAATTGTATATTATGACAACTTAACTTAGACACTTGCTTTCATGGAATTAGCTACATTGGTTAGAGTTGGCTTATTTGAGAGATACAAATATCTGGCTCCCACGGGCTGTAAAAGGGGAACTTAAATGGTATGGTGCCCATCCTAATAGGCATCGGTGGTGAAGGCTCTCACCCGATCAATTCATTAAAAAAATGAGCACGATCGAGGCCACAATGTTCGCAATATTAACCCATTAATGGCCAACTTTTTGTTCTGTAAAATATTTTGATTTTTAGTTATTTGCAATGACTTTAGACCATATCTCCATTATTTTGGTTTATATTTCTCTTCCCCAATTTTTTTTCGCACTTTAAAGTTTGATCCCATATATGGGATTGTAGGCACGAACGATGGCGTCAACTGCTAATGCAAACCATAATGTAACACTTACCAAATTACACCAGTCAAAAACATTTAATTGTGCTAATCATGTTAAAGCTCTTCTGAACAAACATTTTAAAATGTTACTACAAAGCAAACAGTTTGATTGCATTTTGCTCATCCTCAAAATCAGTCATAGCGGGAATAATCACTTCAGCTTCGTATGAAAATTTATAAAACAGCTTGCAGGCCGACGTTGCACTTCAGGCATTTCGACTTGGCCTTTCTTCCGCAAGCACTTCAGCTGTGTTGGGTTGCTGTGTGGGTAATGCTTCTACCCATTAAAGAGTACATCGACAGTTACCCCCGGTACTCGCCGGTCAAACGGAACCCTGTGCCCTTGGACGTCCAATTGGCTGTCTGTAGTGTATCGCTGGATATAGACAGCCGTCAACATGAATTGTTTACAAACGTGATGGCCATAGTAGGGCCTACTGGGTACGAATCATGCTCTCTTCAATGCTCAATTGCTCATGTCCTACTGACAGGGATTGTAGAGGAGAAATCGTTCATTCATTGTCCTCAGAAGAGGTTGTACTTTGGCCATTGTGTCACCAGCTGTAAGAAAAGTGTTGCGAGCTACATGTGGAAACTATAAAATTTCCTCAAACCTATTCCTTTCCATAACCGAATTGACAGGACTATTCATGACGTAATCGTCCTATTGTCAAGATATGCGACAACATGGAACAATTGAGTAGCCACTGATTATCAGGGTCCCAGGAAATGATCGCATTTCGTTGCTCTCGACACCAAAAGTTAGCTTTCTCTTCTGCCCGGCATACTTTGTAGTGCTGTTGCACACAAACTCAAACAAACTGGCAGGTGTCCGAGGAACGTTGGCTAACTGACCGACCACTGAAGAAAACGCGAGGATGCTGGTATAGATCACGTTTGCCCTATCTTCCAGGCAGCTGCTCTTGGAGTTGCAGCTGTGCCTTACATCCAGTTGATGATTTCAGGAATTTCAGTGGAACGTTATCATTGTCTGAATCAGTTCCATCATACGTTCTGGCTTCAGCTTCAGCTAGGAGTCCATTCGCCTATTGATAAGTTGTTCATGACGCCTCTTCCTCATGACCACTGTCTTCATCAGTACTGACCACAACATCTGGCGGACCAATGAGTATGTTACACATATTGAAGTGATAGGCCTATGACATCTCAAGTTCATGCAATACATCAGCATTCAGCAACAGGGTAGGCCTATGTGTGCCTGCTTGGAAAACCAAAGCCATTTTTCAAGTGTGGGATCATTCATTCACTTTTGAACTGTATTGACAACATCAACAGCATTTTCAGACGTAACTCTAAGATGATTTGCAAACTTGCATGTAGGAGTGGTCTCTCGTGCCTACAATCCCAAATATGGGATGGGGCTACTACCACCTAGCTATCAATAAAAAAATCATTATCTGCCAAAATGGCTAATACCTAATCACTAAAATACATTTTTCTAAGCAATGAATAAGTTATTTTTGTTTAATAATAAATGAGTAAATTATAATAAATTTTTGCGCGTGGCCATTTTGACAGAACATGAATTCGCAATACTTATCAAGATATGACGTAATTACACCCAAAAATACACAAAATCTGCTAGATGTAAATTAAGTATCTTGAAGAACAATATGTCATAAGTAAATCACTTAAAAAATTATTTGACATTACACTTTGTTTAAAGAAATATTAGCAAGTTTTAGCATCATCCCATATATGGGATTGTAGGCACTAATGGGTTAAAAGTGTACATTTAGCCTACATTTGCATTTGCAGCGAAATTGAACCAGTTTGGTAATTTGACAGAATACCGTTAGTACTTGACTGTGCTACCTGGTGATCACTCAGCTCTCCATCCATTAATCATCGATTAATTTAGGCTACACAACTGCGTTTTTGGAAGTTTTAACACGTGACCTTAGATTGTCTGTGTCGCATATTTTCCTCAGCATATTGGCCTATAATAGACACTCAACCAAGAAGGTGTACTACCCTACCTGTGGTAGTGCCAGTCCCAAGCCTGTAGAAAGGAAAAGGGCGACACTAATCACCTTTGTTATGACACAGTGTCGTTAAACAGCAACCAAGCAAGGTGTCATCCTCTGTCACATTATAATTAGCATAGAATGGAGAGAAACTCGAAACAGTCTCATGGCGGTAACCCAGCAACTGCTTTTTAGTCAAATGTCAGAAATATAGGAAAAATGGCTGCTCCAGCAAAGATGCGAGGATTACTATTCCCACTGAACTCTGTTGGAGGGAACAGCAAAGGAAAAGGTCTCTCTCACTGTTGTAATACTCTTGGTTTAAGGTTGAAACTTGGCCTCGGGTCTGGAACTAACAACTGAAACAGAAACTCTGACCCGGTTTCTCTAATGTCCAACGAAATTACAAAATCAATCCAGAAGCCTTGATCCATTTTGCAATCGATCGCCTCTCGGTCATTGTGTGTACGTATTGCACATATATTGACTCACACAATGTGCAGTTTGGTGAATCTATGTCTGCACAATCGGTCTAAACATAGATACTTAATATAGTGGATATTTGTTATTCAATATAAATAACACAAGTGACTGCGTAGTAAAACGAAGAAAATTTCACAATCGGTGTATGCCAGAATCATGGTAGGGTGTGCGTATAAATTAATTATAATATGTTTCTGAAATACTCTGAAAGAGTGAAAGCCATGCCATTACAGTTCGCTGGCCACTCGGTGGCTACATTTAATAGTAGCATAGGCCTACAAGTGCACATGCACAAAAGAATACATACTTACACGTACATGCATGCATGATTACATAGATAAAAAATTATTTACTTTTCAGTTTTCACTCACTCACATCGCTAAGTGCATACATTCATCCATGTATTATACGTACATACATACATGCATCATGCATGCAGCATGCATGCACTCATACATTTCGCTTTCTTTACCCATTCTCCTGAAACGCCCCTTACTTCAGACATATAATTATTCCACAGTCACTGTCTGTTACCGGTGCTTCAGATATTTTCTTTGAAATATAAACTGTTCACGACTTTGCAATGTCTTGACATTTTCAGATGAAAACATTCCTAGTGCTTGTTTTCTGCCTTCTGGTGGTTGTCCATATGGTAAGGCAGTAAAGAGGGATGCAGGTAAACAATATTTTCCTTGTCAATTGTGCTCATTCAGCGAAAGGTGAAGCTCGGTTTATTCTTAGGGCTATGATCAGATTACTTCCATTCGTCACTCATGAATAGTTATAAATATTTCGCGCCCGTTGTTTTGTCAGCTGCAACACATTTAGGTACTCACTAAACTGTAGGCCTAGACTACTCAAGCTGAAAATAATGTAAACTGATGTAGATAGGCTCGAAGAAGTCTAGAAAAGCACAATATAGCTAGCTAAATAAGTGTTTCCTTAAAATCACTTGGTAAAATCAAATGATTACCAAAGAGCGGGTGCCGTGTCGATATTCCGAAGGTTCGATATTTCGAAGATTCGATAGTCGGAAGGTTCGATTGTCCGAAGATTCTGTAGTCCGACATTAATCCGACATAAAATCGTTTCATGAATCCAACTTCTACTTGCACTGCGATATCTTTTCATCATTCCAACTTGGATGTTTCAATACAAATAATATATACATGTATCTTACACTGAACGGGATTTTTAACCATTCTGCCATTTTTAATAAAATTGACAATTAACTTCCAAGGTTTTTAAAATTATTTTAGTTCGCGATGGGTCAGCACATCGCGCAAAACGGCAAAATGACTGCAAGAAAACAGAAATTTGGTTCCTCAATTATTGTTTACCTACAAAGATTGTTAAAACTCTTGCATCAATTAGTAAGAGATTCCGACATGTACCCTACACATGGCATTAGTCATTCCATTGATGATTGCGATTGTGACAGCGCCTGTGATGTCGACGACGACGACGATGATGATGATAACAACGACGACGACGACGACAATGACGATGATGATGATGATGATGATGATGATGATGATGATGATGATGATGATGATGATGATGATGATGATGATGATGACGATGACGATGACGATGACGATGACGATGACGATGACGATGATGATGATGATGATGATGATGATGATGGCGGTGAAAACGATGATGATGACGAAACCATTGGCGGTAAAGCTGACGGTGTTGATGATAATTATGATGACTTTGACGATGACAACGACGTCGCAGATTATGATGACAATGATGGTTCGCATAATAACGATGACGTAATTGTCATTGTAACTGAACATTTATATGGCGCCATTAAAAGATCAAACTAATTAGAGTCGTTTAATTTTAAAACACTTATAATTATGACGATGATCGTGATGATGACGGAGAAGACAACGAAAACGATGGTGATGATTATGATGACGACAACATTAATTTTATGATGATGATGCTTCCTATGATA
This sequence comes from Aporrectodea caliginosa, assembly GCA_020284085.1. Lineage (NCBI taxonomy): Eukaryota > Metazoa > Annelida > Clitellata > Crassiclitellata > Lumbricidae > Aporrectodea > Aporrectodea caliginosa. The sequence continues at coordinate 8,794 of JACEVL010002844.1, forward strand.
AATGCGACACTATTTAGCTGTGGGATTTGTTCATTATTCAGCCTGTATTCCTTTATATGTTTCGTCTTCATTTAGGTGAGGATATAGTCAATGACATTTTGAAAGATATCCCCCTTCAGGAAATTTTGGATCTGAATGACGGAGGAGTGACTTCTTTGAAAGGATTGCCAGCAGCGACGTAAAATATGTGTGTAAATAAAATTTGTGGTTTGTTATCGACATATTTTGTTTGCATGCCTGTAAGCATCAATAATAATATTATGTATGCATGCATCAGTGCATATGTAGGTCTGTATATAATATCTAGGTATGTTAGTATGCATGTATGACTGAGTGTACGATCGTTTGTATGTATGTGTATATGCAAGCATATATATATATGTATGTATGTTCGTGTGTATTAGGGTGGCTCAGAACTTTTTTCTGATTTCTTTAAAGCTCAAAATGCTGCAAATAGGTCAATTAAATTTCTTGTTATGATTGTAATTTTTAGGACTATGTTTCGGTCAGCCTCACGAGAACTGTAGTTCTACATAGGCATATCCTATTCGTACAGTGTCGTTAATTAATGTTAAGTCTATAAAGTGAACACATTGTACTAATTACCTAACATTTTCTACTGTCGAGCAGTGCATAGTGCATGCATTATTTAACAGAAACAGTAAACTGTATAATCAACTGCTTATTAAAAGATAATTAGAGTAAGGTCTGAAAATGGTTCTAGACTGAATGACCCTCAACAGAAAAAAACAGTTAAAACAAAGAGACTGTCTACTGTGACAGTTAAACACAAATGTATAGTATTTTAATCCGGCCACAACGGTGGATTTCTTAGTGCATGGAAACAGTTTTCTATGCTCAGCAACCACTTGAAGGAGAAACTGTTTCTGTTCTTCGTTACTGGTCAGATCAGCATTAAACTCATGAAACAGAGCAACACCTCTTTCCGCCGTGTAGCTAAACACTTTCAGTGTCCTTTGACATACTTAAGCGGTGTTATTAATTCAATATTATGGCAAACACGCACGCGCACGTTCAGGGATGCGTGTTCTCTGACGTAAACGCAACTAGTTACACAACATACGCAACTTAACACAGCGCATTTAGATATCGTACCCCTAGAACTTTATAGCTCTATGTCCACTTTTTGCGAAACGGAGAAAACGATTTTTAAGATTTGCTGACGAAAATCTTTTGCTCTGTTTCATTAATGGCAATTAAATTAAAATTTTTGGAAAACAAAGTTTTCCCTTAGTATGATTATATTTGTATTTCGATCATAATGTAAACCGATTATGAGTAATTTGGATATAATTATGGCAGGAGTGACTATTTTTTGAGTGCTGTAGGTTCTAAGTCCAGTCACGTGTTAAGATCTCTCACTGCTATTGGCTATGGACATAGCACCGTATAATTCTTTTTCAGACCTCACTCGAACACGGTTATAAGTCCAGTCACGTGTTAAGATCTCTCACTGCTATTGGCTATGAACATAGCACCGTATAATTCTTTTTTCAGACCTCACTCGAACACGGTTATATCTCCAATTCACGTGATACAAAATTAATTATTCTATTGGATGACTGACTTGTTCCTCTATAGCTTTGAGACACTGTCCAAATTTGTGGACATAGAGCTTTATAGCACTCACAGATTGAGCTAAAGAAAGCGTCTCCAGTTAAGCTAGACTGTTCAGGACATAGCCTCTGTCATCCCGGTAACGGATATAGCGTTAGGTTGATTTTTCAAAAAAGTGGACATAGAGCCTTATAGTTCTAGGGGTACGATATACTATAAAATTGTGAGCCAGTACATGACTGCCAAGAAATGTACCTAGTCGTGTGGTGTACACTGCGTTCACAAGAGTACCGCGCGAAGCAACAGTTTACGTCAACAGTCTGTTTTGTAAATGTGAGCTTTTGACTTGCATTATTAAAGGGATATTTATTTACACATTAAGCTAGTTAGTATGTATGCAAGTATGTATGTGTGCTCCGGGAGTCGGCACTGCATTTAGATGCACAATATAAAAGAACTGTTACAGTACCCGTAGATATCTAGCAGATCGTAACAAGTGGGTTTTAAGACAACACGTGTATGCTACTCAGACCCAAAGGCAACACTACGTTTTGGCTGTTCCAGGAGGATGGTCAAACACAAGAGAAGGCACGATGCGCTCGAGTTGTAGCTGTACAACAGTGTACATACTACCTAAGAAAATAAGCAGACAAATGAAAATTAATGCAAATTCAAAGAATCATCCGCATAAAACTGTGAGCTATTACAGGACTGTCAAGTACAAACGATTGGGAAGGGGTTGATATAAAACTGGAAACGATTGGGAAGGGGTTGATATAAAACTGGAAACGATTGGGAAGGGGTTGATATAAAACTGGAAACGATTGGGAAGGGGTTGATATAAAACTGGAAACGATTGGGAAGGGGTTGATATAAAACTGGAAACGATTGGGAAGGGGTTGATATAAAACTGGAAACGATTGGGAAGGGGTTGATATAAAACTGGAAACGATTGGGAAGGGGTTGATATAAAACTGGAAACGATTGGGAAGGGGGTGATATAAAACTGGAAACGATTGGGAAGGGGGTGATATAAAACTGGAAGCCGATAGATCTTTGCATGATAGTTTGCTTCATCGTCTTGGTGCATTATCAACGGTCATTATATAAATGAATAGGAGCGCTTTACACACGTACAAAATACAAACTTACATGAATGCATACATACATAATGATGTATAAATACTGTTGCCAGTCCTGGTTTTTTTCTGAGTTTGCGCTGTCCTTGCTGAACTGACGTGTACATTTTCAATGTTTTCTATAAAATGTTTTGACATAATGAATACAGGCGAACAACAGACTTAGTGACTTCTGTGATTCATAGTCTACAGTAACTATGTTAGCTTGCTGTATGTAGGACATCAGTTAAACTCCGGAATTCTGGTGTCCTGTCGCGTAGCGAGTAATATTTTGTTACATTTGCTAAAGGTAGATAGAGCGATTTGGATTGCAGGCGGTTCTGCCACCTGGCGAAAAGCAATGTACTAATGCTTCCATAATTATGTTACTTTAATAAAGAGACAAATCTTCCCTCTGGCGAATATCTACAGCTGCAGTCTAAGTACAGTCAACGAAAATAAAACTTTCTCTTATGTTACGAAATCTTTAAAATGCTGTGTGTGTGATGTCATTAATCTGAACGAGCGATATCCTTCTCATCCACCTAATCCACCTCCTCTATTTTCACCTTTTCCACAATAATCTCCTCCTCCCCACCTTCTTCTCCACCTCTTCCGTCATCACCTCCTCCCACCTCTTTTTCTACTTCTTCAAGAGACCTGGCCATACCTACGGACACATAGTTATTATAGCTTATTAATGACTTTTTGATCATCTCTCGCTATCTGTCTTCCTGTGCGTCTGATTGTATGTCTGCCTATTTGAATGTCTGTGTGTCTCTCTCGCTGTCTCTATCTTTGCATCTCTTTCCGTTGATCCTTTGCACGCTCTCCCTCTCTCCCTCTCTCTCTCTCTCTCTCTCTCTATCTCTCTCTCTCTCTCTCTCTCTGTCTCTCTCTGTCGGTCTCTGTTTGTCTCTGTCTGACTGTCTGTCTCTGTCTGACTCTGTCTGTCTGTCTCTGCCTCTCTCTGTCTCTTGTCTCTGTGTCTATGTCTATGTGTCTCTGTTTCACTGTCTCTCTGTCTCTCTGTCTGACTCTCTGTCTCTGTCTCTGTATCGGTCTCTGTCTGTCTGTCTCTCTCTGTCTGTCAGTCAACATCTCTGTTTCTGTCTTTGTCTCAGTCTCTCAGTCACTCTCCCCTCTCCCTTTCCCTCTCTCTGTCGCTGTCTCTCTGTCTTCATCTCTTTCTCTCGGACTGTTGTCATTCTGTCTCTCTGTCTCCCTCCATCCCTCTCTCTCTCTCTCTCTCTCTCTCTCTCTCTCTCTCTCTCTCTCTCTCTCTCTCTCTCTGTGCCTGTCTGTCTCTCTGTCTTTGTCTCTGTTTCTGTCTCTGTCTCTGTCTCTGTCTCTGTCTGTTTTTCTGTCTGTCTGTCTCTGTCTCCTTCTCTCTATTTGTCTCTCTGTCTCTCTCTATTTCTCTCTCTGTGTCTTTTTGTCATTCTGTCTGTCTGTCTGTCTGTCTGTCTGTCTGTCTGTCTGTCTGTCTGTCTGTATGTCTGTCTGTCTGTCTGTCTGTCTGTCTGTCTCTCTCTCTCTCTCTGTGTCCTCTGTGTCTTACATCTCGCTGGCCCTATTCGACTTGAGTGCCGCTTTTGACACTGTTACAGTAGACCACGAAATTATTCTTAAACGATTGCACGTCTCGTTTGGGCTGTCTGGAAATTTTCTGCAACGGATCGGCTACTTTCTCCACGGGCGCTTTGAGTGTGTGATTAATTTGTCCAGTCTAATGATGATGACTCACGTATGGTGTGTGCAACACCCGGCTGGCAAACCAATGAAGACGTTCGATCGATATCATCAGGGAGAGCGAACATGTACTTAAAAATAGAGAATGTGTATATTTTCATGAAGAGAATCTCACTAGATGTATCGATCTTTGATTGGTTCGGTATTAAAATCAGTTTTTATTATCAGTAGGCTATGTGATGTTTCGCCTCTAATAATAACCACTCGTATGAACAACAGCTGAAACTGCGTCATTAGAAACCTCGCTCTACATGTAATATTCTTAATACAGAAATATCAATTTACATAGCGCCTCTCGCAGTGCACACCAATCAGAGGCGCTTCCAGTGCGAAAGACTCAGAGGTCTTGAGACAACGAAAAGAGGCACTTGGCCCACCAGTTAATAAAGAGGAACGTGTCGAAGGGGAGGCTGGTTCCATAGTGCAGGGCCAATGAAAGCAAAGGCTCGTGCTATCATGTAGCCCATAGTATATGCATAGGGCCCATACATACATACATACATACATACATACATACATACATACATACATACATACATACATACATACATACATACATACATACATACATACTGTAATACATACATACAATACATACATACATACATACATACATACATACATACATACATACATACATACATACATACATACATACATACATACATACATACATACATACATGCATGCATGCATGCATGCATACATACATACATACATACATACATGCATGCATGCATGCATACATACATACATACATACATACATACGTACGTACATACATATATACGTACATACATACATACATGAAGTGCTCCTATGTCAAGGATGGTAAGCACAGTTGGATGGAGAACTATTTGGCGACGATGCGAAGTAAACGACAGACCTTGGTCAAAAGAACATCTTTCAAGAGATCAATGGTTTACGGCAGTCGTCAAAAGACTATTATTCAGTGCATCGTGAATGAAAGACGAAAACCCATCGCCAGAAAGTTTCATAGAGCAGCTTATATCGACTGCTGCATCTGTTGACAATTTATATATTGAAGCCTTAGCTTAGACACTTGGTTTAATCGAGCAATCTAATATTGGCTAGAGCGTAGGTTGCCTGAGAGAGAGGATGGCGTAGATTTTAATAGATTTAAATCTAAGGCTAGAACAGTCCGTGCACGTGGACCTTAGATCGCCTGATGCACAATTGAACTGGAGCGGTGGTGCAGGCTTTCTCCCGATCAATCCATTTAAAATGTGCAGCTTCGATGCCATACGGTCGCTATACAGAAATGTGTGCATTGTCATTTACATCCGCAGCGAAATTGAACCAGTTAGGTAATTTGATGGTATTCCTTCAGTACTTGGCCATGTTACCTGGTGATCACTCAGCCATCCATCCATTAGTTATCGATAAATTCGCACAGGTGAATGTGTGGAAGTCTTAACACTTAGATTGCCTGTGCGTATAATTATATACATTATATGCATGGAACACTCGGAAGGTGAACGGACAGCTACTTAAGGTATAGTCCTGAGGCATCCGTGGGTATGAAATGTAAGCGACTTCCTTTTCTTACCCTCAGCATAAGAGGGTGGATGGGCAGTCCTCTCCCTTGTCGTCTCATCTTCCCACCGACAGTGTACGGTCAGTGCACACTTTATGGCTAAGTTGGCTAGGTGTTGCGGGTGGAACATACATCTCGGACCAAATTTCTGTCATAGATTTGAACCCCTACTTCTCGATTAACAGTCCAACACATATGCATCAAGCTAGATGCATTGGCCAAAAGGAATGACCAACGAACAACAAGTTAATAAAGCGACCGATGTGATCGGTGATACAGGGATCCTGCGTGGCCGAGTGGGTTGGTTGCCACTCGCTACGCCGGCGCCCCGGGTTCGCTTCCCGGTCGGGTCGGTTTATCAGAGATTAATTTCTCGGATCTTTACTGCGGGTGGCTCGGTCGCATTATAAACGTGGAGTACAATACAACACACAACACAACATACTGGGACGCGGTGGTTTAGGGGTATGTTCGGTGCTTTGCAGCTGGAGAGTTGCGGGTTCGAATCCACCTCAAAGTCGACGCGTAGGGACCCTGGGCAAGTCCTTCACTCGCAATTGCTCATGCGCTTCGGCGTGAAACTCCGACTACAGCAGTAGTCGGGAGCGCCTCTGAATGGGAAATCTGGTTGAGGCGCTATAACAAGTGTTCAAATACAATACAATACAATACAATACAATACATGGGCAGAACTCGTTAAAGCACGGTTAACGATATTTTTACTGCAGCTTCTGACCATCTGTTTAATTTAAATACAATAAATCTGCGATACCTTTACTGAAGCATTATTACTCTGTAGATCGGTTCAGAGCAAGCGTGTGTGTGTCTGTGTGTGTTTGTGTGTGTATGTATGTATGTATGTATGTATGTATGTATGTATGTATGTATGTATGTATGTATGTATGTATGTATGTATGTATGTATGTATGTATGTATGTATGTATGTCAGTATGTATGTATGTATTATGAATGCATGTATGCATGTATGTATAAATGTATGTGTGCATGTATATGAGTATGACAGTTTGAATGAATGAATGAATGAAAGAATGAATGAATGTATGTATGAAATTATGTATTTTTGAGTGTATAAATGTATGTATGTGGGTATGTATGTATGTATGTATGCATGTGGGTATGTATGTATGTATGTATGTATGTATGTATTATGAATGCATGTATGCATGTATGTATAAATGTATGCGTGCATGTATATGAGTATGAAAGTTTGAATGAATGAATGAATGAATGAACGAATGAATGAATGTATGTAGGAAATTATGTATCTTTGAGTGTATATATGTATTTATGTGGATATGTACGTATGTATGTATGTATTATGAATGTATATATGTATGTATATGTGCATTGTGCATGTATATGAGTATGAAAGTTTGAATGAATGAATGTATGTATGAAATTATGTATCTTTGAGTGTATAAATGTATGTATGCATGTAGGTATGTATGTATGTATGTTTGAACGTTTGGATGCAGGAATGAATGAATGTTTGAATATATGTATGAATGTTCGTATGTTTAAATTAATATATGTAGGCATGCATGTATGCATGTATGAATGTGGGTATGAATGTGATTGTCTATAGATGTATGTGTTTATGCAAGTGTGCATGTATATGGTTATATTGAATGTGCACAGCCAGTGGTAAGAGGAGACGGTGAGGGAGAGGACTAAGTCAATGGATTTCATATGCTGTTGATGGCAGTCACACGTGGCGCATTGTTTTCTAGTTCAGTATAGTTCCACCGACAGTACGGTCATATAGTTCGTGTAGGGCTGTAGGCCTACAATTATAGCTTAGCTCATAGCATGCAGGGCTGTCAACTGAGAGGTTAGAGTTTGCGTCTCCTAGCCAACCTATCTATAATGAGCACACTGGTGATGCTCTGACTATGGAAGACTAGACGGTGAGGAGAGGACTGGCCACTCGAAAGCATTATCCTAGGCTAAGCAAATGAGGATGCCAGCACTTTAAACCCATGGTTGACACTCTTTTAAGGCACTTTTACAATTCTTTCTCAGAGAAAAAATAATAATCTTACGCAAAGCTTCTGGAAATTACCTGATAGGCGCTATATTACGTATGTATAGATGCATACAAAATAGATGTAGCCTATTATACATACGTAAAATGATACGTAAATGATACACGCATCCTTGCGCGCACATTATAAACATGCATAGGCCCTAATATCAATAAACTCATATCTGCCTAGAACATACATACTTGCATGCATACAATGTCATAATATAGCATAGCACCCACTTACACCCGACCACTAGGTGGCGGACGTTTCGGTGGACAATGACTCATGTAGCGTGAATGATATCCGGTTGGCAAAACAGTGGACGCGTGCGATCGATATAATCAGGGAGTGAGCAAGCGTACATAAAACAGATACAAAGACAGAGAGACAGAGAGACAGAGAGACAGAGAGAGCGGGACAGAGGAAGAAACAGAGGCAGAGACAGACAGAACGTGATCCTTTGAACGAAAAGAAACTCGTTAGATGCAGCTATCTTCGATTGATTCGATATAAATGTCAGTTTTTATGATCAGATTATGATGTTTCGCATATAATAAAAGTCTCTCGCATGAACAACAGCTGAGGCTGCGTCGTTAAAAACTGCGCTAAATATAATTATAGGCCTACCAATTAAAGCGAATGAGAACGGAACTGGTATGACGATTAAAATGAGTAAAACCCAATTAAAACATAATGTCGAAGTCGAAGGAGGATTCATCGGAGCTATTCTACCGTTTCTAGCAACGGCGGGTAAATTCCTTCTTTCCAAAGTACTACCTGGTCTCGCGACTGGAGCTTTAGCCGGTTTAGGCTCTGCAGGTGCTTCTAAAGTCATCGATAAAATTAGCGGATCCGGAGGCGTGATATACATCAGAAGAGGAGATAGAAACGCCAAGATAGTTCAACAAGGAGAAGGTCTTTACCTAAAACCGTGGAGGGGGTCTGGATTAGATGGACAGGGAGATGGTCTCTATATGAAAACTGGTAAAGGGTTGTTTATGAAAACAGGTAAAGGTCTCATACTCGGACCTAATTCTCCATTTTCAAACATTCCGATTCTCGGATGGTTACTATAATTTAAAACTTTTATCTCCTATTTATAAAATGTCTCGAAACTGGAATAGACCGATGCACAAGTTTGGTACAAAACCCGTTCGTTCGAAAAACTTTCCAATAAACCCAGTAGAGTGGTTACCTAAGAATGAAGTGGTCTACAAACCCGTAAAACACCCAGGCTGTCAAGTATATGAGATTTTTATTCAACGAACGATAACGATTAATCCTAAAGAAACTGAAACGATTGAGCTCGGACTAGGCGTTCGAATGAGAAGAGGATGGTGTAAAGTGCAGCTCAAAGAGGAAATACAGAATTGCGGGTTACAAGACGATGTTGTTTCTAAAAATACCGAAGACATCGTCATTACAATTTTAAACGATTCCGATTCGGAAGTTGTCATAAACGAAGGAGATTCGTTATGTTTAGTCGCTCATACCGTTCGCAGTAGGGGTGATGATTTTAAAATTATATTACTTAATTAAAAAAAAAGATGCCACCAGGAAATACAACAATCGTAATGAAAACGGAAGCGGTCGAAGGAACAGCTCACGCTTACCGACTCTCGAAGATTGTCGAAATTCAAAAAGATATAGAAACAGAGCGTGATAAAAGAGCGGGTTTGAATGAAAAGTATCGTAAAGGCGTTAGGATTATTAACGTAGTAGATACAATATCGGATCTAGTCGCGTTAGCTTCTACCGCTTCAACGATCGCGGTTCTGTCTACGATAATCGCAGCACCGGTAGCTGTAGCTCT
>JACEVL010002845.1:0-17586 GCA_020284085.1 Aporrectodea caliginosa
TTATTATTTTTATAATTATTTTAGATAGTGGGCGCGAAAGGCGACATATAATTATTATACTGCTCATCCTCAAGCTCCATAATGTCATGTGCATACAAACGCTGATAACTGTTAAAAATAAAAATGTCTGTATTTGCCGACATCAACGGCATTTGTTGGCATAAGATGTAGTTAAACTCTGCATAATATTCGATTTTAGATATTCATCAGCTCCGCTTAATTGATGTGCAATAAAAGCTTTCCATACCATAAGGTCGACGTCATGGGACACTTTGGTCAAATAACCGATGGCTTTAAGCCTTACCTGACACCTTTAAATCATTTTCAACCGTTGCTGCTTACAGACGTAATCGGCCATTGTAGTCAAAATCTCCGCCACTGATTGTTCTCTGTCAGTACCCGTCCCACGCCTGGATAAAGGAGGAGGGCGACGCTAATGGTCTTCGCTATCACACAGTGTCGTTAAACTGAAACTACGACGACGATTGTAGCCAAAAGACGTCATTAAACTTTGGAAAAATAAACACTTTTTCTCCTGTTTCTGTAGCCTACCACCATAATTATTGTTGAATAAAAGATTGGTATATTATGCCAACTGAAAGGTAATAACTGTTCAAAGTAAATTCTGTCGACTTCAACAGTCTTTGTTGCCATAAGATCTCGTCCAACTCTCGATTTCAGCCGATCTTAAAACACTAGGCTAGTAGATTAAAATAGATTAGATGTGATTATACATGTAGACCAGATGAGATAAGATTTTATTATATTGTATTAAATTCTATTATATTATATTCTATTCTATTCTATTCTATTCTATTCTATTCTATTCTATTCTATTATATTATATTCTATTCTATTATATTCTATTAGATCAGATCAGATCAGATCAGATCAGATTGGATTGGATTAGATTAAATTATACAAAGCATTTGAATACACTGGGTGATCGACTCAATGACCTCGACGACTTTGAGCAGCTCGTCAAGGTCAGGGTGTCCTCCGATGAACAGGTCAAGCACGACGTTCAACTGCGTCCATCGACGATCAGTTGATCACATCGACCGTTCCTCACCAGATGGACCTCGTGTCATTCGTTGACCAAGATCCGATGACGACTTCTATTACAAGGGACTTAGCTTATGTGCTACTGCGTCCCGAATTTAGAAACACCGATTAACCACGTTTTAAAAGTGTCTGAAATAGTAGTAGTAGTAGTAGTTTCAGTTTAACGACACTGTGTGATAACAAAGATCATTCGCGTCGCCCTCCTCCTCTATGCACGCTTGGAACTGGCACTACCAAAATGCGAGCAGTGGCGGAGTTTCCGCGTGGTAGTCTTATATACATGTAACATCGAATGCTCCGGTTTTAAAGGTGTCCAAAGAGAACTCTCTAACAAAATTTAATCTGCTTTTGTGCCTCACTGAACTGGAGCTATTTGGATGATTAGGCTACGTTACAGATCAAGTCCTGCGCCCCAGTCGAAGTATGTTTTCATCGACCAAAAGGTTACACTACACTTACCTTACCTTTAGTTCTCATACCTTACGATTTTCTTACCTCAATGGACTATTGTTAAGAGAAGCCATTCCTTTATTACCTTACCTCATATTGCATTGTCTTCCCCTTCCTTGTTTTACCTCCTCTTACCTTACACTGCATCATACCTTACCTTAACTTACCTTTTGCTCAGCGTCATTGCCACTCATCACGTTACCATATCTTCCCTGTGGTATCTGATCTATTGGAGATTATTATAACGACGCCACAAAAGTCATCAGATCATAATGATTTGATTAGAACTATTATGTTCTGTTGATTCCGTATGCTATCCACCATTGGGTTGGCTCTCTGTCTCTTATGGACTGATCTTCTGGATGTTGACCTAATTATGGTTTGGTTTTGGTGTGCCATCGGTTGATGCCTTGTGCATTAGACACCAACGCAATAGAAGTCACGAAACAATCATTTACGTTAAACTGCATATAAACCAATTCTGGTAGTGCCAGTCTAAAGTCTGGATAAAGAAGGTGGGTGACGTTAATCGTCATTGTTATAAATAACACAGTGTCTTTAGACAGTAACTAGAAAAGAAGAAGAGTAGTCCTTACACACCTCTTTTAAATGTCGTAGTCACCCTTTAGGTAGAAAAATGCGGAATTGTTCTTCATGTATATCAGAGCTGTAATATGCCAACAACAATCTTTGTCGGGCAACGGCCAATGTTGCCATAAGCTGCCGTTAAACTGTGGATCCAATCCGTATTTCATGTTTTGTGTGTGTCCACAGTTTAACGGCAGCTTTTGACAACAGAGGCCGTTGCCGCCGACAAAGATTAGTTTTTGGCATATTACAGCTCATTTCATGTTTTTTACTCGTATTTCATGTTTTTTTACGAGTTAATCTTAGTTATAAGGCGAATAAGATACTTAAAAGAGGTATGTAATAATAAGGTAAGTTCTAACCAATCGCAAGGGATAATTAATGAACTCGAGCTGTTTGTGTGGGAAATTTAGTCAGTTGGAAATTGAGTTTTTGTGAATGAATAAAATCATTGTAGACGACGGTGCGAGGGAACTTAGCTTCGCAGTGACCGTAAGACTGGCAATAGAGAACATTAGGATGAAAGCGATAGTGTAGTGGTTAGCATGATGTCCGGAGGTCGTGGGGTTTATATCCGCGGGAGGGCAGAAATATATTTCGAGATGTCATCTCCATTGGCTGAGATCGATTACATTATCGGTGGAAAGGTCAGGTCAACCTGATTCATCCAGAACTGTCAACCTGCCCTCATAATACAATACAATACAATACAATACAACTTGCCTGAAACGTTCTTATCTACAACAGTTAGCTACTCATCCCTGTAAACGAAACTGTGAGGCAATTACAGCGCGTTATAACTTACTAATTGTCTTGATACATGCATTCAAACGTAGACCTCTTACTTACTTACTTACTTACTTACTTACTTACTTACTTACTTACTTACTTACTTACACATAGCTGTTGTTTAAGCTAGCATTTTTAGATTATAGATTACTAATTTTCAAATACAGAGAACACCTGGGCATTAGGTATTAGGATTCAAGTAGACCTACGTGTCCCTGGTGATCTTTTACTAGGCCTATAAATTATAATAACTGTTACTACAGAAACTCAACTGGCTGGACGGTTGGAAAGCTGAAGTAATTCAGGAGGCAGTTGATTCCCCAGTGGCTTGACTATAATAGATCAAGTGTAAACTTATAAGGGCGAGATGAGAGCAGAGTCTGAGTACTAAAAATAAAACAACCGCGGTTCGAGCGGATTGGTTGTATTGTAACTAATTGACGAATGAGGGCTGGATGATTTGTTTGTGGCTAGGTGTAGGCAACCAGTAATCGTTTCATACAATACAATACAATACAACTGTAATTTGATATTGCCCTCCTTACAAAGTTCAGAAGTGCACATTGAAGCTGGGCAACTATTAAGAGCCATAAAGAGACTGAAAGAGGTAAGTTTTAAGTTTAGATCGAAAGACAGTCTCGCTAAGAGAGTTGCGAACAGGAGGAGGTAGAGAGTTCCAGATGGATGGACCGGCAACTGTGAATGAGCGACGGCCAAAAACAAGACGCGTACCAGGAACAACATACTTTCCAGCAGATGCTGATCGAAGAGAGGAGCGACCTTTAACAGAGTTGCAAGGTGTGACCATGGAAGACAAGTAGGAAGGGAGATGATCTGTGCATGCTCTGTACATGAGGAGTGCCAGCTTGAAGCGGATACGCTCACAGACAGGAAGCCAGTGTAGCGAACGAAGACCAGGTGTGATATGGTCTCGGTAAGAGAGCCCAAGACACAGTCTTGCAGCCTGATGCAATATTCTGGTTAGAGGAAGCAATGTGCATTCAGGGAGACCATAATGCCGAGCCTAAGAAAATGAAGTTGCTAGTATTTCATACATATGGCTGCCTCAATGGATCAGCTTAAGCTCTTCGTCTCTGTTTTTATCTACCACAAATTGCCTCTCTGATCTTCCGGATAAAAACCTTATTTTGGTACATCATCGGCTGACGTATATTATGCATTAGAAAATGGCGTCTTACAGGCAGAGACATGGAGTGACAGCTTCCTTTACACCTCCACCTTCAAAATCTTCCAAATCTTCTTCCACCCGTTTGTTTAGTAGGAGATAAATCCGGTTAAACTTTCGATTAGTTTGACCGAGTGTATAAGAATCTGGCGGTCAGCGCGCTGGACTGTCAATGAGAGGTCGCGGGTTTAAATTTTCACCAGGCAGAAATGTATGTCGAGAATTAGCTCCATTCGCGCCACCTAACCAGCTCAGCTCTAATGAGCATACACTGCGAGTACTAAGATCAGGCGAGAGAGATGAATGACCGCACATAATTTTATTTGGCCACTCATATGCCGAGGCTAAGAAATATGAAGTCGCTAGCACTTCATACTCTTCATACATCTCGTCTTCTTTTTCAAGATCTGCACATCACACATCTAGAGATACCATTGCATTTTTCAACTCGGTTGTTCTGTTTAACGACACTGTCTTCGGACTGGTACTCCCCGAGTATAGGCATTTTATTCTGAAGAAAATATGTCCAACTGTTTTCACGGTTTTCTTCACCTATACTCCCATAGCCTAATTGACAACATATAACAGAAACATCAGACGAGTGTGTCCACAGTTTAACGGCAGCTTATGACAACATTGGCCGTTGCCGCCGACAAAGATTTTGTTTTGGCATATTACCTACTACGTGAATTGCCCTATTTATAGCATTGGCAGACAGCTTGTTAAAGGTGTCTAAGACAAGCACTATTTTATCTATAATATTGTAATTGTAATCGAACATTTATATAGCGCTGCTCAGAAATCAGCAGCGCTCTCGACCTGTTTCAGTGCCTGTGTCAGGGTACAGGAAAGTCTTAAGTCGTCTACGGAACGGGGAAGGTGAGACGGCTAGTAACTCAAGGCGAAGAGACTGGTGAAGAGACTCAAGAGAGTTCCAAACTGATGAGCTAACACGGGCAAAGCACCTAGAGTGGGTCGTAGCAGAGCGCATTCGAGGGACAACCATAAGGCCACGGGTCGAAGATATGCTACGACGACCACGAATTCAACCGTTCCTGATGACTGACGAAGCGTGACCCTTAGTCGTCCACAGATCTTTCTCTGCTGTATCCACGACGGAGCAGTAGGTCAAAGTCCGCTGGAGGTCAGCAGAAGTTGAAGTACTGGAAAAATGATCCAGCGCCGTCATTGCTAGATCCAATGCATTATGGATGTCTACGCCTATCTATACGTGTTGACAAAGCCGACAGCTTCAGTTTGCGTTAAATATAGGAAGGACTACATAACACTTAGTCAGAGGACAGTCCAATTACATATGCTACCCTTGAGTTTTTTGGATGGTACACATCACATACCTTGGACTGGCTAGGGTAAAATGAAAGTGTACATGCTTTCTACAACGACCGTATGGCCTTCGATGCTGCCTCTCAGTGAATTTATTGGGTACTGCAAACTTCTGAAAGACTAACCTGAGTTTGGTGAATATTTCCTGCAAACAATGCGCCACTATCCGCCCCTATGTTTATTAACATTCATTCATTCATTCATTCAGAGCATTTATATAGCGCCTCTTCAAGAAGCTACTCAGAAGCGCTCCCGGCCCAGCCACGACTAAAGAAAAAAAACTTGAGGGACTTGTAGAACCCTGCCGGTTGGCTCACAAGTAAAGAGCGGATCTTAAGCGGGAGTTCATTCCAGGTGGAAGGTCCCACAACAATAATATAATAGCCTATAATCTCACGTGTCGTCAGTAAACATGTAGTCCTATCGAAGATTACCCTGTCATTTGTAAAAACGTCGTAACGTGGCGCCTCCAGCGAATGTTGATCGTTAACGCTTGTGTTCACTTGTTCTATGCAAGCATAAGTTTTCAAGTAAATGCGCTACACAGGTACACGTACAAATAATGTAGCAATTACTCTAAAGTGCCGCCGACGCCCGTTCATTGGTAGTGCCAGTCCCAAGCCTGAACAAATATGTGTCCACAGTTTAACGGCAGCTTATGACAACATTGGCCGTTGCCGCCGACAAAGATTTGTTTTGGCATATTACAGCTCTTTTTAACAAATATACATCGCGACTGACGTTTTTATAAGATCAGCGATGATGTTTTAAAGGTGTCTAAGGAGAGCATCGCATTGTCGATGGTTTAACGGCATCTAGCGACCATCCATCTGATTGTATGTCTATCTGTCCGATCGCAACGAAGAAGAGAATCCACCTGTCGACAAAAGCAGACCTCATCCATCCCACGTCCTTCGTCTCGGTTACCCACCCCACCTCCACCCGCATCCCACTTTGTTAGGGTGAGCAAATGGAACCGATCTCGGCAAATTTATGTCCTGGAGTGGATTTAGAGTTTTAGACCCACGACCTCTCGGTTGACAACGCGGCGTGCTTATCACTTAGACTATCATGCACTCTGCCAAAGAAATAGAAAGCGAAAGTTTATTCAACTATTCATCTCCAGCTGAACGAATGGTTGGAGAAGGGTGGGAAATTTGTGGAGTATTTTCATGGGTGGGTGTTAACCCTAGGGCTACCAAGCTTTTTTTGTAACACGGACTACCAAGGGGGGTGGTTACCACCCCCCTGGATTTCGTGTTTGGTTTCACATATCATAACTTGTAATACAGCAATGGATTCAGCATTCATTTCTGCACAGAATGGTATATTTAGTTGTACATTATGTGAATGCACCTCGAAATTACATCACTTTTAACAATGGAACCCATTAATTAGTGATATTTTATATTATTGCGTACATTTTTTACTTTTGGATAAACAAATATAAGATTATGTGTGTTTTGAAACTGATCTATGTATAAAAGATACACACAATCATCCTTACACATGTTTATATAGTATAAATGTACATCCGTACATATATATCCATACATATATATCGGTTTACGTTGTAATGCCGTATTCGGCCATTTTCACACAGATTACGCGTATTATTATTTATTTTGATCACTTCCGGTATTCAAAAGACAAAGATGTAGGTATGCAAATGAAGCCCTACATTCCCTCTAAAGGATGGTATCTTTGTTTCTTTTCCAGGAAGACAAACGAATACGCTGCAGACAAAAAACTAAGGGGGAGTGCTTCCATTCAGCCATTGTTCACGCATATTACGCGTATTATTATTTATTTTGAACACTTCCGGTCATCAAAAACAAATTAATCAGTATGAAAAAATAGCACTACGTGTCCTCTATGCAACGGCATAACTTATTTCTCTTCAAAAATAAATTATGAATACGTTATAATCGAAAAAACATGAAAAATGTGTGAAAGTGTAACCTACTTTCAGACATTTTAATTTATTTTGAGCACTTCCGGTTGTCTCAGGTCAACTCAGTGACCACAGAAATGTAGCCCCACATTCCCTCTATAGAACGGTATAATTTGTGTCTCTTAATGTTAAATGATGGATAAGATATAGTCAAAAATCTAGGGGAGTTGGTATCCACCCCCTGGTACCTCAGGTATATTGGGTATAACTTTTGAACGGTGTGAGATATCATCTCACATTTTACCTCAAAACGTGTGTAAATGAACCCCCTACAGCTACCTAAAAGGTCAAATTTTTATTCCATACGGAAAAAGTTTGAGATGAAAAAAACCTAGGGGGGTGGATACCACCCCCTTGGTAGCCCTGAGGGTTAAAGGAAGACTTCACGTCTCTATCCGTTCGTCCCAATTTGGATATCTTTCTGTCCGTCTGTTTCGTATACAGGTTTGTATCTCTGTACTTCTGCTTAACCTACACTGCCTACAGTGACTGTCTTTCTCTATAATATCACGTGTCGTCAGTAAACACTCGTGTTTTGTCAATGATCTACAAAGAGCCGACAAGCGGTAGAATGCTTGTGAAAGAGAACGACGATAAAAGATAGGGCAATAAGTGGATGGTAGTATGAGAGTGGGAGGGAGAAAAGGGTACAGACAATGAAGAGCAGGTTGTCGAAGGAATGTGGAAGGGAGAGGATTATGACGCAGTAGAGAAGAAGAGAAGTACAGGAAGTAACCTGAAAAATAATTACATGTATGGCTTACTCGAATTCTATAACAGCCCGGTGTTGACAAAGAGAGAGAGCTTCACTTCACCTTTGGACCGAGGTAGTCTTAATGACCGTCACCTGAATAAATAAGTATGGCTGACTCCTGCTCTATTTGCAGCTCACGATTAGCAGTTAGAGAGCTTCAATTTACCTGTGGACCTATGTTGTCAGGCAGGAGACTTTACCTTCAAGTTAGTCTTATATTATCCCACTTGGATGAGAATATTTAAAGTACAAACCAAAAACGGAAACGGGAGACTGGACATTGAGCGTCGACAGGAAAACGCACAGAAGTAAGAATAAATTATGGTTACAAAGCAGTTAAACCTTTGCTAAGATTGCGTTGATACTCGAAAATGTATATTTCTTGGAAATCGCAAATTAAGTCAACTGTGCAATTTATAGGACGGATTTCTATCAACAGTTCCTATGATATAAATGCATGTACTGTAGCTGCGTCGTCAAGGCAGACACAAAAGATGCTTGTCAATTACTTAGACTCTGTGTAATTTTCGGGTGCGTCTCCAACTTTTTCGACTGACGTACAGTACCAAGCATTTAATAGACATAGAGAATTAACAATGCAATGTCTTTGAGTATCATCTTGGGAAATATAAATAATTATTCGAATTTTAATTACAATCGCAATACAATTATAGCTTAGATGAGCATCTGTCCTGGGATCAGAAGTCGCTGACGGCGGTGCACGTGATTAATTGAATAGACCCGGAAAGGCAGCTGTCTCTGTTTCGTTTAAAATACCCGGGCAATGGTTGTTTGAAACGTTATCATGCCTATACCTCTGAGAAACGATTCATGTTTTTCTACAGGGTGGACCCAAAAAAGTAACCCCTACGAATGTTTGCTAATATTTCGGCCAAAAGTAGGAATTTTCAAATCAAATTTTACAAGCTTAAATGTAATTGATATCTACGTATAATGGCCAAATTTCACCGAAAATGCTCAAACAGAACAAAAGTTATATCACTTTTAGTGAGTCCACCCACTGTTTTTTGATGGTTCAAAAGCGTAACGCAACAAAAAACGATTTGATTAAGTCACTTCTCAAATAATTGTTATCAAACAAACTTGATTGTTGTTTCACAACTTGAGTTCAATGTGTCCACCAGGAGTACCCATACATGTTCGGAGTCTTTTTGTAAAGTTTTGATGTCTTTGTTGATGGGTTCCGGAGGTAAATCTTCCCACATCAACTTCAATGCTAAAATCAATGCGACCTTCAATTCTCTTATCGTTTATGGCTTTGGTCGCAGATCGTGGTATTTCTCCAGCATAGCTCCCATTACGTGATTATCCATTTGTTGGAGTGCGGAAGATTTGGCCTTCCGCTGCCTTTACGACGTTCCGGAGCCGATCCCCTATCATCAATGCGGGGGCATATTTTTTTTAACGGTAGGCCTACTCCAGTGGCGTAACGAGGGGCAGAGGGCGGCCGCCCCGGACGCAGGGGGGGGGGCACAAAATGAGGCTTCTGACAATTTTTTTGAAAGAAATCAGGGACGAATAGTTACTAAGTAACTATTACGATAGCGGGGGCGGGGGTATCAAAATGAGGCTTGTGACAATTTCATTCTGGAAAAATGCCGGAAAGGGAAAAAAAGGTCATTAAAAATTTGGGCGGAAGTAAGAAAGACAATTTTCCGGAAATTCTTGCCCCCGGGCACACGAACCCCTAGTTACGCCACTGGCCTACTCAGATTCCACTGTTTAGCAGGGCAAGCGGCGATTAGAGCTTTAGCTCAAAGACCCTGCTAATGAAGTGTCTGCTTACGCATTTTGTCTGTCACTGACACGTTGCCCACCTTGATATCAGCCAAAAGTAAGAACTTTTAAATCAAATTTCACAGGCTGAAAGGTAATTCATATCTACGTATAATGGCCAAATTTCACCAAAGCATTTCAAACAGAACAATAGTTATATCACTTTTAGTGAGTCCACCCACTGGTTTTTGATGGTTCAAAAACGATAACGCAACAAAAAGCAACAAAAAACGATTTTACTAAGTCACTTCTCAAATAATTGTTTTCAAACAAACTTGATATTGCCAGATACATATTTTTATTAGTTAGAAAGAAACGGGGTACCAGCGTAACTGCACGTCACTGTGACGTCACTTAGCAAGAAGACGATCAAGTTGGTAAATAAAGAATTTTTCAGATTAATAATTTTTTTATTGAAACAATGAAATTGAAATTTCTAAAATATCAAGATGGGCAAGTCAGTGATAGAGAAAATGCGTATGCAGACACTTCATGAGCAAAGGTCTTTGAGCAAAAGCTCTAATCGCCGCTTGCCCTGATAAACAGTGGAAGCTGAGTAGGCCTACCGTTAAAAAATATGCGTCCGCATTCATGAAAAAGGATCGGCTCTGGAACGTCGTAAAGGCAGCGGAAGGCCGAAATCTTCCGCACGCCAACAAATGGATAATCACGTAAGGGGAGCTATGCTGGAGAAATACCACAATCTGCAACCAAAGCCAAAAACGATAAGAGAATTGAAGGTCGCATTGAAGCTGATGTGGGAAGATTTACCTCTGGAACCAATCAACAAAGACATCAAAACTTTAGAAAAAGACTCAGAACATGTATGGGCACTGGTGGTGAACACATTGAACTCAAGTTGTGAAACAATAATCAAGTTTGTTTGATTACAATTATTCGAGAAGTGACTTAGCAAAATCGTTTTTTGTTGCTTTTTGTTGCGTTACATTTTTGAACCATCAAAAAACAGTGGGTGGACTCACTAAAAGTGATATAACTTTTGTTCTGTTTGAAACTTCTCGGTGAAATTTAGCCATTATACGTAGATATGAATTACCTTCAAGCCTGTGAAACATGATTTAAAAATTCTTACTTTTGGCCGAAATATTAGCAAAAATGCGTAGGGGGTTCCTTTTTTGGCCCACCCTGTAGAGTGGAGATACTGCTTTTCTGCCTGAAAACCTGCCAAAAACAAATCAATCAGCCAAAATTCGTCAATTAGTTACAATACAACCAATCCGCTCAATCTGCGGTCTTTTTCAGGCCTCGCACTCTTGTACTTCTCCTCTCATCTCGTCCTTATAAGTTGACACTTGATCATTCTATAGTGAAGCTACTCTGCCACTGTGAAATCAACTGCCTCCTGAATTACGTCAGCTATCCAATCTTCCACCAGTCGAGTCTCTGTAGTAAAAATTAAATAGGTCTAGTAAAAGGTCAACAGGGTCAATTAGCCTACTTTAATCCAAATGCCTAATGCTCAGAGTTTTCTGTATTTAAAAATTAGTAATCTATAATCTAAAAGTGCTAGCTTAAAATATCAGCTATATATAAGTAAGTAAGTACGCTTGTATGTATGTATTAAGACACTTAATACAGTGTGGTGTCTTTGCAGTAGTCTAGTTAACTATTGTAAATAAGCACGTTTTAAGAAAGTTTGAAAATGCTGGTGGCAGAGTAAAAGGCTGCAGAAAATGTAAATGTGTTGCCACCTCTTGCCTCTCATTTCGACACCGACGTCGATCCGATGTTTGGTTGGATTTCACACATTTGTTTTCCATTTATTGCCCTCAATTGCATATTTTGAGAAGTCCATGAAATATTGCATCAATGACTTCTAATGCACGAACCTAATCTACTTCTATGTCTTCGTTGGTTGCTTAGCACAACGGAATGCCAGCACATTACGTAGTCCAACGTTTTTAGATTTTTCCAGTTACAGGCGTTGACCAGTAGAGATTGCTTTGCATCATAAGTATGTTTAATAAAATTGTTATTACCTGGGTTTGTAATTGTACATTTGAGTGAAGGTTAGGTACTTGCCAACACTGATGATTGTGTTTTTTGGGATAGATGAAAGTAAGCCCAGGATGTCTTCAGAACAGGAACGTAAAAAATGTGAATGATTAAGTTGGCTGTTACAACTTGATTTCGGTGACAACTAGAATTTAACCATCGGGCTACCACACCCCACCCCAGGTTTTTATGCATACATTTTTTCATATGGAATATAATTTTTTTTCATTTTCGGCAGCTGTAGCAGAATAATTGGGGCACATTTTGAGGTAAACAGCATGGTGGTATCTCACACCATTCAAAAGTTATACCCGAGGTACCACCCCCTCCCCCTTAGTTTTTCGACTATAGCGTATTCATTTTTCTTCCTGGAAGAGAAACAAATATACCATTCTGCTTACTTATTTGTCTTTTGAACACTGGAAGTGATAAAAATAAATAATAATACGCGATATATGTCTGAAAATGGCTGAATGCAGCATCACAACTTAAACCGATATAGCTGCGTGCCTTTATAATTATTTCGCTACAACTATGGACTAGTTTATAGGCTATTGTTACAAATAAAGCATCATTATGTTTAAAATGTTCTTGGATAAATAGATCAGTTTCAAAACACACATAATCTTATATTTGTTTATCCAAAAAGCAAAAAATGTACGCAATAACACAAAATATCGCTAATCATGGGGGTTCCGTTGTTAAAAATTATGTTATCTCGAGGTTCCTTCACATGATGTGCAACTAAATATACTATTCTGTTTAGAAATGAATGCTGAATCCATTGCTGTATTACAATATATGATATTTGAAACCAAACCCGAAATCCAATTGGTAGCCAGTGTTACAAAAAACCTCGGTAACCTGAGGGTTAAAACTTAAAATGCTTACGACGAATATGATGAAGATGATTATGATGATAATCTGATAATGCACATCATGTGAAGGAACCTCGAGATAACATAATTTTTAACAACGGAACCCGACACCCACCTTAGCAGCTACTCTGGCCCCTCTGATCCTCTGGAAACCGGACTCGGACCTCCCTCGGACTACTCTTCTGGACAACCCTTCTGACTATAGACGCAGCGCTCGTGAATAAGCTGGTGCCCTGCGCTTGGCTTTCGAGTGGCGCTTTAGAAGTTTGGAGATTACGATTACGATTACGATGATGAAGGTTATATAATAATTATGAAGATGATGATGATTAATCTGGTGGGAGATAATTATGTCTTTTTAATTTTAGATGACGGACCATGCGGTTAAATCGATTGAAGAAAAGGTTTCTCTGTTCATCGTTAGCACATGCCAATTATTTCCAAAATCGTTCTCTACTGTTACAGTATATGAATGCATGCACGACTTACCCATGTCAGAGTGGCCTGCAACAAAAGAATATTCGATTTCGTGTGGCAGCGTTGAGGAGTTCTACATTCTACCACTGAATACGTGCATCGGCGACTATGATGAGTTAATATGCGACACTGACCGGTTGGCCTGGACTGGTGACTTTCCAGTGTTGCCAAGCGATGTGAGTGGCCTATCTGATAGGATTATGCTCTACATGATTGAACAACACCTTAAATATCCAGGTTTTGTTCGATTGCGTAAATTGGGTGAAATGAACTATAACTGGAAATGCAAAAAGTACGAATTTAACAATACAGCACGCCCAGATGAATACGTGTTGCTTGACTTGGCTTTTGCTGTACCAAGTTATTCAGAATATTTCAATCAAGCAACGAATCGCGTCGCGCAGCTAAGCAGTGTTTGTGGTCCAGCAATTAAATCTGAAATAGATTCAAAAGCAACTTTGGGAAATGATACAGTCATGGCCTTATTTTGCCCTCAGTGGCCTACAGAAGCTAAAAATTGGCCTACGCGACTAAGAAAATACGGATGGCCGACAATGGATACAATCTCCGAAGTTGTGCAAAATGGATGTCATGTGGTTTATGTTCAACATCGTTCTTGCAGATTCGATAAGGCACAGTGGAGATTATCATTTTCATTCGCGGAAGTAATTTTACTTAAGAGTTGGACTAAAATCCAACAGATTGTCTATCATTTGCTGAGATTCTTTGGAAAGAAGGTATTGATACAAAAGGATTGTCCAAAGGAGGATGAGGTTCTCTGTCCGTATCATATAAAGACGCTGATGCTATGGACTTGTGAAAAGATGCCACCGGAATGGTGGAATTCCTTTTCTGTAATTGCAATTTGCTGTGAGTTGCTAAAAAGTCTTTCAGAATGGCTAAAGAGGAGATACTGTCCGAACTATTTTATTCCGGAAGCAAATCTATTTCATGAGCCATTTAACACCGCAATTCTTCACCAGATCAAAAGACGACTAAATGAATTCCGCAACTCTCGCAATCTTTCTCTTTGGTTCGTGGAAAATTACATACTGCCAATCACTCGGACACATTTTGAAGATCGGAAAACAAGAATAGTGATGCCAGACTTCATGGATTGTTTGCTGCCTCTCCTTGGATTTCGTAAAGAGTTTGAATTAAAAATGTTGGATTTATTACATTCTCTCAGTATCTCAAATTCTAATAAGACTTGTCGTCATGCAATTAAAAGCGGCTATTATTCAGGATTCCGCAAGTATTTAAAAGTAGAACAACAACCAAGAACTAATCCAAAACAAGCTATTATACTGCCATTTCTTCCAGCAATAGAAAAGATCTTGTGTTTCAGGTACTATGTCATTGTACTGTATAGTTTGCATGCTGCACATGGTTTACTTTACGGAGAGATATCTTTGGAGAGCAGTCTCTTTGTTGAACTTGTCGACGCTATGTTGATGCGCCCTAAAATAAGGTCACATCATCATAACTTTCCGAAAACGTACACAGAACAAAGTAGTCGGTTTCAATACCTGCGTGCTCAGGGTCTCATGGAACATTTAACAGGATCATATAGCCATTCAGAATGTCAACTTGTGTCTCTTATGTCAAAACAGTTTTTCATCAAAGCTTTAGAATATGATGATTCTAAATCGAATGGCATTGCTCCTGCAGCCTTGGCCTATCTCGCTGCACTCCATTTTGCCACATCAGAATACGAAACAGCAATACGCTTCTGTTCGGCAGTTCTCGTAGATCAGACTCCTCTGAATGACAAGGAAACACTAAATGCAGGTTGCTTATTGTTTATTGACGATGTCGCAAGAATCATAGGAATGTGTGTTCTTCACAAGAAGATTACTGACAGTAATCTACATTACATTTGCGGGCGGCTTTACCTTGATCTGCGTCTGTCACCAGAGGTTTTTGCTCATTATTTAACTGTATTATCAGCCGAAAGAAAATCTACGTGTTTAGATTTTTGCCATGATTTACCTGATTTAGCATTTCCTATGGACGATTATCTGAAGGCTTTAAGAAAGAAGATATTCATTTCTGCGATGAAGTCAGTTATTCATTTCAATGTTACCAGACAGATTGTTTATCGCAGAACAGATTCTTTGACAGAAATCGAGACTTCAAGTGTGAGTCCGATGATAATTAAAGAAAGAGTAATTGATTCTCTGATGGAATATGCTTTAGAAAATATGAGATCATTCTACAATGTGATTCGCAATGACTTTGGTATTCAGTGCAACACAGTAGATTGTTATCGTGCTTTGTACCTTTACAAGTGTCGCCAATATGATACAGTTTTGCTCTTATGTGAGCGAATTCTTCGTGAGTCTGAAATGAAGAACGATTGTAAGGTGTTTGCATTTGCGGATGTTTTGTTGTTGCCACCTTTTAACTCTTTTTTCGATAGAGACATACAGTCGTTGCTTGGATTGCAGACACTCTGTCATTATTTATCACCTGTGAATGTTGACAGTCGGAAATTTGGGAAAACTGTCAATCCAGATTTTGAACACGCTATGTACTTTAACTTTTGTGTTGCAGTCACAGAATCGGTTATGAACCGTCACTCCATTAGATGGCACTATATTCTTGGAAGACATTTTCTTGCAAAATATTTAAAAGTCAGATGTTGTATCGACTTCAATCTTCCGTATTCAGAAGCAATGACTGGTTTTGCTGCTCAGAAAACAACTAATCGTCCGTTTGAAGACATCATTCGCAGATTTCTTCTACGAAAGCTTCATGTTATTAAAAAGTAACTAAAGGGTTTATTTACATGTACATCAATGACCAAGTACTCTTTTTGTGTGAAATGTATTTCGTGATATGTACATACTTAAACGGTTTTGTAACGTGACCAGGTTTAAACTATCACCGTCGTAGTGTGGCGACTTCAATGTGGAAAAGCAAAATCTTACTAGTCACTGCGGGGATAGGAGAATCAGCTGGTAGGATGTTAAACTTTTGCCGTAAGCCAGTTTCATCATGGTGAACCGGATGTCGTTCCTGTATTCTTGCACTTCGCCACAAGAGAGGAAGACATTTGAGCGGAATGACACAGAGTTACAGCGTGCGTCATTTACTATTTCAGCTGGGTTCGACATGTGACAATAACTTCTCCAACCATTCAATTATAACTTGCACGTGAATGAATTGTTGTAGGATTTCTATGTTTTCTTCGAAGGCGCTGTCTTCTTTCTTCTTCACGTTCTCAGCCCTCAGGCAGGTTCATATGTCCAACGACGCCATTTTTCTCTGTTCTCTGCTTCTCTTTTCAGTCCGCTGTATCCCTCCTCTGTCAACATCCAGTCCAGTAGCATTGTCCTTGGCCTACCTCTCATCTTTTCCCCTCCATTCTTCCTCAATGATGTCTCTTAGTAGGGTGTCGCTCCTTAAGATGTGTCCTATCCATTTCTTCTGCCGCCCACGTATAGTGAAAAAAACACCGGGAGGGAGGAAGGCGCTGTATATTCTTTAAATTACATTACGCTATAGCACGTTACAATAACGAGCATTAACAAAGAAGTGGAGTGCCTTGCAAAGACGTCGCCTTAATTAAGAAAAGCCTAATGCCTAACCCGTACACCGCCAGGTCGCTAATGCCAACTCCGACAACCGCGAAATCGAGCGTTCGTACAGATGGGAAGATAAAAGACAGACATGTCTGCTCTACGCGGATGACATGTTATTAATATGCCCATCTGTTAATGGGCTACAAAATATGCTTGACCTATGTATGTCTGTTACTATTGATTTGTCCCTACAGTTCAACCCTTCCAAGTCTCATTGCTGTAGGTAAATCTGCTAAACTCGCAATTACTCCCATGACTCTGGGAGACGTATCGATTCCTTGGGTGCAATCAATAAAATACTTGGGTGTGATGGTTAATCATGGTAAATCGCTTAATTTTAACACGGAATCGGTGAGACGATCTTTCTTCTCTGCCTTTAATTGATTGCATCTACGCACGTGCCAAAGATCTTAATAAGTTGGTTCATCTATCCTTTACAAGAGAAAGCTACTGCTTGCCAATATTAACTTACGCCTCAGCCATGGTTAGATACACAGTAAGACAGGAAGATGAACTGAATGCATGTTGGAACTCTGCTTGTAGAAAGTTATTTGGATTTAGGGCCTAATAAATGGGAATCTGTTAAAGGCTTCATTTGTAGCCTTGGTAGACTAGACATCACATTATTAAGAAATGTCGCATGATGTTCTATAGGCGACTAGTTCATTCAAATCTAATTTTCTCCAGGTTAGTTTTACGTG
>JACEVL010002846.1:2500-15000 GCA_020284085.1 Aporrectodea caliginosa
GTCTCATACTTATTTAGCGTTGGATGACAACGTTTAAACGGTGTCTAAAAGGAAAGCGCAACTAGCTACAGTGGTCCATGCTTAGACATGCTAGAAACATTAGATCCTAATTCAAACATTTCTAACAGAAATTGAGGCTTAAGGTGTAAACCAGAAGAAAGTCAGGTTACAATTTCAAGGTGTTCCATTGGATAGGATAGGGTCGCAAATGTTTTTTTTGTATTTTGCGTACAAAAGCAGACAAAATTTTTGGCAATTTATTTTAGGGGTTGAACTCATAAAACCCCTAAATACCCACATGGTGTAAACGTTATTCGTTTGGCCTAGACACCCAACATGAAATAACGAGAATTTTAGTTATATATGTATATACATAATGTGTATGTACAATTATGCCTATTTATCTAATCAACATAATTATATAGATAGAGTTACGGCGGAAAGATGAACAGAACGAGGCGTATTTATGAATATTCGGCGTTTATACATCTGTGTATAATATTTAGAGCGATCAATACTTTCAGATGGCGCCACATCCCCCAATAATAGTAATCCGATTCCTCTAACCTGATTTCTTCCACGTACCCAACAAGCGCGTCTGTACATACTTAAACACAATGCTCATTTGTATTTACAGTCCAGTCAACATAATTATATCGTTGGACAACATAATCTAAATGTAGCGACTCAAGTTATACAGTCCTTATGGACTTAACGTGGTATTTTTTAAACCGTCGTGTAACAGTTTTCAATTAGTATTTAGTAGCGTTTCAATGTCGTTGACCAATATTCATACTACGCGCTTAGCTTGCAGCTGAACGAAAACGTCAACTATATAAGTGACGATGGAATAATATATAAAGGTGTCTACGTGTTCATTTTATCCATTAGTATATAGTTCCTTAAAGAGGTGAGAAATAGGCCTACTGAGAGGAAAAATAAACAGGATCTGAAGAAACGAATGATAAAGACACTGATATGGAATGTGGTGCTGTACGGCTCAGAGACATGGACCATGAGAAAAGAGGATTTAAAAAGACTATAAATTTTCGAAATGTCGTCTTAGAGAAGAATGGAGAAAATAAGCTAGACGGAACATAAACCAAACGAAGAAGTGATGGGAGGGATTGCGGAAGAAAGAAGAAAGAACCCTAATACACACAATAACAGAGCGAGACAAGGGAAATGGAAAGGACACGCTGAGAGGAGACTCACTACTAAGAACGGTCATTGAAGGAGAAATGGAGGGAAGGAGAACAAGAGGAAGATCAAGACAGATGATGCTGAACTGGATGATGACAATTGTATATGGAGAGCTGAAAAAGAGTTCCAACAACGAGAGGAATGGCGACGTCGGATATTTAAACCCTCCACTATAGGAGGCAAAGAGCCAGAAGAAGAAGAAGAATAGCCAATCGGATGGATTGGGAGTTTATCGACAACTAACGACAACAAAGGTCTTTGACGTCTACAGAAATTATTTTCGCATATTACCCTACTACTACAGAGTCCCTCCTTCTCCGTCTTCTTTCTTATAGTTTTGACGCTATGGATAGGTCCCAGGTTTACTCCATGACCTGTATGACGTTTAAATTTAGAAAGCGAATAAACCCAGTTTCGGTCCTAACCAAGTGGCCACCGCGTCTCATCAATATATATATCGTCGGATAACTACGTTTTAAAGGTGTCTAAATGAATGGATTGGCCGCTGACGTCGACAGATATTACTTTAGATTAATTCAGCTCAGGTTAGGTTATTTGCTATTAAACGACTCTGTTTTAAAACAAAGATGATTAGCGTCGCCTCCCCATTTTCGAAGCTTGGGACTGGCTCTGCCAGAATACGAGCAAACAGGTCTATATCCAGAAGATCTGTTCACTAAGACATCAGCGACTGAATAAAACGGTGACCTAGGTATGACCGGAAGAAGATATTCAAATGACGTCGTTGAATAATGATAAGTTACGTCGACCTTGCCTTATGTATAATGTGCCATGGAAACAGTGAAAACTGTTCAAAAATAATTACACACCTCTTTTAAGTTTCATATTCGCCTTATAAGTAAAAGTGGAAGCAGGATGATGTATTCAGAAGCTATTAAATTTTATAATACTTCAGCACTGCTATGAAAATTAATAAGGTAACTATAATAGTTATAATTTAAATAAAATTATATTAAAGCCAATCATTAAAGAATGGTACGGTAGTGAATAAGCTGGTGCGCCGCGCTTAGCTTAGGAGCAAGGACCTACACAGAAGAAATTAAAACTCGTTATTTAACGTCGTGTGGCTAGTTTTAAGCAATTAACGGTAGGATAGGAAAATATCACGTCTTGATTCTGGCCGTTATTAGCAACTACAATGAGCGCAATGGTCTTGACTACGTGGAAAAGCTCACAACCTTACTTTTTAAGTTCAATAAACTAATTAATAATAAACAACATTTTCTTTTACACATTTCATTTCATACTTTGACGTTGCATGGTTTTCTAACATATATCTATCAAATTAATATAATTATAAACTGTATAATTAATATACATCATTTGTATGTATATAAACTTAATAATTATATCTGCATAGGGGGTTATTGTCCGGAGGGTAATTGTCCTAGGGGTTATTGTCCGGGGGTTATTGTCCGGGGTTATTGTCCGAGGGTTATTGTCCGGGGGTTATTGTCCTGCTACCCCGATAGCATAAACTCATAGAAATGTACAGAAAAATAAGCGAACGGTGGACGTAGAATAGCTAATGAAAGAAAGAAGGACATGACGTCCATAAACTTCTAGAAAATTTTAATTTTTTGAAATTTTTGCATACCCCTTAGCGACACCTGGCGTACCCCCAGGGGTACGCGTAGGCTACCACAGTTTGAAAACCCTTGATCTAAATGTAGCGTCTCAAACTAAGCAGCCCCTATGGACTCACTTGGTATTTTTTTAAATACCAAGTGTTACAGTATAATTCTTGAACGAAATAGCGTTTAGTCCAATTCATGATCCTGTTCTAACATGCGATATATCGAAAACGTCAACTAGAGATGATGAAATAGAGATGATGGAATAATATTTAAAGGTGTCTATATGTTTATTTTTTCTATTAGTAGTTCCTCAAAGAGGAGATAACTAATGAGAGGAAAAATAAACATGGATCTGAAGAAACGAATGATAAAGATGGAATGTGGTGCTGTACGAATTGGAGACATGGACCATGAGAAGAGAGGATACAAAAAGACTGGAGGATTTCGAAATGTGGTCTTGGAGAAGAATGGAGAAAATCAGCAGTACGGAACATAAATAAACGAAGAAGTGATTGGGAGGGATTGATGAAGAAACAGCTCTGATACAGACAGAGGAAAAGGAAATGGATCGGACACACGCTGAGAGGAGACTCACTACTAAGGAAGGTCATTAAAGAAAAAATTGAGGGAAGGAGAACAAGAATAAGACCAAGGCAGATGATGCTGGATTGGATAATGAAAGATGGGATGGAACGCCCAAAGTGGAGGCCCAACAGCGAGAGGAATGGTGAGGTCGGACAGCTGAACCTGCCTAGGAGGTAAAGAACCAGAAGAAAAAAAAATAGCCAACGGATGAATGGATGGATGGATGGATGGATGGATGGACGGATGGATGGATGGATGGATGGATGGATGGATGGATGGATGGATGGATGGATGGATGGATGGATGGATGGATGGATGGATGGATTGATGGATGGATGGATGGATTGATCTGATGGATGGATGGATGCTTTTGATGGATGGATGGATGGATGGATGGATGGATGGATGGATGGATGGATGGATGGATGGATGGATGGATGGATGGATGGATGGATTGATGGATGGATGGATGGATGGATGGATGGATGGATGGGTGGGTGGGTGGGTGGAAATAGATGGGTGGATAGATGGATGGATGGATGGATGGATGGATGGATGGATGGATGAATGGATGGATGGATGGATGGATGGATGGATGGATGGATGGATGGATGGATGGATGGATGGATGGATGGATGGATGGATGGATGGATAGATGGATGGTTGAATGGATGGTTGAATGGATGGATGGTTGAATGGATGGTTGAATGGATGGATGGATGGATTGTTGGATAGATCAATGGATGGATGGATGGATGGATTGTTGGATAGATCAATGGATGGATGGATGGATGGATCGAGAGTTTAACGACGGCTTATGATAACAAAGGTCTTCGAATTAGACAGAAATTATTTTGGCATATTACATCTCTCACAGCGTTCGAACTTAGAACAAGTATCCATCAATTGGTCACCGTGTCTCGTCATTATATAGAGTCGCATAACTACGTTTTAAAGGTGTCTAAATGGATGGATTGATCCTGAGTTTAACGATCTGTCATGACAACAAAGGCCTTTGATATAGACGGATATTACTTTGGATTAATTCAATTCATGTTAGGTTAGTTGCTGTTAAACGACACTTCATGAGTGATAACAAAGATCATTAGCGTCGCCCTCCTCTTCATCTAGGCTTGGGACTGGCACTGCTTGGCGCTAGGGAATGGACGTGAATTGGTGGAATTAAGAACTCTTTTAAATAACAGACATATAATTATATTAGAAATATTTGTCCAGCTAACCTGGGCTCTTAAATGTAATCTCCACCTGAATCACTCAAAATCCTGTGATATTGTATTTACCAAACCAAAATTGAATCTTATACAGGCCCCTTCAGTCCTGCCTGGCATTAAAAGGGTTATGTCATTGAATATACTGGGCATTGAGATTACCGAAAAGTTCGGTTTTTCCCCGTATGTTCAAAGACTTTGCATTCGGGCCGCAATCTCTCCATGCCCATCGTATTTTGATCTCACATGGGCTTTCGGGGTCAGGCTTCATGATGTGGTCAGGGCTACCACTATCAACCGCATGCTATACTGTTCCCAAGTATGGTGGGCTTCGCCATTAAACAGGAACTTGACTCTTTGAGCGCGCTTGTCCGCAAGTTGGTACGCCTTGGTTTCCTACCCAAATCTTTCCCCACCTTTGAGAAGCTTTGCAAAAAAGCTGACATATACCTCTTTAGAAACACCTTAACAAATACTAGCCACACCCTCCACGACCTGCTCCCCCCTGTCAATTGTACTGGTCATGACCTGCACCCACGCTCACATAACCGAGTTCTCCCTAGATTTGATTCCCTTTCCAGGCGCGGTTCTTAGCTAGGATGTTGTACAGTTAGACATCTGTTTCTAGTTGACTTAATTATCTTCTAATTATCGGTTTCTTTATACATTAATTATTTCTGACTTTGTATGTAAAGCGCTGAGCGTTTGCTTGTGCTTAAATAAAGAACGTTCTTACTTACTTACTTACTTAATTAAAGGTGTTTAAGGAGAGCGCTCTGCAGAAATGGGTAGTTGTAATAGTTTATGTTTAACTACACTGTATGATAATAAAGATCATTATGGTCGCCCTCCTCCTTTATCCAGTCTTGGGACTGGCGCTGCCAGAAAACGAACAGTGGCGGAGTTTTCCGAAATGGGAAGCCGTGGTTATGCTAGTGTGATAACGTGTTAAAGGTTTGCAAAGAAAGCGCTCTAACCAATGAATGTTCTATTATAGTGTCCTATGTCACTGCATATAACACATTATTTGATGATTTAGAACAGAATTTATTATATAAACGAACCGAAATGTCATGAAGTCATTCATGAAGTGAACTCTTCTGTTACGGTTATTAGACTCAGTTCGTTTCGGTTGGTTGCGCTGCTAAGCTACTATCTATTATGAAGGTCGAGAAAAACTGAACTAATTTCATTTCAGTAGGTGGCGTTGCTATAATCTTACGCTATGAACTAGACTCATTTAGCTTCGGTAGGTGACGCTGCAAGGAACATGGCGGCCGTGGGTATTGTTTACACGAATATTCAAGAACCATATCGTTAGCCGTAGCGTAGATTCAAATTTGCGTGTTATGAAAGTTTGGGTGTGCAATATATAATTAGTCTATTGCCGTGCTCTCCAACATTCGACCAGAATAGAATTATAATTGTTGTCTCCATATATAATAGTACTGTGATAATAATAGTGAGTCACATACACTTAGTATGTTATAAAATTACTTTGTTGCTTGTTGCTGGTCACTGACACTGTCAGGCACCATATACCGCTATCAACTAGTCGTTACTCGAACTGGTTCTAGTAACTAAGAAAATCATAGTAAATAATTTTAAAAAAGATTACTGTGTCCAACAAGTATTTTTCTCTTTACGGGGCTATATACAAAATTATCGTTTTTACAAATATAGTGACAGTTACAAACCTCTGATCAAAGTTCCCCTCTCTTCCTGAACCTGTTCTTCCAATATAATTATGCCAGGCTTCGGTTTGGATGTGACTGAATGTGACCTGACACTAGTGGCTTGGACAGGCAGTGGCGGATGTTTGGCCTGTACTCCGCTGCCTTCATTTTGTACTATACCATAGCACGGTCAGTTCATCGGAGAAAAGTGTATAGATACCAGTACCGCTTTTCTGCTCCATCTTATAGGGCGAATATCATCTTTAAAACGGGTGTGTAATTAGTTAGAACAGTTCTAGCCGTTCATATGGCGCAGAAGAGAACTTTCCAGTGGAGTTGCTGATGATGGTGTGACATCAGGCGACGTAGGCGTTTGTTTAAATGACGTCCTTCATCAAGTCCTTCATTTACAATGGCTCAGCGCCATCGATGTTTTCTTACAGACTTCGATCGTCCATGCGAGGACAGTTTACTGTACCTCGCACAAACCGGGAGTTTTGGTAGTCTCAGAACCCAAAATATGGAACAGTCTTCCAACTTCAGTTCGTCATTCCACATAATGTTTCTCAATCTAAATATAAATTACAAACTCATCTCTTCTAATTGCTCTATGACAAAGAATGTAGCGAGCCGCGATCTCATGCAAGACTTGTTTTTGTTAAAGCGCGCAAACACGAGCAGTTAGTTACGCTATCAGTGACGCATCCTGATTGAAATCTGTGGTCAACGTCCATCTTTCATAACAGCTAAATGTTTCAACCACTTATACATCGATCGAATGTAATTTCAGTTTAACGACACTGTGTAATAACAAAGATGCTTATAATCGCCCTCCTCCTTCATCCAGGCCTGGGACTGGCACTGCCTGGCACTATAGTACCGATGTGCATTGGCGGATTTCATCGATTGAATTATTATTATAGAGTTTAACGTCGTCTTATGACAATCAAAAGCAGTTGCCTATATTATAATTATGTATTCGTTTGAAGAATTATCCCAGAGATTGAACGAAGCGACTATTTTTACATAATTATGGCGTTTCGAACAAACGATTTAAAGGTGTGTTATGCAACTTAACATACAATTTATGTTATGATGCTTAATAATTGTAGCATCTATGGCGTTATCAACATTGATTTACGAAAATGTGAACCATATAGCCTCAAGTCAACTTTCCACTCCCTCCAACCTATGACCCCTCGCAATTCTAATACACAACGGACAGACGGTATCAAAGGCCGCTGACGTCGACATAAATTATTCTTAACTTATTATTATTATTATTATTATTATTCCAAAGTTTAATATCTTCGTATGACGGTATGACATCAAAGACCGTTGACGATATTGTACAAAATAATATACAATTTGATGGAAACGAGTCACTTATAGTGCCTGAACGACAACATTAAAAGGTGTCCGAGGGTAGCTTTACAATCTAACTAATATTAAATTTTTAATGGAAACTACCTTTATGGTCATTTTGACTGGCTCTACCACAGGTAGGTTAGTTGTAGTATTTTCGGTACTTGTCGGTTAATTCACCGCATTTAATTCTTGCGTCTACCTTCTCTGTTCATGCACCGGAATAAATTTTTGCGCGGTTCTTTCCTTTTAAGCACCGTTTCGTCATTAGAAAGCATGGACGACACTAACCCTAACCCTAACCGACCCTCATGGCGCGTAACTCCTCAACGTAACCTGTATGGACAATAATACTTCAAGTCGTGAGGGTCGCTTAGGGTCAGGTTTAGGGTTAGTGTCGTCATTAGAAGACAGGCAGATATTAACGTGAGGGTCGGTTAGGGGTCAGGAGTTAGGGTTAGTTTCGTCATTAGAAGACAGGCAGATATTAACGTGAGGGTCGGATAGGGTCAGGGTTAGGGTTAGTGTCGTCATTAGAAGAGAGATATTAACTGTCGCGAAGACATTCCTGTGAAGGGGTCGCGTCTTGTCGGTTAATTAACCCCAATTCGTAAGGTGAACTCTTTCGATACCATCCTGGAAGATATTGCTGTATTTTGGCTAATGGAATCAGTCGAGTTTATATAGCGCCGATTCCCAACATTTTAAAAGTTTCTAACAAGTCCGGTGTTTGACGCCATCTTGTGGCTACCAGGAGCGTTGAAATCTACGATACCCTTTTTTGCAATCAACTGCTACTATATATAGATCAGAAACGTTTGCAAATTCAAATCATTCGTTACGCATTATATGGGTGAGGTCAACAGCATGGCTGTCAGGGTTACAATAAGAATGTTCTCAAACACTGGAAACAGGATGAAAATAGGAGGCTACCTATTAAAGTGACAACGCCTTCGGGTTAGCCTAAGCAGTGACACATTGACCTCTGTGGGCTCAGAAGGCAGAGCTATGATCCTGCATGCGTGTGTAAAAGCGTTCACGCGACTCTCATGCTGTGAGGTTAAAGACATCATTTTCGACGAATATTAATATAGTGGGTCTAGCAATGTAAAAACGTTCCATGTTTGAAACTGTCGTGTATTCTTTCTCCATGTTTTCAGACTTTTAGAAAAACTGAACAGCATCGCTCGTCAACAAAAGTTGCCAGCAGGTAAGTGACGGAGCGCGGTAGGGAGCTCATTCCAGGTGGCAGGGCCGGCTACGAAGAAGGCGCGGTGCTGCCTGCTAGCAGTCCACCAGCGAAGCGAGACTAAATCACTCAAAATACCTGAAGACTTTCAATGCATCAAAATTAGAATGGCTGTCTATATGCCTGTAAGAACAACCAAGTGACGAAAGCATACGAAAGTACGGTGGCCCCAGAAGGACCATGATGCATTGTTGTAAAGAATAACACCACTCCTTATCAAGTATAAATATTCTCCTCTGGATTTTTGTGGAACAATGCCCCAGCTCAATTATTGGGGAGAGGGGGGCAGTGCCCAAGCTGCTCCCGCAGATTCTACGCCTATGGCGGAGTGAACAGGTTCAAGCCCCAACTGAGGGAGGTTACTGTATAATGACCTTGACCAATTCCTTTGCTTATTTGTCATTATTATAGTGGGGCTTAATAAACGTGTAATAATAATCATGGAAATTAATGCTGGTAAGGTATTCGCGTCAACTCCGCATCGTTTTCAACTTGCACGCTATGTTTGGAGAAGTCAATCCCAGCTGAGATTAAGACGGAGTTAACTAACGGAGTTGACAGCGTTGAAGTCGGTAGTTTCTGGTCTGGCCACCCAAATCGGTTGTTCAATTCCAGATATTGGCAGAGACCCTACGGTGTATGGAATCTAGGGATACAGCGAGCAAATCTCTGGTTCGTACTCGACATCATGCATTTTAACGCTTTGGATTGTATCAACAGTTGCTTTCGTTTCCTCCACAGTTGGTATTCCGTGAATGATGGAATTTCGCATCGCTTGGGGATGGAAGGGCGATGGAAGGGCGATGCGTTTTATATCGGAGGCAAATGCTTCGTTGTCGACGCTTTGAATGACGGTTGATGTCCGTTGGGTGTTGCGAACGGTACAGACGATCATTGTCTCTTTCTTTCGATTGGCTACGAAGGAGGAGCAGGAGGATGTCATCGGCGAATTACTGATGTGGTTGCGGTTACCATGATTCGCCTGAAGCGAGTCTTCATCTGGCTCTCGACAACTGATCCAGGGAAGCACCGCAGCTGTAGAGAAGGCGTCCGAATCTAGTGCTCTTGCTCTCCTGTACAACAGTTCAGATCCTAACTTTTACGTCAATCAAAGTGCAATTTGTAAAGCAACATTTCAAGATCAAATTGTCTATTGGTCAGATTGTATTCTTCATTTGAGACTTTATTTTAAAATGAAACCTAAATTTGTGCCTCCCTTTATTCAGTTCATAAATAGCCTATATCCTAACTTTCTGATCCAGGGGCAGATTCGTGACAAGCCTCGGTCTGGTAAATGTGAAAAATGATACACGTTTTTCTACAGCGACCATGTATCATCGACCCTGCTCATAGTACAAATACGAATTTCCAATGCCTTGATAAAGGAAGGGGCGACGCTTATCAAATTAATTTGCTATTACACAAAGTCGTTAATACAGAAACAACGTCAGATCTGTGACATGGGGCATAAACAACACAGGAGAAAAGAGGAACTCCTCCTTCTGACTATCCTCTGTACAACCCCTCTGACTCGACGCAGCACTCGTGAATGAGCTGTTGCCTTGCGCTTGGCTTTCGAATGGCGCTTTAGAAGTTTGGAGCTTACAATTACGATTACCCTAGTTTAGAGGGTTTTCTCTGATTCGACTGCTACTTCTGCTGTTGGTAGTAATAATTTTTATTTGACTAAGATTTAAATCGCCAATATCGAAATATTTAAATAATATAATTATTATACGTACCGGTACCTTTTCAGACAGACGAGTCCAAGAGACAGAATGATCATCCAAACTGCAACTGCTAACGATATTATTATGACGATCATCAGACCTACAACACTTATTTATATGCTGGATTTGTATAGCATGATGAATCCAGAATTTAACGAAGTCTAATGGCAATAAAGGCCGTTATTTTGAACAATACTCGCCCTTCGTAAAGTGAAGTTATGCAGATTGCGCTGCTCCTTCCATTTATAGATCGAATATCACACTTTAAAGAGGTGTGCAATTATTTTTGAACAGTTTACACCGTTCTTATGCAATAATGCAGCTATTTTGTTAAAAATTATGCAGAGTAGTAGTAGTAGTTTCAGTTTAACGACCCTGTGTGATAACAAAGACCATTAGTGTCACCATCCTCCTTTATCCAGGCTTGGGACTGGCACTGACAGAGTACGATCAATGGCGGAGTTATTATACAGAGCGGCTCGTCTGCTTTATGATATGTGGCCAAGTTCCCTTTGTAATAACAATATGCTTGTCATGCCGTCAAAATAGACATTTCCCCGGAGTTGGGGTATTATTCTTCTGCAACGTCAATTTCACAGTGTAGTGATCGGTGTCCGTGTCAATGGCTTATAATTTATTCAGATTTTGAGGTAATAATTATTTTGCATTATCTGCAACTATTAAACGTTAATTAATTTGAACATACTGAATGGAAAGTAGACGCTCGTCATTTCCTCTTCCATCGATGCCTCCGTTTGAGCTGAGAGAGCAAATATTTTATCAAGATTTATTAAAAGCCACAAAACATTCAGATTTTGCATAGTAGCCATCATCATTTGCAAGAGTAAATATGCGAGGGGTATCAATTTTTGCAGCACAACTTTTACACTGATAGTAATGTTATTCATTATTATTATTTCATATATATTATTATTATTTTCCCCCGAGGTAACTGTGATCCCTCAGGGTCTTCAACTTTATTTATAAACACAGATTTGTCTGGAATG
This sequence comes from Aporrectodea caliginosa, assembly GCA_020284085.1. Classification (NCBI taxonomy): domain Eukaryota; kingdom Metazoa; phylum Annelida; class Clitellata; order Crassiclitellata; family Lumbricidae; genus Aporrectodea; species Aporrectodea caliginosa. The sequence goes on from JACEVL010002846.1 coordinate 14,143, forward strand.
GGCCCAATTCGTGAAGGTCAAAGTTAGTAGGGTAAAGCTGCTAAACGTACTCCTAGAGGCACAGGCATAACTGAAACGTTGAATCGTCAGCGAAAGGCAAAAACTTATTATTATAAATTTGAAGAATGGCATTTTGTTTAGTCATGAATACCAAAGCAAGGCAATCGATCATCCTTGATGCAATTATCGATTATTGGTAAGTGTGTCAGCCAGTCAACCAGTCAGTCATTTGGTCAGTCGGTCGGTCGGTCAGCCAGTCAGTCAGTCAGTCAGTCAGTCATTTGGTCAGCCAGTCAGCCAGTCAGTCAGTCAGTCAGTCATTTGGTCAGTCAGTCGGTCGGTAGGTCAGCCAGTGAGCCGAAAATAATAGTTGTAATAATAATAATAATACAGTAATATTGTATTGTATTTGTTAATTTAAATTGCGCCGCTCACAGCAGTGGCCATTCAGTAGCGCTCCCAGTGCGAGAACCCCTAGAGAAGAAGAAGGTTTTGAGGCGAGAGAAGACTGTAGGAAGAGACCCAGAAAGAATGGTAGCACATATAGAGGAGGGAAGGGCATTCCACAGGGAGGGCCCAATAGTGGTAAAATATCTAGTTTGGGCCATAGTGGTCCTAACTCGTGGAACAAAAAGAATATGCCTGACCAAGGAGCGGAGAGGTCGATGAAAAACTGAATAGAGAGGGAGCGAATGTGATAATAGGCTAATGATGATGATGAGATTGAGATTGAGATGACGATGATGATGATGACTAAGATGATGATGATGATGATGATGATGACTAAGATGATGATGATGATGATGATGATGATGATGATGATGATGATGATGATGATGATGATGATGATGATGATGA
>JACEVL010002847.1:0-10000 GCA_020284085.1 Aporrectodea caliginosa
TGTTGAAATAGAAACTGAATTGATCGAAATAATTTTACAGTAAATTGAAGCTGGAAACTAAGCTGGATGCATGGATGAAAATAGGTTTCCATTTTAATAGAAGCTGGATTGATGAAAATAATCTTGTCAGTAATTAGAAGTTGGATTCCTGAGAATATAATTTATAGCACGTTTAGCGAATCTATAAGAAGCGGCCTCTGTTGATTAGCCGTAATGGATACAGATACACTTGTAGACGAAATGTCGTTAGACGAAGTGTCGTAGACGAAAATTAATGTCGTTAGACGAAATGTCGGTATACGAGTTGTCGCGGAACCCACCAAAAGGCCTTTGCCCTCGAATGGATAGACTTTACACAATTATCATGTATAAAGACCCCCTTGCTTCATTAATATCCGAAGTTTATAACTAATTATCTCTAACCGAATTAGCTTTAGTATAGTGATGAATACGAAACGCACGAGAGCACTCCATTGCGTGACGTCACAATGAATTTGCAAGATGCCATTGTCTATCTCAACCATAGAATAGTTAGGGCTATTAAGTTTTACGACTTTTTTTTATTCTGCCGATCCTAATAACGTAGCCTACTGCTTCCTTTAAGCTATGTCAAAGAGAGTACGGGTTCGATGCTCGTCCGGGAGGTTACTTAGTAGGGACCGGGAGCAAGTCCTTGGCGCACAAGTGCTCTGCACAAATTATAACTGCATCTGCACCGCCGCCGAGGCATGTGCACTTCACAGCTTTGGAAGAAGGGCGATATCAAAATAATGCAGTTGTATAATAATAATTATTGTACTTGCACATAGTGCTAATGCGTTAAAACGAGCCAGGTCGCAAATAGTCTGTTCATTTATTTCTTCATAGCAATAATTAAATGTTAAAAATTTTACTTAGAAAATAGTACTGTCAAGAAATAATTTTGTATAAGCCTCAAATCTTAGTTGATCGATCACGTTAAGATAATTCGGTAGATGGCAGGGCGTTCATTCAAAAAATCCAGCTTACTTGTCATCGAAGTGAAATACTTTAATCGTTCGCCATTTTGTGCTGATGACAGAATATTGGAAATTCGATTTACTGTCAAACCTGGTAAGATTCTAAACTCATCAAATTATTTGCTAGACAAATTCATTTGGTAAAAGATTACATTGGCTCGGTCGCCAATATGACCCAGATAAGCAATGTGGCCGCCCCAGATTCGGAAAGAATAGCGAGCTCTACCTACACTATCCCTAAAACCAGCCTAATATCATCTGTTATTAAACTGTAAAGATAAAAAACTGGTAGACTTGATGCTTTATTTTTACTCAGTCTCATCACCTTTGTTTTCTTTTCTTTCTATTCTTCAGATATATTGTTAAACCTCAACATAAACTGGACATTTAAGACTTACAATCCCTTTTATCTCTGAAGTAATTTGTATTTCAGTTGTCACTTTTTAATCATGTCTTCTATGAACTAATTATAATATGGGAGCTTGAGAACAAATTTACCAAGTTTTAGTTGTCCTACTTGTTGAAACGATTATGAAGATCTAAGATGGGTGTGATTTAGAAATGGCTTGGTTTTAGTTGGCCTTTTTCGTGGAATGGTGTACTTCTAAGTCCTGGTGTCACACCATTCTATTTGAGATAGAGTTGTAACATTTAAAGGAGGGTTTAGGCAAGTCAACATTTTAGCAGATAAAGTTAATGAATTGCTGAAACTGTACCTTCCCATTATTACCGACTAGTCTTTCAACTGCGAATGGAGAACAGTCATTCCACTGTGATGAACTGCAATAAAATCATCGTCTAGTAGTCAATGAAAAGAGTTATTGAAATATATTACAAATAAGTTTGTATTGCTTGTTGTAGCAAACAAAGGAAGAAGACAATCTACATTCTGCAAGGCAAAGTCTACATCTCACTAATCTTCATCACGAACATTACAGTGGATTTATTTGTATACAGCTCTCGCTATAGTTAACCAGTTCATCTTGAGCTAAAATCATCCTGAACAACAGCAAACAGGTGTTCTATCATACAGTGGTTGGATAGCTTCAATATTTCTTCATATAGTTTTTTTCTGTGGCACAAATTTCTAACTTTACACGAAAAAAACTACAACTGACAGATGAAACATGAACCCATCTTGTAATCTGAAAGATAAACTTAAATGGAGCTGTTGACAACAAGAGAAACTGGAGACTGCTGGTGTTTTAAAGGCTATGACAAAAGCAATCTCAGAGACTTCTACACAGGTTTTGTTATCTTTGAAGTACATATGAAAATTTGTGCTGTTCAAGTTCCATACAAATCCCAACTGTGTCTAGAATCTGGTGATTGGAAAGCACATGTATATGAATCATTCTGTGAAAAACCACACAGATATCATTTATTTAAGAAACCGTATGCTCAAGGTGATCATCTGACACTTGATCACAGAACCCATACAAGTGGAGAAAAACAGTGAAATTATCAATTAAGGGAATAACCTGATTTTAATATCTCAACTCGAAAGAGAGAAAACCAAAACAGTTCAAGATATGTTGGAAGTCATTTGAAAAAACACACGAGAGATATATGTCAGTATTCTGAGGATTCATTTGCAAAAGTAAGTGGTTTCACGGTCAACATGAGAACCCATACTGGCGAAAAACCATACAGGTGCCATATTTGTCAAAAATCATTTAAAGTAGTCAGTACTCTAACGATTCATCTGAGAACTCATACAGGAGAAAAGCCATTCACGTGCCAGTTATGTCAGAAATCATTTGCCAGAGGTGGTACTCTGAAACTGCACATGAGAACCCATAGTGGCGAAAAGCCATACAGGTGCCAGTTGTGTCAGAAAATATTTGCTCAACGTGTTCATCTGAAAGGGCACATGAGAACCCATACTGGTGAAAAAACATACCAGTGTCATTTATGTAAGAAATCATTTGCTGCAGATCATACTCTGAAAACCCACCTTAGATGCCATACTGGCGAGAAACCATACAGGTGCCAGTTATGTCATAAATCATTTAGAGTAAGCAGTGATCTAAAGATTCATATGAGAACTCATACAGGAGAAAAGCCATACATGTGCCAGTTATGTCAGAAATCATTTACTCAAGGTAGTAATCTGAAAACGCATATGAGAACCCATACCGGCGAAAAACCATACAGGTGCCAGTTATGTCAGAAACCATGTAATGATCATAATACTCTGAAAAAGCACATGGGAACCCATAGTGGCGAGAAACAATGCAGGTGCCAGTTGTGTCATAAAACATTTTATCAACGTAGTTATCTTAAATCGCACATGAGAACCCATACTGGTGAAAAACCATATAGGTGCCAGTTATGTAAGAAATCATTTAATGAAGGTAAAACTCTGAAAGTGCACATGAGAACCCATACTGGGGAAAAACCATACATGTGCCTGTTATGTCAGCGATCATTTGCTGACGGAGGTAATCTGAAAAGACACATGAGAACCCATACCGGGGAAAAATCATACAATGTTCAGTGTTGTCAGAAAACAATTGTCAATACTCTAAAGTGTCATATGAGAACTCATGCAGGAGAAAAACCATATACACGTTTGGTTTGTAATAAAGGATTCACACAAAGTGTAGATTTAAAGAGACACAGAAAAACTCATGCAACTGAGAAGCAACACAAACGGAATAAATCTCATACCAAGAGCAGTTCTTCATCAATCCAGTTTAAACTGCAAGCAGGAGCACAGCCACGGGATCTTGAAATGGGAAGTGAAGCATTTGCTAACGTATCTGATCATTTCATCACATTTACTAGTAGGCCTACAGGTGTTATTGTTAAACCAAATGAACGTTTTTCAAAGAACATAGATCCGGATACTAGTGGAATTGCAGATCGTTTTCCGAAAATTAAAGATGGAGAATGTGCGTACATTAGTCAATTCAAATCTGCTGTGGATGAAAAGACGTCTTTGTCTAAATCCTTTGGATGTGGTATGTGTGACGAATTGCGTGAAATAGAGGAAGAATTTCTAGAGCATTGTTCTAGCCATCGATTTTCTCCACCTGTCGACTTTGTTGTTGACCTGTTCCGAATTATAATTCCACAAAATTACAGTTGAAAACAATTGTTATTTGAGATAAAGGCAAAAATACTAAAGAAGTGATGGGATACATACATGCATGAATAGGTACTTTGTTCCACTTTCATTTCAGAATAGTTTCGAGTTATAGGCAGAAGGCATTGTGATGTAGAGAATCCAGAAGTTCCTTCTTATAGGCACCACGTAACTTAGGTGTTGCTTTCTTCTCAGATAATTGTAAGACTGTTGAATTGCTGCAGATCATTAGAATTAAAGTTTGTGCTATGGTTAGTAAAGACGCAGTAGTCTTTTGTTCTCTTTTTTGTTAAATATTACCTACTTGTGATAATGATATTCCTTGAAATTCTGAAAGATTCTTTGCGATTCTGTTTCTGATTAAGGTATATGTGCATCAGAAAAAAGTTTAACGTACTTGAGTTTGGAGTACGGCTTCTAGCTAAATGCTCTGTTGAATTAGACATTAAGAACAATATAACGTCACGATGACGTGTTGGCAGCCTAACAATGAACGTCACAATACCCGTTGGCTAGTGATAAGAACAATAAAGGCTTAGCCAACATTTAATCAAATATATTCTAATAGCGTCTCCAGCGCCAACACTAATGCACCAGGTATCGATCGATGGCACTATGAAACAGCGACGAAATGTTAAAACATGTTTCTTATCGCGAATGGTAGGACCATAACGTTTTTTTCAAATATCTATTAATGAGATAATATTATTACTACTACTACTACTACTTCTACAACTTGTAGTACTGTGTGTGCAAAGAAAGTAGCTTATTATGTGGTCTTTCTAACTCTACTAATTTACCAAATATCTTGGGTAAAATGTTCGCACTGCGCCCTATGACACCATGCGTAGGCCTACACAAAACACCTTTATTTACGAGTGAAATGCATGGATATATAATTCGTTTAATAAGTTAATAACTATGAATGTACACTTTTTCTGTCGAGTCGGTTAGTGGCGTTTAACTTTAGAAACCATTTGCTGTCTTTGAAAATTAAACTTCTATAGGGTGTTGATGAGCCCAATCATTGGGACACGGTGTAAGTGCGCACGCCTTAGACACCTTTAAAACGTGTCCACCGATGCAATAATAAGGATAGGACTAGAGTCGCAAGGCGGTTAATAACTCCGCCACTGCTGGCTTTCTGGCAGTGCCAGTCCCAAGCCTGGTTAAAGGAGGAGGAGGAGGGCGAAGCAAATGATTTTTGTTATCACGCAGTGTCGTTAAACTGGAAACTACTACGCAGGGCAGTTAATAATAACTCCTTACTTGAGTTGTTCAATGGTGGAACAACTCAAGTAAGCATATTTATTAAAATGAATAATAATTCATTATAATACTATTATTAATAACATTAAACACTGAATATCTGTATGATTACTAAGCTTTCCTTAGACACCTTTAAATTGGATCAATCCGGCGCTATAAATAAGTTGCTATTGTAATGTCGGGAGTGAGACCTCACCGTAACATCCACGCTAAAATCTCAGACGGTGCTGTTAATTTACACACCTCTTTTAAGGTTGATGGATTTGCAATATAAAAGGGATCGCGGACTTTGTGTTTAAGTTTTCTTCTTTTCGCCATATTCTCTATTAATTCAAACTGACAATTACGCAGTATGATTACAATTCTGGATGAACCGATGATCACAAGTTATTACAGGAGTCGAATTTAAGTGTATACGGCAGTCATACAAGGCGCCCATCACGTCCTAAATCTCGCTTTACCAACGCGCCATCTCGCGAATAATAGGCTGAGTGGACCTCTGGGAGGGTTGCGGGTAGCGAACCCGATCCTATTGCTCTGCACGCCAGTGAAGTCTCAGCAATAATAATTATTAGTGGAGGACTTGTTTAAATTCCCTACACAGTAACCGTCTCAGAAGAGGAGGAGGATCGAACCCGTACACTACGCGTTACAAGGCGAACACTCTAACCAGTCGGGCTCCATGTCCCTTAGGTGCCATGAGACGTCTTTAAACTGTGGATATCCGGCGATTTGTAACGCCACCACAGTCGTAAGCCCTATGACGCTAGTCCAAATTTGTTAAGGCAGGAGGGCGAATCGAATCATCTTCATTATGGCGAATACAAAAAATGGTCAATAAACAAATGACGTCAACGATACTGGCAGCCACAGGATGTCGCTATCTATCAAAATTTCCGAACAGCAATGGCTGGCAACAGGAGACATTGATTAGACTATCGTAGCCAGAACACCCGTACACATAATTTTAAACCTGCCGATAATGTGACGAAAAGGTTGACGTCTACGTCCTGGTAGCCGTAATATAGCGTTACACGCTGCAAATTATTTTCTGGACACCTTTTCTAAGTTGATCACGTCCTTATATATAAAGTATTTTCGCTTGTTTGTTTAATGACAGTGGTTAACTTGACAAAGTTTCAACAAAAACATAATTTATCTCAATTGTAATTATTTTGGTCTCATGATCCTTGCTAAAAAAAGTAGTTTCTTGGCTGGCGTAGACATTTGCAGACAATTTTTAGGTGAGCTGACGAGTAAATCATTCGCTTTGAGAACAATAATGCATTTATCAGCCAATAAGAACAGCAACTTAAATCTGAATCGAGTTTAATTTTCTTTTCTCATCATAATTTACTCATATAATAGCAATCCCGAACTCACTCGAAATTGCAATAAGCTTTGGGAAATATCAATCAGGTTTGAACTGCATTGTGTCAATCCTATATGAAATAATTTTTTATAAAGTCAATTAAAGAGACCAGCGAATGTTAGGCTTCTCTCGCTTTAGTGTGCTGCGGCACACAGTTTGCGATACACTGCGTGACTTAGGCGGACATGCTTTGTAGGCTGCTATTAGCGCCGTGTATTGCAGGCTGTCTGTTCTGTTAGTAGTTAAGATTTATGTCTTCTGTCATTTGTGTTCTTGTGAATTGTTTCAATTGCATAACTGCACACTGTAACCGGTTGCGGTTTGTCAATTGAATAAGAAACAGTGTACAAATCTTGATATAATTATAATAATAAATTATGACGGTTTCGAATATAACCACTAGTTTTCTGTAGATCCTTATACAGTATACAATTTGGTGATCTTCTTATATAATAAATTATGAAGTTTAATAAAGGTGTCGAAATTAATAGTCGTTTTTGTGCGCTTGCATTCGGATTTTGATTCGTTGGTTAGTTGCTGTTTAACGACACTGTGTAATAACAGAGATGATTAGCGCAGCCTTGCTCCTTTGTCCATGTTTGCGACTGGCACTACCAGAGTACAGAGAGTGGCGCAGTTTTCATTGTTTAACGTACTAATTCTGACAGAATTGTTTAACGTACTAAACATGACAGAATTCTACCTGTTGCAGACAGTCTGGCACGCAAAACTTTTGTTATTAGGATGATTTATTCGTGATAAAACACTTCATAATGTACATCAAATTGCGGTTAGCAAATGGATCAATAAAGGATATACTTACTTATTTACTTACTAATGATTATAATAATAATATCTATTGTAGAAAATTTAATATTAATCTTTTGAACACTTTTTAAACGATTCTCAGTCTCCTATATAAGTAGGAGAGAAACAATTAACATGCCAAAAACTAATCTCTGTCGGCGGAAACCTATGTTGTCATAAGCTGTCGTTAAACTATCCATCCATTAACAAAATGAAACTTTCCTCTGAGAACGACAACGCTCATAAGATGCAGATTATCTGGAAAATTCGTTATTGTCCTTACTCTGGCAGTGCCAGTCCTAAGCCTGGCAAGAGGAGAAGGGCGACACCGATCATTTGGTCAAACAGAAACTAACCTATCAACATTCACTATTGTGTATGTAAAAACTGATCTCTAGGCTCCATTTTTAGGGTTGGTGTGTAGGGACCCCTTTAAAAACCAACTATGACCCTGAGGAAGAAGCCCCTGTTCACCCGACATAAAGGTGGTCGTGTAGGTCAAGGCGTGATTCAATTAGAGCGTCAACAGCGAACGGGACAATTGTCATGCGCATAAACCCAGGGCGTCACGAACGCTTTCATTGTGTTTCTCGGTTCCAGACAAAACGCGTCTTTTGAATTTCTTCGTATATTCTGCGATGCTATTTATTCAATTCTATTCTATTTTATGGATTTATAAAGCGCCTCTCACAGTACAACCTAATTAGAAGCGCTTCCAGTGCGAAGGGCCCCTCGAAAAAATAAAAGTCTTAAAAGAACGAGCAGAAACAGTAGTGCCCCCAGATAACATCACAGCACGAGTTAAAGCAGGGAGGTCATTCCACAGCAAAGGGCCAACAGAGGCATAGGCACGATGCTGTGCTGTGGCAGTCCTAGACAGAGGAACTAGAATGTCATGATGGTCTAAAGAGCGGAGAGGACGTTCAGAAGTAGCTGAGCATAAGATCACAGAGGTATCGTGGAGCTTGACCCAAAACGTTTTACAGGTAAGAAAGAGAATTTTAAACTGAATCTGAGCAGTTAAAGGAAGCCAATGAAGGTCTTCAGTCATGAAAGTCGAAATATGGGAGAAACGAGGAACGCGGGCAATCAAACGAGCAGCTGCATTAAGTAGGCTACTGAATGGTGTGGAGCGAGACGGAGTTTTGGTAGGCCTACAAGTAACGAGTTACAGCAGTCAATGAGTGAACAGATGAAGGCATGAACCATGGAAGAAACATGGGCGAGGGGACAGATCGTCGAATGGCACGTAGACGCCGCAAGAGCTAAAAACTGGACCGAGAGAGATTATCCTTTTTTATCTCCAGGTGTGGCAGAAACAGTCTCAAACCTGGAGAAAGGAGGTGGGCGACGCTAATCATCTTTCTAATAAGACAGCGTCGGTGAACAACTTACCAGATTTTGAAGAGAAAAAATAAAAAGAATCTACAGACATCAACAGCAATAATAGTCATAAGATATCGTTACTGCATCAGAAAACTGTCAAAGAAAACTCAGCAAAGATGATCTCGACCTGTGACTCTAAAAGATCGAACGGAATGATCATCAACCGCTTTCGAAACAGCGACATAGAAGGAAGGAAGAAGCTACAGTCACAGAGTACATGAAAGGCTTTTAATAGTTTTACAGATTCACAGTAGATTGCATTGGAACATATTCCACGAAGAGGGATCGACCACTCCACAGCTTCCGTGTTACCTCAGATTCACATTTCGGTGTGACCTTGCGCGAGTTATAAATTTATTTAATAATAATAATACCCAATAACGTCGAGCAGGAACCGCCATTTAGACACCTTTAAAAGGGTTTGAACTTAGGGTATAGATAATTTTGATAACATTCAGTCGTTATCAGCAAAGTATTTTTCTTTTGATGGCGTCATTGTTAACGCTTCTGGCAGCCGCAAGATGTCGTTAAACACTGAAAGTTATCCAGCAATAGATTCGAATCCTCCTTCTTTCTTCCGGTGTGGCAGTGCCAGTCACAAACCTGGATAAATGAGGAGGGAGACGCTCAGTGTCGCCACTCCTATGTTTAGAGTGGTAACACTGGAGACGCTGATCATCTCTGGTTACTGAGCATCTAACCAGATAGAAATGGGAAACATTAGAAATTAAATATTAAGACATGAACAACAATAGATGCCATAAGACGTCGTTAACCTCTGCGTCAGCGGTAATTAAATTTCTAAGTGCACGTGTAGCGTCTGTTCGAGAAACTCATCAAAGGTGAACCAGACCTAATTAGACCTACACAAGAACACGAGCGAATAGAATGATCTTCAACCGCTGTTCGTGACCTGGGAATTGTCTTGGATCCTTCCCTTTCTTTTAATGACCAAGTCAACTCGGCTTCCAGATCTTGCTTCTACCATCTGCGCCAACTACGTTCCATTCGCAGCTCTCTTTCACGGCATGCCATTACTACTCTGATCCACGCCTTGATCTGCACTCGGGTTGACTT
>JACEVL010002847.1:12500-16814 GCA_020284085.1 Aporrectodea caliginosa
CACTACCACAGGTAGTGTAGTGACGAATTAATATCAATTTGAAGAATAAAATGTCAAGCTGAGGCGAATAGTAAATTTCAACGAAAAATGGTTTATTTACAGCGTTCGAAAGATCCGATATTAAGGTATCTAAGCAAAGCTTAACAATGTTTGAGATATTAAGTGTTATGGTTACTAATTTACAAGGTAAGTCTTCGTTTAGTTTATGTTGAATTTCTGTCGTCATTTGCAAGCATTTTTCAGGTGTAGTCTATAGGGATATCATTTAATTGCCATTGTGTATATTCATTCAATTAAATATCCATTCCACTTCTTTAAGCTGTTGATGTTCCTCATTATGTCCCTGTAAGAAAAGGAATTCTACGGTTTAATAACATGTTACGGCAAACAGAGGCCGTTGCTGACGTTTCGTTGATCTGGTTAGTTGCTGTGTCATAATAAAGATGATTAGCGTCGCCCTCTTCCTTTCTCTAGGCTTTGGACTGGCACTACTTTAGGTAGTTGAGTGTAGGAGTTATAAAATTGTGTCATTACTTTTATTATTTTGTTGTGGTCTAATAAAAATTACTCCATAGAAGATAACATCATAGCCAATACTGCAACTGGATCCACAGTTTAACGGCAGCTTATGACAACATAGGCCGTTTCCGCGACAAAGATTATTTTGGCATATTATTGTTACAGCTATAATACCAGTATTGCAAGCGCAAAAGCTCTTTATTTATTGCGCCATCTGAAATGGATTTCAAGGTGTCTAATGGTACTCCTCATTTGCTAGAGTTTGACTACAAATACATTAGCGTTGAGCTTCTTTTCAGTTGCTAGAGGGCCAATCCATTTTACCTTTCCTAATCTACTATAATCTACTATAATCTACATTGAAAGCTTCTATAGCGCCACTGTTACAGTAATAATGGGCCTTTCATCAGTCAATGGTCGCAATTAAGCTAAATCGCAGTAGTAGTTTTTTGTTGAACGGCGCCAGGTCATAAGATAGATTATTATCGTCGCCCTCACCTTTGGTCCTAAACTTAGGTCTGGCACCACCCGAGGATGCGCCGGTTAACTGCTGTTTAACGACGCTGTGTCATTACAAAAGGGATTATCATATTCATTATCAGTTTTTTCTTAGTTTCCCTCAAATAATCACTTACTTTCAAGCGAAAACTCCAATAATATTGGAGTTTTCATTTAAGTATACTATATAATAATTATGATAGAATTTGAAAGAGAAGTTAGAATGGCGTTTAGTACAGATGGCGCTAAACAATAAAAGCCAGAACTAACAGCGAGGTTTATACGAAGCTTTTTATATCGTCGTGCCTATGATATAATGAAACGTTTTAAACTGCGGGCAAACTAATGTCGCGTGGATGTGGTGAGGTCGACGTCAACGGTCCTAAGATGTTGAAAAAACACTGGAAACAAAACGATGCCCTTACACACCTCAGAAACGGTCACAAGATACTTTATAAATTCAGCGCAGGCTTTAATGACGGTCACTGTAATATGCCCAAAAAATCTTTGTCGGCGGCAACGGCCTATGTTGTCATAAGCTGCCGTTAAACTGTGGATCCAATCCATGACGGTCACCTGAAGTTAAATAACTTGTGTATACTGTCGACATTAACGACTTTGTCAGCCATAAAATGTCATTTAACACACGAAACTAAACTCAAGAAAAAAATCACATCGCACAGGGCCGAACTCAAGTACAGTGCCAGTCCCAAGCAGAGGGAAAGGTGGAGGTCGATGTTTAATGAACTTCGTCATGACGAAGCTGTAAAGCCCGACAATCCATGTTCGCTCTTCGTATTTAAGTCGCCCACGGTCTCCATGGTTAATTACTATTTTATGCAATTCGAGAAAAAACCCTCGCACGGGTTTTCTATAAATCTCCCACACTTTGTGGGAATTCACCAATGTTGGCGAGCGCAACCGCCTTAATGGTCTCCTCAGAAAATTGACCCCTTTCGGGCTTCCTTCCTGTTGACTTTCGTTCATTTGAAGAACATTGCTCTAACGCTGACTTTGCTTTTTCCACTTAGTCCTATTAAACCCTTGTCACAACCTTCACGACCTGCTCCCCTCCCGTAAGGTCACCCCATGCAAAGTGCGATCCAGCCACATGATCTTACCATACCCATACTTGAAACATGACATAACATAACATTGTGGGGGTGGTGAACAGTTAACGTCGCCCTTCCCATACCTTACAAGAGGGAGAAAGAGTGCGCATGTGCGTGTGTGTGTATGTAAAATGATGGGACATTTACATAGAGGTGTGGGTTTTTATGATGCAGAAAATAATGTAATGTAATGTAATGTAACAAGACATTTATACAGCGCCACTTAAGAGTCTCACAGAAGAGCTCAACACGTGGCCATCAAACAGCTGAAAAAGTGCGTCTTTAAGAGTCGAGAGAAAACCATGTAGCCACATGCAGCATTAGTGGCACGCACAGATGGCGGAAGAGTATTCCAGATCCGTGGCGCCGCAATCGAGAAGTCCCGACGAGTACGGATGGTGGTTTGAAACGAAGGTACAATCAAGTCATTTCGCGAGGCAGACCGGAGAGCCCGCCGACCAGTTTGAGTGCCAACTGGAAGGCACAGTTCAGCAATGTAGTCCGGAGCAGTCCGGAGCAGTACCAACTGGAAGGCACAGTTCAGCAATGTAGTCCGGAGCAGTACCAGTCGTAGCCTTCCAAACCAGCATAGCAATTTTGAATCGCACACGATCAGCAACTGGAAGCCAGTGGAGCTCATGTCGTATGTAGTCGGATATGTGTGAATAATTCGGTAGATCAGCCAGAAGTCTGGGTGCTGCATACTGAAGGAGCTGAAGTTGATGAAGACGGAACTCAGAGAGGCCCAGGAGGACCCCATTACAGTAGTCAAGACGTGTGAGGACGAAAGAGTGTATTAGCACAGCCGCAACACTTAGCGACGTATAACTCAGATCTGCCGGAGTTCATAATAGCTAATCCTGGAGATATGTGACACATGATCAGCCCGTAGCGCCTCCAAGAATCTATAACCATGCAATGTACGAAAGGAAAGCATTCGGACTAGCATCATCACAATCTACCACAAACATTTTATTATTAGCCTATGATTTATTGACAGTTTAGACGTAATCTCTTAGGGAAATTCTTTTGACTTTAAGATTTTGCATTTTACACGTAATATTTTTAGACACCTTTAAATCGTATGCTTCCAACGAAATAAATATCTTAATCGTTCAACGCTAAGCAATGATTGTTTATCATTATTTTTCATCAACGTTCCGACTGAAGTTTCGCGATATATTTCGCAAAAACAATGAATAATGCAAAACTAATAATGAGGTCTAAATAGAATAAAGTTTCTTCTCGTCGTCAACCTTCAAATAACGTTGCGCTCTTCTTGGACACACTTAAAATCGCGATCTCCAGCGCTATTAACACTTCTCGGTTAAGTTGACTTCCACCACAACACGTACTCAGGTACAGCTAAGAAAGTGCCGTCCTCTCCCTCGCCGTCTCATCTTCCCGCCAACAGTGTATGATAGTTTGTACGATTATAGCTGAGTTGGCCACGGGGGGAGGGAGGTCAAATGGAACAGATCTGCTCTCGAGGCATATTTCTGCCCTAGAGGGGATTTGAACCCCAGACTTCTCGATTTACAGTCCAGCAGCACGATAACCACTACACTATGACGCTCCACAGTTCAAATAAACGAGCCGTAGACCAAATTCTGCAGCAAAGTGCAGTTTCGATTGTTTGAGTTCCTTATTGATTTCTCTGTGACCCAGGTTTTCCATTGGTCTCACGGAATCCAGTTACAAGCGCTGATGCTCAGTCAAAATGAAAGTCATAGGCAGGTATGGTAAGGTTCCTTTACGTAGCATTAATCGGCTGTAGGTGGGCTTAAATGCCGTACAAAAGAGATTATCTAGAGCACATGTTATTTCAAAAGCACAGTCTGACTGACTGACCGGCTGACTGATTGACCGGCTGACTGACTGGCTTACTTACTGTAGGTTATCAGCTTTGACCATATAGCTTCCTTTATGCGGGATAGCCTACACTGTCCCGGGAAACCGTGGGATATCCCACCATTTAGGGTGGTCCATATAGACCACCCTATATTTGACTATATGGTGGGATTTCCCACGTTATTTGCTGGGTGGGATATCACACCTTGGATCTTTACACCTCAGGGGTGGTCTTTAACACCTTTCTTTGAAGGTGTAATATCCCACGTTAGGGTGTGACAGACCACCCCCACTCTAAGGTGTGATATCCCACGTTACAGGCGTGGTTTCCCTC
>JACEVL010002848.1:0-14724 GCA_020284085.1 Aporrectodea caliginosa
TGGGGCGCAGGGGTAAAATATTAAATGGAAAAATTTACAGTATTTAATTCTTATTTTAGTTTTGGGGCCTGCCCAATTAGTAACTTTTTAAGGGCCAAATTGTTATTTTATTCCCTTTAAAGTTCCTTTTTAAGGACCTGATCTTTATTTTAACGGGCTGTTTTTCCCGGGTGGGGGGGGTTAGACGGCCCCCCCGTGGTGGTGTTTTTTTTACCTTTTATAAAAGGCCTTCGGGGTTTTGGCCACCTTCCAAAAAAACCCCTAATGGCATTTGTTAGGGGTCCCCTGGTTTTGCCCTGGTTAAAAAAGGGTGTTTTTGGTTGAAAAAGGGCACGCCATATGGGGCCGGAGGATGGGGATTAAAAAATTTTGCCCCAAAATTTAAAGGGTTTTGAAAATTTAAAGCAAATCCGAAGTTTTTTGGGGCCACCGGGGGGCCCAAACCCCTTTGGGAAAACCGAAAAAGTTTTTTCTTTTTAAAAATTTTAAAAAAAAATTTTTTTTAGCGGTGGGATTGGGCGGCCCAAGCGAAAAGTTCAAGGGATTATTTTTACCCTCCTTTTCCCCAGCCCTTCGCGGAAAACCCCCCAATTTTCCAATTGGTAATTTTCTTTTTATTTCCGGGGTTTAACGACGCTGTGTAAAGCGAAATTTTCAGCGTCGCCCTTTTTATTGGGTTTGGGACTGGCACCAGTTTGGTGGGTTTTTTTTTCTCCCATTTTATGAAACGGCCTTTTTCCTTTCGGTTGGCCTACCAACATTAAAGGGAAAAGGGGATTTCCCTAGAATTAGGGTTGGGTAGATTTTTGTTAAAATGTTTTTTGTTTTAAATATTTAATTAAAACCCGTGCCCTTTCCCCCTTAATAAGGCTTAATTTTCCTTTTTAATAGGGGGCCTTTTGGGGCCCGGGGGTTTAAAATAATTTTGAGCAATTAAAGCAAAAAATGTTTTACCCCAAAGAAATTTCCCTTTTGTTTTAACCCTTCCGGGGTTGCCAAACTGAGCGAAGAACGTTGTTCCCTTTTAATGGCCATGGAAACTTAAAATGTCGCTGAACAATGGCTGATGCCTTGGTCTTCTTAGACACCTTTATAACGCTCTGTAACAACGATATAAATTGGAGACTGCGAATTCATTGATAATACTGAGCTGTAATATGCCAAAAACTAATCTTTGTCGGCGGCAACGGCCTATGTTGTTATAAGCTGCCGTTAAACTGAGGACTCACTCACATTGATAATACCTCTAAGACTTCATCTAACGATAGATTAGTACTCGAACTCTGGCATAACAGTTCCAAGTCTACGAAAAGTAGGAGGGCGACGCTAATCAGCCGTGTTATGAAACAGTGTCGTTAACCAGCAAATGACTAACTGACGATCGCTACATTAGGCTAATGGCTGTGATAAGACTAAATACTTTCTGCCGACGTAACGGCCTTTGTTGCCATAAGATGGTCGTTAAACTATGGATCCGTCCATCCAGTCGCTAGTCTTTGCTGGTTCGAAAGGTATGTAAAGGGCTTTTTAAAGTCAAAACAGAAGTTCATTTTAAAGTCTCTGGTAGCCGAACACAACCCGTAGTTAAATACCGTCTACGCTGATAATTAATTTTTTGTCTAATCGCTTGTCTCAGTGAATCTAACCGAGGCTCATCACGTTGCCTGCCTATTGATTCTGTTTTGACTGAGCGCCTGTGACTAAGCTCGTGAGCGGGACTGAATAACGGTTTGTTCTGATGCTTGAATGAATGGCAGGCACTTCTGGCTATCTGTCTCCTGAGGTTTTGACCCGAAAATTACTTTTTAAGTTTTTATCGATTTTACTTCGTCTGAACCCCTTTTAATAATCTCGTTTTCGCGATTTAGCTGAATTTGTCTAAATATCAAGTTTACGTTTATTCTGATAATGTAAATTCGACGTCAACGGCCTTGAAAGCCGTTATATGTCGTTAAACAATGAATAATGCGATTGTCTCGTTAACACCTTTAAACGCGTACAACCGATGCTGTGTATTCGTCAAAGGCATTTCATTGTTAATTGTCTTAAACTCCGCCACTGATCGTACACAGACATAGCCAGTCCCTAGCCTGGATAAAGGAGGAGGGTGACGCCAATGATCTTTGTTATCGCACAGTGTCGTTAAACTGAAACTACTACAACTTACGTGAACGTAAAAACACAGTATATTCGTCAAAAGTGTTTAATTACCAATCGAAAGATACCCAAATTCCATGAACATTGAGAACTGGATAAAATGTTCTACATTTGACGGCAACAACTTTCGATGGCATAAGACGTCGTTTAACAATTAATATTATATTAATTGATTAAATTAATTAAATCTTGTTTATTCAATTGCCTGATCCATCCTTGTGCTCTCATAACACAAGATGGATCTGAACGGTCCGACAGAGGTCACACATTGGTCTGAAAAACTGTTTAATACCACGTGAGTTAATGCTTACTAAGTCGCATGTCTCAAACGCACTGCGCTGTACATTTACATTCATTCATTCATTCATTCATTCAGAGCATTTATATAGCGCCCCTTCAAGAAACTACTCAGGAGCGCTCCCGGCCCAGCCACGACTAAAGAAAAAAGACTTGAGGGACTTGTAGAACATGTACATGTACATAAGTCGCATGTCTCAGTGAGTTTGCTCTGATTGAGCTCCTATATATGACTAAGTTCATTCCCTCTACTTTACTTTCTCGGGCGCTGTATAATTAGTCTCGAGATTACGATTACGATACAATGTCATGCACACATACACTAATCTGGTAGCCGCAAGATGTTGCTGAATAATGGATAATGCGATTGCTTCGTTAGAAACCTTTACAACGGTCCCTCTGCCGGCAATATAAATTCAGAAACCGCATTTCGTCGCCGAATCAGTGGGATGAATGTTAGTATAGGGTGAACTAAAATTGCAAGGTTCTGTTACCCAAACGTAACAGTCAAACGCTGGTTGCAACAATTTCGAAATTACTAAAGCGCCACATGGCAGCTGAGCGCAGGGCACCAGCTTATTCACGAGCGCTAAGTAATTTCAGTGGAGTTGTTCATATTGTTTGATGTGGTCATCCGAAAGCATGAGGACCATTGTCTTATATCTCGGCGACTGTGACGGAGAATGGTCATCTTAGCCTGCCACTCGATTCTGAGTTGGTTGAAAATGCGCTATATTAAATGTTCTCATACATGCATTTAAGCTGTCCAACCTTTTTGACCCCGCGGGCCACCGAAGAAGTTATTCTTGTCCTGTTAGAATTAGTAATTACTAGAAGTTTGCCCGTCCTAGGACGGTTAAGTATAGCGAGCTCTGGCGGGCCACTTAAAATCAGCCTTCCCTTCCCTCCTCCCCCCCATTCTCCTCCACCTCCCACTCCACCTGCCCTCTCACTTCCCATTCCATACCAATTTCCCCTCCCTCTATCCACCGCTCCCCTCCCCTTCAACCCATTCGCCCTCCCATGCCATCTGCCTGTGGAATGAAGGGCACTGCCCGTGGCTAAGAGACGCGGAAATGAGTTCTGGAAGCTGCCATCTGGCGAAAGACGCAGTGAGAAAAGAGCGTTACACAACGCACATGACATTTATGTGTTTTATATTATTAATATTTTCATTCGTTGCGGTACTTTTGGTTCAACGATGCAGCGTCATAAGATAGATGATTAGCCTCTCCCTCCTTGATAATCCAGTCTTCGGACTGGCATCACCCAATGATAGAGCAGTATTCTGTTGTTTATCACTCCGTTGTGACCGCAAAGGCCGTTATATTCGACCTTACCTTACGACTTTAAGGTCGCCCTGAAATCTAGCGATAAAACGCATTGGCTTATTTTATAGCATCGGAAGAATGCTTGTTAAAGGTGTCTAAGACGACCGCTGTATTATCGACTGCTTAGCCACATCTTTGACTTAGCGCACGATGATCATAATATATTTGTGCATTCATTAACCGTCACTTTAGCATGGCAAGTATCAATAGATGGCGCTGAACAATCGTGAGTGAAGGACTTGCTCAAGTTCCCTACACAGTTACCGTCTCAGGGGATGACGCGCGAACCAGAACTCACATTTTATAAGAGCTATTATATGCGAAAATAATTTCTGTCGACGGCAACGGCCTTTGATGTCATAAGCTGTCGTTAAACTCTAGATCCACGATCCATCCCACTGCTAGACTAATCTGAAATCGAGAAAATGAACTGATATACAATTGGTGTCTATTAAAGACGTCACAGCAGTCATAAGATGGCGTTTTACTTTTTGAATAAATAAATTAATCGCTAGAGTGGAATACTGCTTCTACGTATAGGGCAATGTCGACGACAAAATAACGATGAACAATGGAAACCATCGTCCGTAGGCATCGTGTCAAACTGGTCACCAAGTGGATGTGCCAGAACAACATTACGACGCTTGACGGGTCCGTCAAATCCGATTGAGAATCTCTGGCATAAAGTTTCCTTGGAGATATCCAAGACACACCCGACCATCAAGCGCGAGCTTATCGAGTCGCTCATTGCCTCCTGTAATAGTGCCGTCACTCACGACCATTTCGTCCAGCTGGCCTACACAATGCCAATACGATGTTTAGTGGTGAAGAGCAGGGGCTGGCCCATAAAATACTAATATATCAATGACACGTAAAAACGGCCTTTTTCAAGGCCGCCAAATGATAGAGAAGGCCTACGCTCGTAACTGTTCGTTATTTTCATGTCATCACATTGCACAAAATGCGCAGTTAATCTAGATCCAACTTTTACGTCATTTATGAGATTTCTAAGAGAGGTTGATGTCATCGTACCATAACTACATGTAGTGTGAGATTAAAAGTCATCCGTTTTAAGATGTTGATTTTCAAAGCTAAATACAACCCCTCTCTCCCTAAATATGATTAATTGTATTGGCTCCAAGGCAGAATAGAGACAATCGCACTGGAAATTGAAAAAAAAACCAATAAGATTTGGTGATACAAGACTTATGCACATCATTTCTCGAATGCGGCGCCGTAGATCTTGAATGCTCTTCTGCCCTCTGTTCGTGCCACTAAGTAAGTAAGTATATCCTTTATTGAAAAACCAACTGCTAACCGCATTTTGGTGTTCAAAGATCATCAAATATAAAAAAATAAGTATAAAGCATCCGTGTGACAAATGAGACCGGACCAGTCGCCGTATAGTTGCCTGAAGACGAGAGCGTCCCTCTACCCCACAAAGCCCCACCACGCCGGGGCCGCATAGAGCATCCGCGACACTGTGGTAGCATTTGTTACATCACACAGAGATTGACCCTTTAACCCATGTGCTGTTAGAACGCGGAGGGCATACATTGACTGCCTAGCCTTAATGACAATGTTGTTAACATGCGTGTCGAAGTTGAATTGTTCTGACAAAGTGACACCTAGGATCTTCATGTGCTTTACCCTGGCGAGGCCCGGTGTAACTTTTGGAAGATCAACACCCAACCCTCTCATTGGTCGCCGACCAATCTCTTGGATCTTAGAATGATTCAGTTTTAAATTGAATGCTAATGCTAATGCTGCATGTGGCTATATTATGGTTTTATCTAGACTATTAAAGACGCACTTTTCAGCTGTTTGACGGCCACATGTTGAGCGCTGCTGAGATACTCTTATCGGCGCTTTATAAATGTCTTGTTTCGTTTCATTATGTTACATCGTTTTTTCGCTGTTTGTAAACAGCTCGTGACCACGAAGGCCGTTGACGTCGACCTTACATCTCGAACAGAGTTCGTCGTGTTTCAATGACGATTAAATGCATTTGCTACATTTATAGCTTCTGAAGGAAGCGTTTTAAAGGTGTTTTAGATAAGAACTGTATATTACGGTAAACGTTAACTTGTGAGCTGGAGCCTTTCCGTTTTTTTTAAACTAACTATTATGCGTTATGGCTAAATTTATAGCTTCTGTAGGAAGCATTTTAAAGGTGTCTAAGGCGATCATTATAAACATTAATTGTTAAGTTACGTCTTGAGGCCGCAAAGACCAATTACGTCGACCTTTAACTTATATTCAAACTAGCAGTTTTTACCCGGCGTTCGCCCGGGTTTTTCCCAGGCGTAATATGTAACGGCTGCAAATAAAGGCTACTTACTTACTTAATTACTATAATTGATGATAATAATATATTTTCGTTTATTCAACAATCCGGTTGACACACCGCAACCGGTCACAGTGTACAATTATGCAATTCACAAGACACAAATCTTAACTACTAACAGAACAGACAGCCTGCAAACACAAAGCATATCCGCCCAACGGGAGCTCGAACTCGGTACCTCTCGGTCACTTTGCCAGATGTTATCCAATGCGCCACGGCCCCCCGATGATGGACTTCAAATATTTAAGAACATGTCCATAGGCCTATATCTGAACGGAAACGATATTTAGAGGTGATAGTAGTTGCTTTGCCCGTGTACTGCACGGGTTATCTCTACCTTATATAGGCTTATTATTTGTTCCCCGGGCTAAATAATTATAATAGACTAAGCTCGGTCGTTTTTCTATAACCTATTTTCTATTATAGACGTAGGCTATTATTTGTTCCCCAGGCTAAATAATTATAATAGACGAAGTTCGGCCGTTATTGCGATTGTAATTTTTCGGAGCGACCCGCGTCTTTTAATGAAAGCGCCTGATTTGAAAATTAAGGGGGCGTGACG
The DNA here is from genome assembly GCA_020284085.1 of Aporrectodea caliginosa. Lineage (NCBI taxonomy): Eukaryota > Metazoa > Annelida > Clitellata > Crassiclitellata > Lumbricidae > Aporrectodea > Aporrectodea caliginosa. The sequence continues at coordinate 6,695 of JACEVL010002848.1, forward strand.
TAAGATTACATAATTAGCATGCGTCACGTGAACAAATGGCCATACTATGGCCTGTATAATTAAATTAGCCTCGTCGAAACAGTTGGAAATAATTTAAAATGTCCATATATCGGCGTTTAAATAAAATTGCGAGCTGAAAATAGTCGCGTTGATCATGACGTGGCGTAATAATGTTTTGTAAAATTTTGTACATCGCTAAAGCGTTCCGTTTCGGAGCCTTTAGATGCGGACAAACAAACATACAAACAAACAAACGGAAGGAAAACGTAAACAGACTTCGCCTTATATTATAAGATTATATATATTCCCATCCGAAGCTTTAGTTCCTGTTTAACAACGTCATAGAAGAGAAAAATCAGCGTCGCCCTCCTTTATCAAGGCTGAGTGGGGACACGATGATCTAAGCGAAGCTAATTTAATCAGTAAATGATATAATCATAAGGTAATCTTATCTGATCATTTAATCTAATCATGTTTTCTAATCTGATTTAGTTTATGTATAAAATATAATCTAATGGTTCTCTAACATAACCATGTGATTTAATATAACCATCTTATCAAATCATCTAATCGAGTTATTTAATCTAATCATCTAGTCATCCAATCTATGCATCATGTAAAGTATTAATGTAACCTAATCAACTGATCATTTGAAGTCCTATGTAATTTATAGCATCAAAAAATGCTTGTTAAAGGTGTTTTAGACGCGCACTGTATTATCAATTGCTTAGCGTCATCCTGGGTTTGCATCTAGTCTCATCTGATCGAGAGTATTATAATCAACATTCTAATAATATAATAATCTTATCTCTCGAATCTTATCATCTCGTCTTGTCTAATCTGATTTCTTCTTATTATCTTATCAAATCTGATCATGTAATCTTGTCTTTTTTTATTAGGATCCAAATCTAGATATCGTCCAGTCGTCAAAAGACCCTTTCCATTACCCGCCGCCAGGTGGAGACACTGCTCAGTATCCGTTGAACTAATCGATAGAATTTAACCTGGGATTTGTGGGTACACGATTGGATGAGTGCTTTTGTTGCAACGCAGAGAGCGTATGTTACGAGCCACCTCCTCCGCTGACCTGTGCAGGATCTTGAGCAACTCTTTTACTCACAATTGCTCAGCGCCATCGATTTATGCTTTGTCATAAGACAGTGACGCTTTTTATGATTATCCATCGCGCTCCAAACCCAGAATGTCGCTAAGCAATAGATAATACAGTGTGCGTCTAAAACACCTCTAACAAGCATTTTGCCATGCTATAAATTCTGCAAATGCGCCTTATAGCTAACCTGTAACGCTGAGATTTGGACACACGTTAACGGACCTTGTTGGGCACGAAATGGCGATAAGAAAAGGAAAAACTCCCTATCATCGTAGTGGTGCCAGTCCGAAACTTTGATAACATAGGAGGGCGACGCTGGTCATTTACGCTGTGACACTGCGTCGTTAAACAACGTATACATGGAAGGAAATCTCGGAAACTATACTCGGGTGGTGCCAGATGAGAGACTCGGTAAAGGAGGGCGACGCTGATTATCTCTCTTATGACGCAGCGTCATTAAACAGGAACTACAGCCACGTATGGAAATATAATTATCTAATCTAATATAGAATTAGAATATAAGCTAAACGTTGACGCAAATGGCCTTAGTAGCCGCAAAGTGTCGATAAACAATGCATACTACAGCTTTCATCTTAGACACCTTTGACACACATTATTCGGATACTATAAATACAAGAAATGCGTTAATTGTTACAAGAGGAATTCCGCACACGCGTAGGGTAAATTCGACGTTAACGGCCCTTGACGGCCAGAAAATAGCCATAAACAACTGATATAATTTTTGTCATTGTATAGTTTCGCTTAAGAATTATTGATCAAGACAGGTATTCTTCACGAAATAGCCAGAGGGGTGATAGACGGAAGAGCATTTAAGAAGCGTGGCTTCAATTATCATTTAATGTAATTTGAAATCGTAAAATTACTAATTAATTAGTATCTTGGTATTTAATGCACAAGGCACCAAAACACAACCGTAATCATATGACTGTCGAGAAGATCAGACGTCGATTTCTGATGAAGAACTGTTTGTTTCTCCATGCAGATAATTATTGTCCCGAAGAACTGGTCTCTTGATTATCTCTCTTGCGACGAAGCGTCGTTAGACAGGAACTATACAGCTATGGATGGAAATAATATTAAACCTGTACATTTATTAAACGTCACTGTATGATGGTCAAAGCCAACGTAGATGTGATGTCATAAGTAAAGTAAGTATATTCTTTATTAACCAATTGCTAATCGCACTTTGGTGTACAGACATCTTATAAATGCAGTTTAAAAAAGTATAAAGTATCCTGACAATAAACGTTTTTCGCATTAAGTAAATTAGTGTCAATATCCCTTAATAAATCAACAGCACCTTGGTGCACAATCATTATAGTCCCGCATATATCTAAGAAGTCAACCAATGTTGATCAGACCTTATATATCATCCTAGTGATGAAATTTTTACGCATCAAATTATCTGCGGGAGGAATGATACGGTCATGAGCCCGGGGGCGGAGGGAATACTTAGAAGTTTTAATTGGGGAAGCAAGTCATGTAAAACATGCCCATTATCCACCAGGATCGATGAAAAAAGGCGGGAATCAGCCTTTGTGCATAGTTGCTCAAAAGACAGGGAATCTCTAGGAAGATACTGATAGCGGATCAAGCGACGCATCAAGACTTCAAACCTGTCTTTGTCACGTTGTCCCACGAAACCCCACCAGGCGGGTGAGGCATACAGCATTCTTGCCAAGGTAGTTGCTCGCACAACGTCATAAAGATGTAGACCACGCAGGCCATGGGCGACCAAAGTTCTCAAAGCGTAAAAGGATTGACGGGCCTGACAGCAAAGTCGTTGAACATGATTATTAAATCTTAAGTCATCAGAAATGGTTACTCCCAAAATCACCATACTGGTAACCCTAGCTAGACCTGTGGTGGGTCCAGGGGCAGTAAGGTAACCAAGGCCCACCCTCGGACGGTGAATTATCATTTCACTGGTTTTCTTTTGGTTCAGCTTCAGGTTACAGTCAACAGCCCATCGGGAGATATGGTCCAATTCTAAAGTCACAGAAGCACTATTTGAGGAAGGGATCAAAAGGTAGCAGTCATCTGCTAAGTAGTAGTAGTTTCAGTTTAACGACACTGTGGGATAACAATTAGCGTCGCCCTCCTGCTTTAACCAGGCTTGGGTCTGGCACTGTCAGAATGCAAACAGTGGCGGAGTTCAATGTCATATGCAAATTGATTTAATCTTCAAATTAACCTGGTCGCCCCAGTCAAAACAGCCCCATTACAAAAATAGCCCCAACAAAATAGCCCCGTCGTAAACGCCAACGACCAAGCCGTTCCACAATGGCTAACTAGTTTATTGTTACAATCAATGTGTCCATTAACCAAAAACAGTGTGATGGTTACTGTAGAGGAACTTTTAATAAATCCTTCACTCACAATTGCTCGGCCCCATCGATTGATGCCTGGTCATTATGCAGTGGTGCTTAATAAATACACAAATATTATTATGATTATCTGTCGCACGCCAGTCCCTAATTGTCGCCAAAAATTAACGATATAGTGCTTGTCTTAAACACCTGTAACAAGCACTCTTGCAGATCTATAAATTCTGCAACTTCGTCTAATCGCAAATATGAGCTGTAATATGCCAAAAATAATCTTTGTCGGCGGCTACGGCCTATGTTGTCATAAGCTGCCGTTAAACTGTGGATCCATCCAATCGCAAATAATCTTTGTCGGCGGCTACGGCCTATGCTGTCATAAGCTGCCGTTAAACTGTGGATCCATCCATCAATCGCTAGGATGACCAGTCTTTAATATCGTCGGGACGATCGACGTAAACGGTCCTTGGCGTCCACAAAATGACGATAAACATTGGAAAACTCCCTACGATCTGTTGGCGCCAGTCCAAAGGCTGGAATAAAGGAGGAGGGCATACATGACTGAAACTCTCGGCCATTGCTATATCCTCGGGTGATGTCTAGGCCATGCGCAGTTAATCACGATCCAACTTCGACGCACAATCCGTCATTTCTGAGGTTTCTATCAGACGTTCATGTTAACGTACCCTAACTCTTGTGAAATTAAAAGTCATCCGTCTTAAGATGTTGATTTTAAAAGCTGAATACAACCCATCTAACACTAAATAGATATAATTGTAAAATATCTTAGACATAATAGAGATAACACCACTGGAAGTTGAAAACGCAAGAAAATTGGTGATGCAAAACTTAAGCACCCCACTGTAGACTGTTTTCCGTTGTTTATAAACAGCTCGTGACCGCCAAGGCCGTTAACGCCGACCTTAGTTTGTTGCTGTTTAACGACTCTGTGTCATAACAGATATGATTAGTGTCGCCCTCCTTCTTTCTCCAGGCTTGGGACTGGCACTGTCAGAGTACGAACAGGTCGACCTTACTTCTCGATTAGAGCAATGGGTGTCATAGATACTCACAATCAAACGCGTTTTCGTTATTTATAGCTTCTCAAGGAAACGTTTTAAAGGTGTTTAAGAGGATAACTGTATTAATAATTTCTAGTCAAGGCGCGCAGAGCTAAAAGTCCTCAAAAAAGCGATGTAAGCGGCAAGTCATGTTCATTGTTGGCTACATACTTTTTTATACTAATTCGACCCTGCTTACAGCAAGGATATTTAAACTACCGATTATTTTGGTTATTATTATTATTATTATTATTATTATTATTATTATTATTATTATTATTATTATTATTATTATTATTATTATTATTATTATTATTATTATTATTATTATTATTATTATTATTATTATAACCAAGTATTGTATTGTATTGTATTGTATTGTATTCAAACATTTATAAAGCGCCTCTCATAGGGTGAACCATTCAGAGGCGCTCCCAGTGCGCAAAGCCAAAGAGAAAGAAAACAGTTTTGAGAAAAGCAAAGGTGGAAGAGAGGTTACTAGCTAAAATTCGAGAGCGAGTAGATGGAGACAGCGCATTCCAAAGAGAGGGACCAATTGAGGTAAAGGACCGGGACTGAGCCATAGCTGTTCTAGTATGAGGAACTAGAAGCTCAAGTCTGTTTGATGAGCGTAGTGGTCGATGGGAGGAGGCTGAAAGAGGCCGGAGTAAAACATCAGCTAAATATTTCGGAGTAGCAATCAGGTCAAAATCCAGAACATCAATCCGCTAAAACAGAAAGGCAGCCTTCGGTGGATAAACAAGTTTATATTGAGCTGTGTTAAGTCACACGAACTGTGGCAACTGATCAAAATAATGTCTGCCGACATCAAGGACCTTTATTGCCAGAAGCCATCGTTAAATTTCATATCCAATCATCAGTTGAAAGAAGTCTTGACAATGAAATGAAACGAACGATCACCCCAGCACACCCATAACATTTCGATGGCACCCAAAAGGGTTGCTGACATCATTGTATGAACTAATATAATCCACTGTTTAGCTAAACCTTGCGTATTCCAAGATCATTGACGTCGACCTCACCTTACATTATCATTGAAAAAAGATGGATCAATGGACCGCACTGGAGACAAATATAATATTGAGTGTAGTTCTATTAAAGGTGTCTAAGGAGAGCAATGCATTTTCAACGGTGTATTGCCATCTAACGACAAGGGTTCAATGTTTTTATAAACGATGAGACCCAATTTGATTTAAATTCTTTGCTTAACAGGATGCCAGTGAAAAGAATAACGCATAGGGGTTAAAGCTCCATTGACGAGTTTTCTCACAAGATCTTCCCAATGATGCTCGTCATAATCACTATTGCAGCGATGGGCATTTACCGTATTAGCTGGAGACACAAGTGGAGCGGACATTTCTAATATATCGGTGGATTTACTGTAGACATACAATACCTTACAGGCTATGGATGGAAATATATTTAATTCGAATACAAGATAACGGTCGACGTAATTCACCTTCGTGGCCACAAGATGTCCCTTAACAATTAATGATATAATTAGTGGTCGTCTTAGACACCTTTAACACGCTTTCTATAGACACTACAAAAATATAAATCAACACAATGAGTCCTTTTCTAACTGTTTGAACATTATTATAATGATATTATTGTGTGATTGAAATGATCAAATACATCCATAAAATGTACCAAAAAATTACAAATTTCATCTCTTACTTAGAGTGGATTCAGCATTCATTTCTGAACAAAACGGTATATTTAGTTGTACATTATGTGAATGCACCTCGAAATTACATAAGTTTTAACAACGGAACCGATAATTAGTGATATATAGTTTTTATGTTATTTCGTACATTTTTTACTTTTTGGACAAACAAATATAAGATTATGTGTGTTTTGAAACTGATCTATGTATCCAAGAACATTTTAAACATAATGAGGCTTAATTTGTAACAATAACCTACAAACTAGTCCATAGTCTGTGTTAGGTGCAGCGAAATCTAAAGGCAACATGAAACAAGACTTAACGTTATTGTTCACGGCAATCAAATATGTCGGTGGTCCTTGCAGTTATTGCAAGTTACTTCCGTTATTTTGTGCGAATGCTTCCTGTAAACTGGCTTCTCACTTCATCTTCAGTATCTGCTACAGCTAATATTTGACCCAAGGGATCAAAACGAGTCGCATGTCGGAAATTTTAGAATATGAGTATTTAAAGACCACATATTTTGCTTTAAAATGACACCAAAAGTTTGGTTCTACCTTATTTTTTGACAAAGTTACGAATGATTATGTGTTTTTTGTTAAAATGTTTTTCATTTATTTTAATATAGACCTATAATCACGAAAAATATAAGTATTCTGTGTAAAAATTCTGAAAATACACATTAAAACAATGTATTTCATCAAATATGAGAAATCATATGTAAAAAACGTAAAAAAAACATTTTTGACCCATTTTCATATCTGAAAATAAGAAAAAGTGACATCTGATCATAGTTTCCTAGGAATGTAAATTGCCGACATCCGACTCATTTTGATCACTTGGGTCACAATTATGGTTTGGGGACGTTTCGTCAACGGACGATTCGTCAACGGACAGTTCGTCCAGAGGAAATAATAAACTTTTTCCAGTGCAGTGAAATCAAAAGATATTATATAATTATATCCTAGCCGGTGGGGATTATGTCCTCGCATGGGTGGATATTATGTACATGTAAGTCCATTTTCTTGCACACATCACGCGCTCTCAATTTAAACTGGAAGTTGGATTAATGAAAATAATTCTTTGCTTATATAGAAGTTCCCTCGAAGTCCAACTCACACCTCAACGTGGTGAGGGGGTGGCAACAGTCAGTAGGGGAGTGCCTGCTGAGGCTATGCCATCAGTGGTGAAGGTCTTGGCCGAAGTACCACCTTAGGGCGCTACGCGAGGTGGACAGGCTCAGCAGGAACCCTGAAAAAGCTGGCAAACGTGGGTGGCATCGCCGCCTTTGATACCACATGTGGTTATCAGAGCCAGTCCTAAGCCTGGAACTCTCTTTAAGGGAGAAGCGCGAAGGTCGAACGGATGGGTGCAGATACTCCGTTCGTAAAGAAAAAATACGAATGAAATCCAATGCAAGCATTGGACCCCAAAAGGGCCTCGGCCCAGGGATCTGAGGCAAGCGTTGGACACCTACGGGCCTTCGGCCCATGGATCCCTGATGATGATGATGATATAGAAGTTGGATTGATGAAACTAATTCTTTGCTTAAATGGAAGTAGAATTCATAAAAGAAAGTCTTTGCTCAAATAGGCATTGGATTGATGAAAATATTCTGTGCTGAAATCGAAGTTGGATTGATTAAACTAATTCTCTGCTTAACTAGCAAGAATTATTTTCATTAATCTGACTTCTAGTTTAAAAAATTATTTTCATCAATCCAACTTCTATTTAAGGAAGAGTTATTATCATCAATTGTTGTATGTATTTTGCGCACCTGGACTAGCAATCTTTTTATTGGTCAACAAGAATTAATAATCGATTCC
>JACEVL010002849.1:0-15674 GCA_020284085.1 Aporrectodea caliginosa
TTTGTACTGCGATAGTAGTGATTTTGCAGTAGGAGCTGTTTTAACACAGATGGATGATAAGGGAATAGAGCGCCCTGTGTCATTTATAAGTCAGAAGCTGACTGACACCCAGAAGAGATGGGCAACTGTAGAGAAAGAAGCCTATGCTATTGTTTGGGCTCTAAATAAGTTGAAAGAGATAATAATTGGATCTAAAGTTCACATCTTTACCGATCACAATCCTTTAACTTATCTGACTGAATCTATGTCTAAGTCTGCTAAACTGGTGCGTTGGGCTTTAGCACTGCAAACTTTTGATGTAGAAGTTAATTATAAGAAAGGACGATTAAATGTTGTAGCAGATTGTTTATCTAGATTATAAGATTGTTTATTTTACTTTATTATATAGTATTAAGTTTATTGCATAATTTAGTACATGATGATTTTGCAAATTTTTAAGTTTAATTTGCTCAATCCAAAGAAAGGGAAGGAGGTAATGTGAACTAATGTTTTGCATATATAATGAGCACAGGTGTTCCTTATGTTGATATATATATAATGTGTATTCGATTGTTAAGCGTTTTAGTCTTAGGCCTTAGTTGCGCTGTCGGCTCGTGGGCGCTTGGCCTAAAGTAGCCTAAACTTTGGCTGACGATAGATTCTCTACACGTGCAGTTAGCGCGCCAAAACTTAGAAACTGCTGATGACAGTGAATTTGAACTATACAGTGTAGTACAGTTGTTGTAATGCAAGAGTTGAGTTGTTGTTATTAAACTGTGTTTGAAGAAAGAAAGAAACATTCAAAGAACTGTGTCAATTTAATTCTTAAACAGTTAGAAGACGTTGAGCAATTTATATGTAGAGATAAGGAAAGTTCTTGAGGTAGGTCACAACTAAGAAAGAAAAGAGTTGGTGACATATGGCAACATTATACTCCAAAAAGCGTTGGCGGCTGGGGCTCCGCCCCAGACCCCGCTGGGGAGCTTACGACGCTCCCCCAGACCCCCTAATCGTGGGCAGCTTCGCGCCTTCGGCGCTCGCAGTGCCTCGCAAGTTAATTTCATTTTCGTGGACCCCCCACAACTAAAAACCCAGCGCCGCCCCGGAGTTCTGGGGCGACTAGATCGGGTTCTGTGCTCGGCTGCTTGGCTCATTGTGCGAATCCCCAAATTCGGCTCTGTCTTTGCCTACATGCGCGATGTGTTGCACTGTTGCTGCCTGTGGCCCAACGGATCTCATACCGGATTCCTGCTTTGGTTTCACGCTGCACCCTCGGCTGTGCTCTATCTTACCTCCAGGGGTGATCTCTGCCGCCCAGTGGTCGACGTTGTAGCAGGCCCTCCATCTGGAATGACCTACCATCGGAGCTGCGTTTGCTACCTCTGACCAATCTAACTGCGTTTTATAAATCACTTAAGTCTTTTTTCAATAGCCGTGTCTGGGCTAGGAACACCCTGAGTAGGTTTGTTGAAGGTGAGCTATATAAGTGCCCAGAATTAATGAATGCAACCAGCGCAATCACTCTGGATTAAGGGAAAATTGTTATGCATGTTCACAGTTGCATACATCTCACAAGTTATAGCCAAAGTAAAATTAATTTTAATTCGGTAAACTTTTTTAATTTTAGTTGTTATTAAAAGTTAGAAATTTTGTATGTGGCCCCCGAATTTTTTTGGCGTGTAATGTGGCCCAATGTGCCAAAAGTTTGCCCACCCCTGATATAAGCGCTTCTCATAGCATAAGCCTTTCACAAGCGCTCCCAGTGCGAGGTACTCCGAGAGAAAAGGAAGGTTTTAAAGTGAGAGAAAGAGGTAGAGATGCCACCAGAGAGGATGGTAGGGTGCAAAGAAGGAGAAAGTCCATTCCATAGAGAGGGACACATACAGGCAAAGGACCTGGATTGAACCATTGTGGTCCTAACACGGGGAACGTAAAGGTGAAGCCGGTCAGAAGATCTGAGAGGACGCAATGACGTAGCAGAGATGGGACGGAAACTTTGGTGACAAAGATATTTTGGAGCAAGACCCAGTTGAGATTTGAGCAGGAGAATGAGAACTTTACATTGGATGCGCACAGAGAGAGGTAGCCAATGAAGCTGTTCAGTCATAAATGTAGAGAATGATATGACAGATCGAGGAAGGCGAGCTATAAGTCTCGCAGCAGCATTCAGAACGGACTGAAGAGGAGATAGACGAACCTTGGGTAAGCCAACAAGGAGAGAATTGCAATAGTCAATTCGAGAACAGATGAAAGCATGGACAATTGAGGTGAAGGTAGAGGAGGAAACAAGTCTGCGAAAAGCCCTGAGGCGCCAAGTTGGAAGTAAGAAGAACGAATAAGCTCAGTGGATTGTGTTTTAGATTGCTGCCCTATAGTCTGGCGCTGCCTGTTGGGCCTCGCTCCTGCCTATTTTCGTGAGCTCTGCTGCCCTGTCCTTAGTGCTATTGGGGCTCTCGATCTCTCCGCTCATCAGAAGTCAGAACAGGGTCTCCCACTGATCCCTTTTGCCCGTACCTCCAATATGCAGAACCGCACTTTCTCGGTGATAGGTTCTTCGACCTGGAACGGCCTCCCTCTGGAGCTTCGCCCCTTTCCTAGGACCTTCTCTCCTATGATATTTTCTCACATTAAGTATGTTCTTTATGGTCGTACTGGAGTTGGGAGCGCCTCTGAGTAGTTTTCTTGAAGGGACGCTATCTAAATGTTCGATGAATGAATGAATGAATGAATTTCATTCTGTTTTTTTCAGTAAAGAGTAATAGCGTATTTAATTATTATGGATGGTCAACTACATTTTAGCGTATTTAATTATTTAAATGAATGCTGTGTGCGTGTGTGCAGAGACTATATAGGCTAAAATTAATTTAAAAAACAACACAAATAGCAATCAAATCCTCAAATAAAAAAATTAATTATTGGACTCTTAGGGGGGGCGATCGCCCCAATCGCCCCCCTCTGGATCCGCCACTGGTTATAGATAATGGTTTCTTATTTTAGTTATAGTTATAGTTATAGATAATGGTTTCTTATTTTAGTTATAGTTATAGTTAGTATTATTTTTGGTTATAGTTATAGTTAATGGATTTTTATTTTAGTTAATTTTAGTTACTACTTAGTTACAATTAATTAAGGCTATAAGCAAAACTGTGCGTATTAACACGCTGTTTCACAATTTGCTCAGAACTTTGAAAGCCTTTGAAGCAATGAATACACGACTTTCCAAAAGTAATTGACAAATTGCATAATAAAAATATCAATAATTAAAGTTACTGGAACTTGCTGACTAATGATGATACCTGTGTCAATGTAGAAGACAATTTCATATTTTACTGATGTTTTAACAAATACACAGAGAGCAGGAAAGCAATAAATGATTGATTATGTACAATGCATGCAATCACTCCAGTCATAACAATCATTTCTGTAACTAGTCTGTCTCGAACATTCACTTGGTTGACTCTGGTGCACAGCGTTGCTTTCTTTTGAAACACTCTGCTATAGGTCCAGAGTACCGTATGGTAGACTTGACAGTGGAACAGTTGGCGGGTTGCTTACCAAGCTCTGCAAGCTAGTCAACTTTGGGTTAATTCACACATGAAAAATCCGGGGCGAACATAGGCTATTATTTATATCGCATTTTTCGTTCTCGTGTATGTCGAATTGTCCATATTGCACTTCCTATGTTTATTTAATTGTATTAACGAAAATAAAGATGAATTTTCGTTATTGTTATTTTAGTTATAGTTATAGTTATAGTTAGTGATATTTTAAGTTATAGTTATAGTTTTAGTTAACGAAATAATTTTATTTTCGTTAACGAGAATTTTTTTATCGTTATCGTTAACGAGAATCACACTGGTTGTAGGTTAGTGAAAGGACTTTGAAGTGGATCCTTTCTGAGATTTTCAGCAAATTCAGCCAAAGGATGATTTGATGATGGAAGTGATAATTATGGTATTCCTGCTTGTCTTAGTCACTAGGCTTATGGCGAAACATCCGTAATACCTTCCAGCGACATTACACGTACGTTGCACTACGGTTATGCGCCTCTCACCATCAACCATCGTTAGGCGGCTTAGGCCTATTAGTGAGGTGGCTTAGTGAAATTATCGTTACCTGGCGGATAAAAGCACCAAATTTGGCATGAAGATCCGTTATGGTCTACTAAGTAAAGTTGGAGTAGGAGCCCTCTGAAATTAATAAGCGTTTTTATGTAAAACACAAAAAACCAAGGTCAAAAGGTCAAACTCAAGGGAAAAAGCCACAACTCAGCTAAATATTATTCTATTTGGGTGATTCTTGTACCCATTTGATCGTACCAGTAAGGGCTACATCAGAGAAAGACATAGAACTAGAAGGCTAACATAATTCAAGGTCATTTCAAGGTCAAAAGGTCAAAATCAAGAGAAAATTGGCAATAGCTAAGCAAAATTTTTCTTCATCTTGATAATTCTTAGTTATGGCAGTTCTGCATTGATTTCGACCTTTGGCCTTGAAATTAACCCAAGGTCATTTCAAGGTCAAAAGGTCAAAATCAACGGAAAATGACCATAACACAGAATCACCAAAATAAAACAACATTTGGCTGAGTTTTAGCCATTTCCAGACATTTTGCTCAATCTAGATGAGTCAGAATTATGGCAATTCTCTGTTGATTTTGACCTTTGACCTTGAAATTAACCCAAGGTCATTTCAAGGTCAAAAGGTCAAAATCAAGGAAAAATGACCATAACACAGAATCACCAAAATAAAACAACATTTGGCTGAGTTTTAGCCATTTCCAAACATTTTCCTCTAAAAATTTACCTTTTTCACCTTAAAATGACCTCAGATTGTCTTAGGAGCACTCTGAAATTGTTGAAAATTGTTATGTAAACACCAAAATTGAAGCATGCCGACGTATATGACGAAATATAGCGTGTATCAAGTAGTTGTAGTCATAAGAAGACGAGCTTACATGTGGAAACTGGATGATGACATAGAGAATCCGGAGAACTTTCGTCACCATGGACAGGGTCTCTCATCACAGAAGAACTTCCAGCGACCTGGTCGTCAGCTTATCTGAAACCATCCGGCAGATGGGCAATCCTTTCTTGGACGATTTCCCAGATCTGCTAACTCTTGATAGTCGCAACTGCACAGACGAGTCTGTGGTAGTTACAGTGCGCACCTTGGAGGACGTAGGCAGGAATCAGTATCAGGACTTCGTTCAGAATGTGCTTGTTTCGCGAACCCACTCCATACATGACCCAATCAAGAGGAATTCCCTTGCACTCTTCAAGAGAAACAAGTACAAAGCAACGTCTAAGGAGGGGAAGAAGATCAAAGTGCTTCAGAACAATGTGGCACTGTTTGGTCAGCTGTATATATCTATGCAGAACCGGGATGGCGATTTGGAGGAATTTTTCGCACATGAGATACAGTCCTTCCCTCCTTCCCTCTCAGACTTCGGCAAGCTTCATTTACCTGGCAATAAGTCTGACTTGCTGCAATGTCTTGAGCAACCTGGGCAGTCAGAGCCACCTTCATCCTACGACTGCAAAGTACTGGATGGTGCCGTCATCGTCCACTGTCTGCCCACTACCAGCGTCGGCTCCTTTCATCAATATGCAGACAAGGTATTTTTACCTTATCTTAAGAAGCAGCTGCAGGATACTTCAAGGTTGGATATTGTCTGGGACACGTACATCCCAGACAGTTTGAAGGAGTCTACTAGGGAAAAGAGAGGCGATGGTGTGCGCAGGAAAGTGTCTGGTCACACCAAACTGCCGCGCAATTGGATGGACTTTCTTCGCGACTCGATGAACAAGAAGGAGTTGTTTGCCTTTTTGTCTTCAAAGGTTGTAGAGTTCAACTGGCCACCAGACAAAGCCGTATATGTTACATCAGGGAAAGCTGTATCATCCATTGGTTCCACCATCCCCATGCAAAACTGCAATCATGAAGAGGCAGACACCAGGATTGTTGTTCATATAGTGCATGCACTGGAGCAAGGGGCAAAGACTTTCCATGTGCGTACTGTTGACACAGATGTTGTAGTCATCCTTGTTGGCACATTCTATGATCTGATAGTAACCCAACCTCTGATCGATATCTGGGTAGCCTTTGGCATGGGCAAGAATTACAGGTTTTACCACATCAACGCCATCTGTGCAAGCTTGGGGGAGCAACAATCACGAGCATTACCTGTGTTTCACTCATTTTCGGGGTGTGACACAACATCTGCCTTCAGAGGTAAGAGGAAGAAGTCGGTTTGGCAGGCATGGCAGGCATATAAAGACGTTACTGATACATTTGTGTATCTGGCCAGTCATCCATTCCAGCGCCTGGATGTCGACGCTGATCCATTCCAGAGACTCGAAAGACTTACTGTCGTTCTCTATGACAGAACCAGTCATTTGTCCACGGTCAACGAGACAAGAAGAGAACTCTTCTGTCAGAAGAATCGAGCAATGGACAAACTGCCACCCACCAGGGATGCGTTACTTCAGCATATCCGACGGGCAGTTTATTAAGCAGGAATCTGGACGACCAGCACACAAACACAACAAGTGGTTCCTTCTGCACAGGATTATGCATGGAACAAAGTTTCAGATAAATGGTTACCAATGTGGATGACAATTCCAGAGGTCTCCCGATCATGCAGGGAATTGTTCAAATGCTCCTGCAAAAGAGACTGCTCCAACTGCAAATGTGGAAAAGCAAATCTGGATTGTTCCCCACTGTGCAAGTGCAACTGTAGGCATACTAAATAGAACTGTGCAATCTTTGTGTTACTGCAGTAAGCATCACAGAACAATGACATCGTTTAATGTAAACTTAGCATTTCTCCCTTTAAAGACCGTGTCCGGTTATACAGAACTCTGCCACATTGAAACAAGGCTGTTAAATATAAGACAATCTGAGGTCATTTTAAGGTGAAAAGGTAAATTTGTAGAGGAAAATGTTTGGAAATGGCTAAAAGATTTTGACGCTAATTTCGTCATATGTCGGCATGCTTCAATTTTGGTGTTTACAGAGTGCTCCTAAGACAATCTGAGGTCATTTTAAGGTGAAAAAGGTAAATTTGTAGAGGAAAATGTTTGGAAATGGCTAAAACTCAGCCAAATGTTGTTTTATTTTGGTGATTCTGTGTTATGGTCATTTTTCCTTGATTTTGACCTTTTGACCTTGAAATGACCTTGGGTTAATTTCAAGGTCAAAGGTCAAAATCAACAGAGAATTGCCATAATTCTGACTCATCTAGATTGAGCAAAATGTCTGGAAATGGCTAAAACTCAGCCAAATGTTGTTTTATTTTGGTGATTCTGTGTTATGGTCATTTTCCCTTGATTTTGACCTTTTGACCTTGAAATGACCTTGGGTTAATTTCAAGGCCAAAGGTCGAAATCAATGCAGAACTGCCATAACTAAGAATTATCAAGATGAAGAAAAATTTTGCTTAGCTATTGCCAATTTTCTCTTGATTTTGACCTTTTGACCTTGAAATGACCTTGAATTATGTTAGCCTTCTAGTTCTATGTCTTTCTCTGATGTAGCCCTTACTGGTACGATCAAATGGGTACAAGAATCACCCAAATAGAATAATATTTAGCTGAGTTGTGGCTTTTTCCCTTGAGTTTGACCTTTTGACCTTGGTTTTTTGTGTTTTACATAAAAACGCTTATTAATTTCAGAGGGCTCCTATTCCAACTTTACTTAGTAGACCATAACGGATCTTCATGCCAAATTTGGTGCTTTTATCCGCCCGGTAACAATAACGTTGAAATTCAGCGCTAAGCCACCTGACTATATTAAACTAGCGTGTGCTTATAGGTTTTTGTGTGTAAGTGGTGTAGCTTTTGTGTAACCTACAGTGTAGGGGTAAGGCTAATTACAAATTTGACTGCATCAGTGGCAGATACATACAGATAACAGCTTCCGCGACACTCTCGAACTGGTTGTTGTGTACGAGTGCAGCCAGGAAGTAAAGATTCGAGTCGCATGATTGTATTTATGCAGATGACATGCAGGCATACTTGCACTGTCTGTCATCAAAATATGCCACCTCTGCAGTCTGGGCTATGAGTCGGACACTGGATGCGTTGGTGATGTGGATGTCGTCAAACCGCCTTCGCCGTAACCCGGCAAAGACTAAGTTCATTTGGCTGGGCACCCGGCAGCAGCTTGCTAGGCTTGACAGTCACCCTTGCTGCTGAATTCCCCAGTTACACTTTATCCGCTAGGCCTACTGTTCGCGACCTTGGCATCCTACTGGACCACGAACTTACTCTTGCTCCTCTTCTCCATTGTCTTAGTCGCAATTGCTTTTACCAGTTGCGCCAGCTTCGCACTGTCGCACGCTCACTGACTCCCAGTGCTGCAACGACTTTACTGCAATCCTTTGTCTGTGCTCGTCTTGTCTAGGCCTACTGTTCTGTCTCTTTACTCCGGACTACCGTCTGGTCGGCTGGCGTGCCTCGACCGGGTGCTCCGCTCTGCGGCGCGGCTTACTGGCCGAATACCCAAATTCGGTCATGTCTCTAATTGCATGCTGGAAACCCTACACTGGCTCCCTATCCGCCAGCGCATTGTGTACAGGATCGCCTCTCTGGTGTGGCGATGTCAGCTGGGCCTTGCCCCAACCTATCTGCGGGACCTCTGTCGTCCCGTATCGGGCGCCCAGGGTTGTCGCTCCCTTCGCTCCTCTGGGAGAGGGTGCTCATAGTCCCATTTGCCTGCACAGCTACCATGCAAAATCGTGCTTTCTCAGTGGTGAGCCGGGCCCGACCGTCTGGAATGGGCTGCCCTTGGAATTGCGTCCGCTTACCAGAACGCTCTCTGACACGTTCTACATGTATACTAACCTGAAAACTATTCTTTTTGGCAATGTTGGAGTAGGGAGGACCTCTGAGTAGTTCCCTTTTTCATTCATTCATTCATTCGAGAATTTATATAGCGCCCCTTCAAGGAAACTACTCAGAGGCGCTCCCGACTCCAACGCGCCCAAAAAGAACAGTTTTTAGTTTAGTAAGGAAAGTTTCAGGCAGACTCCCAGGGTGTAGACGCAGCTCTAGAGGAAGACCATTCCAAATCATTGGGCCTGCCACAGAAAAAGCTCGGTTCTGCATTGTTGCAGTACGAGCAAAAGGAACCATAAGAACTCCTTTTTCTGCGGAGCGTAGGAGGCGACGCCCTGGGACAACCGAAATCAAACAGCAGAGCTCACGGAGGTAAGTTGGGGCCAGGCCCTGGAGACAGCGCAAAACCAAGGCAGCTACCCTGTACTCGATGCGCTGGCAGACAGGGAGCCAGTGGAGGACCTCCAGCATGTAGCTGGAGACGTGTCCATACTTTGGAATTTGCCCAATGAGTCGCGCTGCAGAGCGCAAGACTCGGTCCAAGCATGCTATGCGGCTAGATGGGAGGCCAAAGTAGAGCGATGAGCAATAGTCAAGACGAGCTGTGATGAAGGAATGCACTAGAGTAAGTTTGGCAGCAGACGTAAGCGAGCGGGTAACAGTACGAAGCTGGCGCAGCTGGTAATAGCAGTCCCGAGCAAGACGATGAAGATGTGGAGTAAAAGTGAGCTCTTGGTCCAGCTGGACGCCGAGGTCACGAACCGTGGTTGAAAAGACATAATGAGGGAATTCAGACGTAAGGGTAGTAAAGTCAAGTTTAGCAACCTGTTTCCGAGTGCCTAACCAGATGAATTTAGTCTTGGACGGGTTCAAGCGCAGTCGATTAGACGACATCCACGCTTCTAGAGCATCCATAGTCCCGCTCATGACCCGAACTGCAGAGATTGCGTTAGATGGTAGGCAGTGAGTGTACGCTTGCACGTCGTCAGCATATAGCTGACCTAAAACCGCATGCGCCCTCAAAAGTTGAGCAACACCTGATGTGTAGATAATATATAGGATGGGCCCAAGGACCGAGCCCTGGGGCAGACCACATTGCGCAGGGACCCATATGGACCTAGTGGAGCCATGGACCACACAGAGGGAACGTTCATGGAGAAAAGAGGCTACCCATTCATAAAAATTACCAGTTAGACCAAAAGATACATTCAACCGCTCTAACAGGATATCATGGTCTACAGTGTCGAATGCAGCGCTGACGTCGAAAAGGGCCAGTAGGGTAAGCTGGGCTCTGTCAATCGCTCCGTAGATGTCTGAAAGGAGTCGGAGCAGAAGCGTTTCAGTTGAGTGGTGTTTTCTGAAACCAGATTGACTTTGCGGCAGCAGATTATTCCCTTCTAGGTAGGCGACGAGCTGCATAGCAACGACCTTTTCGATGATTTTTGAGAAGAAGGTAACGTTTGCTATCGGCCTGTAGTTCGTGGGGTCAGTTGGATCCAAACCGCCACCCTTCAGGGCAGGGATCAAGATTGACCTCTTCTGCGACGATGGCAGGGTACCTTCCTGTAGAGATCGATTACAGAGGGTTGTAAGAAGAGGAAGCAGAGTATCAACAAATTCCTGGAGCAAAAAGGTTGGGATAGGATCCAGTTCACAAGACTTTGGCGGCGAGGAAAGAATAACACGGCGTAGTTCTGCACTGGAAACTGGATGTATTGTAGATAGACGGCAGTCAGAAGGAGGATGAATGGGCGGCGGGGAGCCAGCGGTTGCCTGACGAATGTCGCGGATCTTGGCGTCGAACGAGGCCAGGAAGGCGTCCGCTGTGAAAGATGGAGTATCTGGAGGACGGTCAGGCCTACGGCGGCCAAGAAGCGCGTTAAAGGTGGCCCACAGCCGCTTTGGTTCCCTTGTTTGAGAAGCGATCTTAGCTTCCCAGTACGACCTTTCCTTTTCACGATACTGTCGGTGCATACTTCGAACGAACTGCACCCAGGTGGTACGATCCGAAGGCAGATTGGTGCGCCTGTATCTTCTCTCCAACCGGCGGGCCTGGCGTCTCAAGGAGTGGCACTCACTATCGAACCACGGTGAGCTGATGCTCCGTCGAATCGTGACTTGGCGCATTGGAAGGAATCGGTCGATAAGGTCAGTCATAGTTGTCTCGTACGCTCCAAAGGCATCAGCAACGGAAAGGTCTGACAGGGTGGAAGGATCCGCAACGGCTGGAGCCTCCTGTAACGCCAAGCGGAAGGCATCATGGTCCAACCCTCGCCAGCCACGGACCTGCCTGGTAAGAACAGTCGGGGCATCGTGTAGAAACGGGATGTTAGCCGTGACGAGACCGTGGTCGGAAATGGTTGGTGGTCTGATGTGAAGATCCGTTGCCACACAGTCGTCTCGTGTGATGATGACATCGAGCCAACCGCCATGTTCGTGAGTCGGTCCATTGACATGCTGGGTCAGCCCAAATTGGTCGATAACAGCTTGAAAATCGGCCGTCGCCGGCATGGCCGTGTCCTCAAGGTGAAGGTTTAGGTCACCCGCGATGATGACCTGAGAATTGAATATTGCGAATTGTTCGAGTAATGTCGAGAATTCGTCGAAGAAGATCGAAGAAGGCGGGGCCGATCCAGGCCGATACACCGCTATGATCGTGAGGGGACCTCGCGGCGATGATACTGAGGCTGCAAGCGCCTCAAAAGTGGTCGGGGTCGAAGAGAGAGCGATGCCCCGAGTTGAAAGAGATGCACGGTGATAAATCACTAGTCCACCTCCACGGGTGTCCATATCCTGAACTCCAGGTCTTGGACGGTCGATGAAAGTGTAATCCGAATGGAACCGAATGAATTTTGATGATTGATAGATCTTTCGTTCAATTGCATCATAATCAGAGATGGGCACAATTAGTTAAATTGTTAAAATAGCCTATCTTAGTGATGGCCAAACCACGCTTCGCGATAACCATGATTAGAATTAGAATTCACAACTGGAATTTGCTGATAGATCAGAATTTGAATTAGCAATATCATGTAGCTAATCGATTAAAATTAACAGCAGCTAATCAATTAGCAGTTAGAGTTAGATTTCGATGATTCATACATGTATTTGCTTCATGAAGTTGTCAAATTTTAATCAAAGCACAGCAAGTTATAGTATTAGGCCCCTAAGTTACTGTAGTCCATTAACTCGCAAGGTTTACCTTGTTGGCATAATTATATCGTGGAGTTGAAACTCTCATTAGATTAGATTTAGGCTACGAAACCTTCATTTTCAACTTCATAAATAGGTCGAATTGACTGAATCAAGTGGTTTGACCTAGCATGCATTAATCGATCGTCGCGATGACTCGACTTCTTTCAACGTAACATCGAAATCTAAATAATATTCTGCTTTCTTACGCATTAGGCCTATAGGCCTACGTAACAAACTGACCTAGTTGGTGTTCAACTTCCTCCATGCATTTTGCTAAGTCTTTGTTAACTTGTTACAAGCTTAAGACCGTATAGCCTATGCATTGTGCTTCCGGAAATAAAAAGTTGTCAGTTGTGTCCACCCAATACACGTCGATGGATCGAACAGTGGTTAAAGGGTCCATCGATCTTACCCCATTGCACCCTATTCCTGCCATTTTTATGAGTTTTATATTAATAATAATAATAATAATAATAATAATAATAATAATAATAATAATAATAATAATAATAATAATAATAATAATAATAATAATAATAATAATAATAATAATAATAATAATAATAATCTTCGTTTAATGTTTCAAAGTGACAAGTACGCAGGATGATTACAATTCATAGTATGAACAGATGATCACAAATTATTACAGGAGTAGAATTTAACTGTTTGGCAGCCATGCAAGGCGCCCATCACGTCCTACTGCTCATTTGCAACGTCACCTAGCGAATGAAAAGGCTGAGTCGACCTTAGGAGAGGTAGCCACTTCCCGGGAAGCGATCCCGGGTCCGTTGCCTTATGATCCGAAATAGGGAACTTTCAAAGGCAAACCAAAAACAAAGACAAAAAATGCAACTCTTCATTTTAAAAAAACTTCGTTTTTGCACCTCTGTTAGTCATGATAGCTTGTTCCCACGACATGAACACGAAGGTGTTCTGCTAGACAGCAGCCTAAACATCAAATCAAATCAAATCAAATCATTTATTTGGTGACCAACAAACAACAGTAGTACACAATCAATGGGAAAGTAGAGTCACACAGGGGACCCTGAAAGGGTCTTACGGCCCCGCTAAGTAGGGCCCCCTAAGGTTGCAGTACAGCCTCATGAGGAAAGCCAATGTATTTAACTGGTCTGAAACTAAGCGTATTAAACAACAAAACGATAAATCGTAACTAATGACTCAGCAACACACATATTAGGTCAACAGTCAATTTGTGTGAATATCTATGACACAATTAACTTAGGCTCACATTTAAACTCATTTTAAACATGTTAATTTCAAACATTTTAAACATGTGGATGGGGTGGATAAGTAACTGCTGTTGTATCAAAAAGGTTCTTGGGAGCCCTGGGTTAGTCATTTCCAATTAAAAAGTGACGCAGCCCTCTTTTGAAGAGGCATAAATTAGGGAGTTCCCTAATAGACTGTGGAATCTCGTTCCAAGTTGATGCCCCTATATATCTGACAGAGAATAGTCGGGTATTTGTGTGGGCAAGATTTTGAAGGGGACATGACTCAACACATCTCTTCCGTCGCCAAAGCATATGCTACTCCCACCTTCGCCGAATCCGACAAGTGAAACGCTGCCTCGACGAAACCTGCCTTCGTATCCTGATCCAAGCTCTCGTCATCTCTCGCCTCGACTACTGCAACTCTGTCCTATCCGGTCTTCCTTCATCGACACTGCAAACCCTATCCTCAGTTCTACACACCGCAGCTCGCCTAATAAAGGATCTTGGTCCAAGAGATCACATCACGCCTACACTGCAACAACTTCACTGCTTCCCATCCGCGAAAGTATCCCCTTCAAAATCTGCCTCCTCATGTATCACATTTCGCATTCACTCTGGATTCTGGAACCTCTCTCATACTCATACGTGGCATCCATGGTCACGCCATGTTCAGTTTTCAATACTAGAGGACTCCGATCGTCGACGAGAGGGGATTTCATCGTAGGCTACTTCGCACAAACCGGAAGTTTGGAAACCGTGCTTTCTCTGCCTCAGGACCCTTAGAATGGAAATCTTCCAGCTTCAGTTCAGCAGTGCATTATTTGCTGCACAGTTTAAAACAAAATTAAAAACTCATCTGTTTACCTTGCACTATTACTAAGAATGTAGCGAGACGCGCGCTCGTGCAAGACTTGTCTTGTTAAAGCGCGCTATAAATTTTCATTTTATTGTATTGTATGTATGAAGGTTCACGAACGGAGTGAGATTACGCTATTTATTGCGTTTGGTATTACGTCACCAGAGCGTGGACTCATAACCGTATATTCCGCCATAGTTCGCAGCTGACCACAGCAATGGCGCTTAAGAGAATCACAAAGGTTTGTCTCTTATTTCTGCTTATTATTATCCATTTGTCATCCAGACTTAAAACTGTCCGTCGGTGAACCCTCCTGTCCAGTCGGTGGTGTGTTTCGTGTATTTTTGAAGGACCGATGAGCTGAAAATGACCAGAACTAGCGTACGATGTATACGGCATATCCGTGTACCGTATGCACACTCATTGGGATCGGTCACTTCTTCTTTCGTTTCCATTTTAATCGGTGTTCAGGATTTTCCTGAGTTTGATTCATTTGGTAGAAGTAAATTACGATTTAAAAAAGGAAAGAGTCTGTCGCATGTACTGAATCAGGCAATGAAACTGTAAGTTTAACCTTGTCTTACTTAAATGACAAGGCTTTTAGTTCCGCCCACATTGCCTGTGGAGACTGGGGAATGTTAGATATAATCTGATTTTAGTGGTTGCCATGGCTTAGAATAGTCATCATAAAGTTAGAACAGCGAAAATACCGACACTTTGGCACTGGGCGCATGATTTGTATTTGACATATATTTTTTTTAGGAAACTTGTGGAATGCAATGTAAAGATAATTTATATGGTTAAGAAATTAATTGATGTTATTAGCCATCAATTTACTATCTGTAACCTAATTGATTCATCCAGTCAAATGATGATGTAATAAGTTTCCAAACCTAATTAACTTTGTGGCGTCATAAGGTTATAGACCGCCTGACGGGGGTAACTGCAAAAAATAAAATTGAGACAAAGGTTTAACTGCTGTTTCTCATACAGATATACATGGGCAACATTTTCTGAGAATGACACTCGTTGACACCTATCTACACGAAATTGGCAGCCATTTTCCAAAATGGCCGACCGCAATAACACTTTGTCAATATCTCAGCTTCTAGTTCACTTAGAAATTGTGATCTTGGTGTCTAAACATACATATTTAGGAGCAAGAATTCCAATGCAACTAATTGCAAACACTTGTCTACACGAAATTGGCAGCCATTTTCCAAAATGGCCGACCGCAATAACACTTTGTCAATATCTCAGCTTCTAGTTCACTTAGAATTGTGATCTTGGTGTCTAAACATACATATTTAGGAGCAAGAATTCCAATGCAACTAATTGCAAACACTTATCTACACGAAATTGGCAGCCATTTTCCAAAATGGCCGACCGCAATAACACTTTGTCAATATCTCAGCTTCTAGTTCACTTGGAATTGTAATCTTGGTGTCTAAACATACATATTTTGGGTAAGGATTCCAATAGAAGTAATTGCAAACACCTATCCTACTGTTCCTACAATGAATTTCGGCATGGCAACCTCATGGTAAAGAAGACGGAATGTGCATTCTCAAA
>JACEVL010002850.1:0-18598 GCA_020284085.1 Aporrectodea caliginosa
GAACATATCGACTCGAGGTTGACCTCTTTCAGTCCAGTACTTCTCCAGGACAAGTTGCTCAAATCCAACTTCCACGCCAGCCGACACAATCTTAATCGTAATCGCAAGCTCCAAACTTCTAAAGCGTCACTTGAATGCCAAGCTCAGGGCACCAGTTTATTCATGAGCGCTGCGTCGTCAGACGGGGAGTTGTCCAAAGTCAGATGGAGGTCCGAGGCCGGTTGCCAGAGGGTAAAGAAGGCAGTTTTCGTCTTGAAGTCTTATTTTTTCGGTCGTCGGTTTGAGAGCTAATAGAAGTCCCTAGATATTTAATTTAGCGCCTTTTGTGTAACTGCCAAAAGTGCTGCCAACGCCATCCGAAATGGTGTCAAAATTTGTTCTGAACAAAAACTTAGTAAGTAAGCCATTGAATTTTTGTGTTGTGTTATTAATGAATAGGTTTCTTTGTTAAGCATTATGCATCTGACGATTACGTGTAGGGGTCGTACCTTCACGACTTGCTCAGGCCAAAGCAAGTCTTGCGCAGTAGGCCTACTTAGTCCTTTACGTGCAGGTCTGCACATCAGGGCAACGCATCTCCTCCACTCGTCTCTGTCCATCGCCAGCTCAATGCCTCGTCCCACGAGGGCCACGACATCTCCAGGAATCTCAGTTCGTCTCTGATGGTTTCCAGTTCTTCCGTGGTCTTACTCTCTTCCTTCTCCCTCTAGAATTCCAGGACATCACTTGTTTGACTCTTCTATTGTCATCCATACGACAAACATGCCCCATCCACTTCAATCTTCCCTTTCTAATGATCTTTTCCATATAATTATTCTTGTCCCTTCCTCTCTCTGATAGGTTTGTTTGGTATCTTGTCGCGCCATGATACATGTAGGAATCTTCTCAGCCGCTTATGATGTGCTGCTTGTAATCCTTATAAATGCATGTTTGCCACTGTCATTGGCCATGTCTCAGATCCAAACAGCAGCATGCTCAAAACTATGGCATTAGTCCTCATACTACATCCGTTTTCTTCCAGATCTTGTTAAGCCTCCCAAATGCAGTATTTGCCTTTCCTATAAGCCTACGTATCCTTATTTCCCTGTCGCAGCTGCTGTCCGCTGTCATTAGGCTATTCCGAGGTGTCAGAAAGCATCCACAGATTCCACCTCTCTGTCATCGATCACAATCTTGTCACCTTCATTCCATTTTCCGACCTTCATGATCTTTGTTTTTTCTGTATTGATTGCGAGTCCCACCTTCGCAGCTTCTGCCTGAGTTTTGGGTGTTAGATCTTTCATGCCTCTCCAAGTATTTTCCCACAGGGCTATGTCGTCTACAAAATCCAGGTTTCTTATCCAAGAATCTGCAGACGATACGTCCTCATCTCTCTCAGCGCCTGTGCCAGCCTTGCTGTAATGTACAGAGATCTTAGATTCCATGTACCGACACCGGTTAAAAACTTTGCTGAGAGAATCTGGAGTTTCCGAGTCTCAAATTCCGGAGATCGGCTTTCATCGAGACCCTTCAAGTAGGAGTTTGGCGGTCCACGATCCGCCATAGGATTGTGCACCCTCTTTGCTCCCTCCTCTCGTCTCAACATATAATTTGGCGAGTGAATTTGTTGCATTGCTTCTGTTGCAAACGGTTTTTACCCGGGTGGATTGCAGTCCTAGAAGTAGCTTACTAACAACTAGGTTATATAAATCGTCGTAATTACAATTACAAGCTGCAAGCCCACTCCGGAAGTTGCCGGAATCCACCTCCTTTAACCTGGCTTGGGACAGGCTCAGACTTCCTTAGCTAGTCTGAGGCGGAGTTCTACAAAAATACAACCATGTAAATGCTACCAAGGAATTATTCAGGCTTGCATAACACATAATAAAAGTTATTTTGAAACACTAGTGTTCTTATTCGACCATATTGACTGCATGTCCGCGACCAGAATGGCACTCGCTCTGTCTATCGTATTCATTTCGCGAAATAGTTGATATCGCACAAAATTTTCTCGATAATTATTGTGCTTGTTCTTCTACTGACACTGAGTCTGCAAGTCTGCATTCCGCGATGACCGGAGTGTCCCATTTGCACGCACTTCTACAATGCAACATCGGGCCTTCTCGGTTGTGGGACCGAGTATCTGGAGTGCATGGGCTTCCTCTAGAGCTCCGTCTCATACCTAGGAACTCTTCACCTGCATTTTATACCTCTCTGAAAACTACTCTTTTCAGCCGTGGTTGGCCGGGAGCGCCTCTGAGTAGCTATCTTGAAGGGGCGCTATATCAAGTTTCATTGATTGATTGATTGACCTGTAAAAGGGAGAAAGAACTCGTACAGTTCAGAGCATCCGACAGTTGACACTCGGACTTAAGATCTGTGTATAGTCTACCTTGGATTCAGTGATGGAATTGTGTGAATGGAGTCATGTCTTTCGTCAACCACGGACATGTCCTCCTTCAACTTGGTCAATTAAGAGTAACCATAACAATAACCACAACGAATTTTTGTTTCTTGTTTTCCAGCAAAACGGAGAATACAGGCATTAAAAGTCCAGTCGCATTCATGTTTACTAGTTGGGAAACAGAGAACCCTAACGCCTAAAGTTATCAAGTCCCGACTTGTAAGGTCACCCTTACATCATTATATTACTCGAGTGGCAGACCGAATAGCATCTGGATACCTAATTATAGCCTGAATGCCTGCCTTGGACAGATCGTCTGTTTCGAGAGAGATATCCGCTCGTTTTCTTCCAACCGTTTCCACTCGTCGTACGATCACATCTCCAGTCGTCGTTCCTCAGACCAGTGTTATTTCTATTAACTGTAACTGTAACTGAAATAGCAAAATAACTGAGAAAAATGTCTTGCAGTTAACTGTAACTGTATCGGAAACTGAGAAATACTGAATAACTGAAACTGTAATAGTAACTGAGAAACGAAAACTGTATAACTGAAAAATAACAAAAGTTAACTGAAAAATAAAACATGAGTGTTTTTCTTACATACGTTTTGAATGGTAATCCTACTCTAGTCTACGGTCAGTTTTCTATACTTATTTCACTGCTTTGCTTCCTTTCAGTTTTCTATGCTAGTTTCACTTCTGGTTCCTTTTCAGTTTTCTATGCTAGTTTCACTTCCGGTTCATTTTCCTTTCGTTGTGTTGTCTTTGGCGCTAAACCGTAAATTCGTAAAACAATCCACGACTACGAGAATAATGTTTAAGCCAAGTTGTGGTCAAAAAGTAGAAAGTGGAGTGTAGGAACATTTTGTTTACGAAGACGCAGACGACAAAAGTCGATGTTGTGTCCACACCGTTGCTGGCAAGGACGTTGAAAACCACGAGTGTGGCACGCTAATTGTCTGAACAGAGCAAGTGTTAATCTGGAACGTCGTGTTTTCCTTAAAGTAAACCGACAATACGTTAAATCGCATTGATTTGCTGTGTAAATATTTCTGGTAACTGTTCAGAATACTTGTGGTCAGTGTGTCATTAGTCATGACTTGTGAAAAAACTGATACTATAACTAAAAAAATAAAGAGAAATAACTGAAACTGTAACTAAAAAATAAAAAAAATAACTGAAACTGACAAATCTGATTTCAGTTAACTATAACTATAACTTTAACTGAAAAATCATAAATTAGATAACTATAACTGTAACTGTAACTGAAAACCCATAACTGAAATAACACTGCCTCAGACTCGATCAAAGTTCGACCGTACGTTACAGCAGAAAATAGCGTACGCGTACGGTACGTAATTTACTAAAAATAATAGCGTACGCGTACGGTACGTTCGTATTCCGTACGTATGAGCAGCCTTTAATATTAGTTGCTTCTCGTGACGTCACATTTTGTCTCCTCATTTTCTCGTCGTTTTTTTCTCGTCGTTATTACGTCACTTTACAGTTCTTATTTGTAGTTCCGTTTCAGCGAAGAGGTAAATTATTATTTTGTTTTTATTTTGTATAATTTGATTATTTTATCTACAGAAATAAAACAGGCTGACGGATTCATATTTTTCTTGCATGGGTTAGTAGTACTTAGTACGGCCGCGTGGCAAGAACGCACATGGCGAGTGCAGGCTGCGCCTTGTAGAGGAATAATACACGAATTGTTTTAAAACGTTTTCCATTCTTTAATTTGTAATTTTGTTATTCCTTGTTAATTCTATAATAAAAAAATATAAAAATTAGCGTACGCTATTTATTAATTTAGCCAAAAATAGCGTACGCGTACGGTACGCATTTCAGCAGAAAAAATAGCGTACGTTCCGTACGTACGGTCGAACTTTGGACTCGATGTCACTCGGTCCTGCAACTCTGAAAATGTTGTAAACTATTAGGCCTACTCTGCATGAAAATCATTTTCACGGGTTCTACGTGTGGGACTGTGTCACTAGTGACATTCTAGTTACCTTAGCATTGTTTATTCTTTGATTAACTATTTGTTGCTGATAAACTTCATCATCAGTTAGATTTGTGAAGCGAGCGCCTCTTATAAATTAGTTTTTCCTGAAGTAGCGAAATACAAATTTGAAATTTCTGATTAAAATCACCATTTACAAAGGCCTACATAGAGCGATGTCGAAAGCACTTGTAGACAAAACGATAAAACAGTTTTTAAATCCGAAATAACAGAGACGTAAGCTATATATACTGGCTAACAATGGGAAGCGATGAGACACTGAAGACTGTCTTGGGGATATTATCTTACTTTCATGCCTAATAAACTGTGCAATCAGTCTAAAAATTCGCAATTATGCCTAGCAGTGAGAAGACCAAATCCCACGCGGTTAACAATAATATTATGAGCAACGTTCCTTGTTTTTTCTTGTTCTGAAAACAGGATAATTACAGCCTTGTCGACTTGGCTTATATCGAAAGGAGATACTGTATCGATTTCAAATGCAACGGCAGTAGGCCCTAATTGTTCTCAGTGGAGAGGAATATCAGTCTAAATCCAGTGTAGGCCCTAACTATTGTAAGACACTGTAGTCCAAAACAGTTCTTGCGAAAACTACCTACCTATCAGGTCCACCATTTTACGATATATGCTGAAGTGTCTGATGACCTTGCCACGACCTGTTTATATCCTCGGATCGACTCATTGTCTTTGTTTCTGAGGCAAATGTAAGTCTCCAGAGGAGCTCTGGAAGCTCCAAAGAGAAGGTTAAATGGAATTTTCGCGAGCTGCCACCTCTGCAGTCTTCGGTCCACGAGAAACAGAGAATGCCGATGATGATAACGAAATGGAGATACTAGCGATTAATATAATGAAAGCAAGATATCTTCGCTGGCCTCCAACAGCAGACCGACAAAAACAAACTGTTGGTGATTAAGGTGTGACTCGATGTAATTAAAATTGGATCTTCTTCTTGAGACGTGTAAACCAAGTGACCCTTCTTCGTCTGCATACAGGCGAAGACAAAGTCGTCGACGACGTGGCAGGATTAATCGACAGCTTCAACAGTCGTCGGTAGACAGATGAAGTGCCAGGCGAAGATACACAGACAGGAAGGGGCCACGCTGACATACGCACACGGACAAAGAGACAGACACTTTCGAAAGAAAAGCTTACCTATTACTGCACCGGCTCACCTCTAAGAAAACACATACACTGTAGGCAAACCCACGAATGCAGCAAGCTCACATGTAGAGAGATTAAGACTGGCAAGCACAAATACAGAGAGATTAAGACTGGCAAGCACAAATACAGAGAGATTAAGACTGGCAAGCACAAATACAGAGAGACAAAGACAGGCAGGCACACTTATAGATAGACAAAGACAGCAAGTACACTTATAGAGAGACACACTTAAGCCAGTGGCCCAGGCACACAGATTGAAGCCCAAAGCCATATAGACACCGCTGGACAGATAGATTGAATGAACTATATACGACAAATAGGAAAATTAAGAGTAATGAGATACAGCAACCATTATACACGACATCGCATAGGTTACTATCAGAATTTTTAATCAATTAATCAATCAGTCAATCAGTTCAGTTCATTAATCAACTTATTAATCCGCTCGATCGATACTCTAAGGGAAGTCGAAAGCCTCGGGCTACGTTGAAGATCGATTTTCATCGCGTGCTTATAGGCTACTCTGCGTCGATCTCCGTCTGCATTTCTCTTCATCTGTCTGTGTCCGTCTGTCTGTCTGCCTATCTGTCTGTCTGTCTGCGTGTCCGTCTGTCTGTCGGCCTGCCTGCTTGGCTACCTTCCTGTCTGCTCTTTCAAGATCTTTTATATATCAGCCGGGATATTCTAGCATGAACAGAGAGTTAAACAGAAACAGACATACAGAAAGAGAGAAAGGCAGACAGACAGATAGACAGATGCATATAATAGATATATCCATAAAGGAGACAAAGCCATCCATGCATATATAGAGAAAGGCAGGTAAAGATAGACATACAGACAGACAAACAAACAGGCAAGCAGTCAGACACGTATACTCAGAAGGACATTATTATCCGCATGGTGCTAATTGACTTAATCATTTCTCAGCATTCTACACGCAGGTTTTTCAAGGACAAAATTCATAGCCTACGCTGACTAGACGAATACATACATACATACACAAAAACTCGGACAGACAGGCAGACAGATACATGGACAGATAACGAGGGAGGTAGACAGGCAGACAGACAGACAGACCGGAATCGCAGAGACACGAAGAGACATACACTGACGATATCCGGTTGAGCTGTCGAGATGTATTTCTCGCCGGTCGGAAGTGGAAGACTTAACGCCGCGTCTAAGCCGGTTACTTCGTGTACCTTGGAAAAAGCTGTAAATAGACACGGACGACTTGACCGAAGATATATCATGGCCAGACGTGTTTAGGGACGTGGAGAGAGAGACAGACAGACAGACAGACAGACAGACAGACAGACAGACAGACAGACAGACATAGACGGACAGCCAGAGACAAACATACAGACAGAGAAAGAGAGACACTCTGAGAGAGAGAGAGACAGACAGACAAACAGAGAAAGAGAGACACTCTGAGAGAGAGACAGATAGACAGACAGACACAGACAGACAGACAGACAGGCAGACAGACAGAAAGAGACAGAGGGAGACAAATGGAGACAGATAGAGAGACAGAGACAGACAGAGACAAACAGATAGACAGAGACAGAGAGAAACAGAGACAGACAAACAGAGACAGACAAACAGAGACAGACAGAGACAGACAGGCAGATAGACAGACACAGAGACAGATAGAGAGACATAGACAGACAGAGACAAACAGACAGACAGACAGATAGAGACAGAGAGAAACGGAGGGATGGATGGATATATAAGCCAACCATGCCTTGGAGTGTGTTGTTCGTCGCTGGAGCCAATCCATTCCTTCCATCTTAATCTGCCTCTGTAGAAAAATTTACAATGGATCAGCGACAATGACTGTGTACTGCGCCGCAGACAAAGACCTTTTGGAATAATGCGTAGAGACTACGACAAAACGATTCCATTGAATGGATAACCGCTGCCATCTGAAAGAATAAGCTATCTGAGGTTCAGCAACACTGTATGCATACATACATACATACATACATACATACATACATACATGAACAGCATGGATTCTGGCAAGCTGTTTGCCACCATCCCTATAGAGTATAGACCTTGCCAGGGCCAGCATGTAATAACAAAATATACATCATACATACACACTATAACTTACTCTATCGACGCAACTTGGCCCAGAGACTCTGAACAATCAGTGAACATCCATGCCATCTTCAGCTGTCGACGGGAATCCGTTGGTTGGTTTCTCGTGTGTGCGCGGGCCCGCCACTGGTGACTCTTTCAGCTTGTCATTCATTCATTAATTCATTCGGGAATTTATATAGCGCCCCTTCAAGGAAACTACTCTGAGGTGCAAGTCCGGTGACGCACAGTTGCTGAGGGCCATCGGAGTTCTGTCGTACGGTCGTGGATACAATTCTGAACAGGAGTCAGATCTTCAGGGACATCGCTCTCTGGACAACCTCTCTGATACGACGCAGCGTACGTAAATAAGCGGGTGCTCTGAGTCTAGCTTTAGAGGTTTAGAGTTTACGATTACGATTACGACAGGTGAAAGTTGTGCAATACCAAAAACAGATCGATGCTCTATAGTCTATATTCTG
Source organism: Aporrectodea caliginosa (assembly GCA_020284085.1). Classification (NCBI taxonomy): domain Eukaryota; kingdom Metazoa; phylum Annelida; class Clitellata; order Crassiclitellata; family Lumbricidae; genus Aporrectodea; species Aporrectodea caliginosa. The sequence continues at coordinate 8,131 of JACEVL010002850.1, forward strand.
TTCTATGACCTTGTTCGACAAAGTTCAGGGTCGTTCGTGGGCATGTGGAAGCGCGTCTGTATGCGTGTGTGTATGAGTGTAATATGCGTGCGTGCGTATGTGTATGCGTGTGTGCATGTCTGTGTATTTATGTGTGTTTATGCGTGTGTGTGTGTGTGTGTGTATGCGTGTGCACGCGTATGTGTATGCCAGTGTATGCGCGTTGATGCGTATGTGTATGCGTGTGTGCATGCGTGTGTGCATGCCTGTATGTATGCCTGTGAGTATGCGTGTGTATGCGTATGTGTATGCGTGTGTGTATGCGTGTTTGTATGCGTATGTGTATGGGTGTGTGCAACTGTGTAAACGTGTGTTTATGCATGTGTATAACGTGTGTGTGTAAGTGTGTGTGCGTGCGTGTGAATGTAAGAGTCCTTTGGTGCGACTTCTTTCATATTTTAATAATCCGCAATCGGTTGATTGATTGCAAAAGGTGTGGCAGATCAGATGATTCGTTATTCAATATTCAAGTCCCTCTCGTTCCCGCTGCACGCACGTTCTTATTGAAACGCATATAGACGTCGTCACAGGCGTTGCGTCGGTTTCGATAGGTGTCGCTGTTGTTGGGTGGAGTTGTTGTTGTTGTTGTTGTTGGGGCGTTGCATCATTGCACGAGATCTGCAGATATTAGACATAATAGTTGCATAATTCTGAGTGGCTTTTGGGAAAGTCGGTTAAAGAGTTCTTCCGGCTTCGTTCAATGTCCGTGAGAGCGAAAAGCGAAATGCTTAGCAACGCGTCAACTCAACAACAATAATGGAATGTTCGTAACTACAGCGCGTGTTGTTTGTTGTTGTTATGACGGGTTTACAGTTTTCGGACGGTTGGATATGACCGAGAGGAGGTTGCTTTTCATTTCCCTACGGGCGAACAATCAGATTAATTAAGAACGAAATTCAATTGTGAAGCTGAAATTGATCCTCTTACGCTTTGGCTCTAGACTCCGCGTACATTGCACTGCAAAGAACAATCGATGTTATTCTACACTGTAGACAATCCTCTTAGGCTTATGCTCACACAGGTCCAAGAGGATTGTCTGACTTCATTTAGGTTGTAAACAAAGATATATAATTATAATATATACACTATGGCATTAACATGAGGCATTACTATTTAAGATGTGTGAGCTTCAAACATTAATAAAGGCGCTATATATTTCTGTAGACCATGAGCTATTCTTATGATTTTTGTAGCGCCTTTATCATAATGCACATGACACCTATCGATGGTTGCAACAAATGAAACCGCAGTTCATTATTAATCACTGTAATGCATTGGAGAAGATTATATGAACGAATGAATGGTATGAATAATATCCGTTACTATAGGAGAAATCCATTAGGTCAGGAAACATACAGGTACACATTGGTCAATATTATTCTATGTATTATCTTATATAATTTAAATAGACTCTGTATGAAATATATATATATAAATGTTACCAACACGTAAAGGCTAAATATCAAATATTTATCTCTATTAAATATTAAAGGAACGTGTGCGTGTGTGTGTGTGTGTGTGTGTGTGTGTGTGTGTGTGTGTGTGTGTGTGTGTGCGTTTGTGTGTGCGTATGCGTGCGTGTGTGTGTGTGTGCGTGTGTGTGTGTGTGTTTGTGTGTGTGTGAGTGTGTGTGTGTGCGTGTGCGTGTATGTGTGTGTGTTTGTGTGTTTGTGTGTGTGTGTGTGTTTATGTGTTTGTGTGTGTATGTGTCTGTGTGTGTCTGTGTGTGTGCGTGTGTGTGTGTTTGTGTGTGTGTATGTGTGTGTATGTTTTCGCTGGTGCACTCAGGTGAGAGCATGACAGACGAATTTATACACCTGTACTGGATGAACCTGAAAAGAAACGTTCCGTGTTTTTCGTACGTGCGCCGTTCTAAGCACCCTTGAATGTCCAATCATTCACAGTGTGATTAAACGAGAAAATGCGCTTAATTAAGGTTCTGATGTACACAAACTCATTGATCGCAACGAAACGTATGCATGATCGCCTGTTTAATATCACCGGCCTCTCAGTTTCTGGTCCAAATCAATCACTGTCGAAACTGAATGTCCTTGCATCACGTATAGCCTATACATTTATTTTCAAATTATAGAGTAGAAAATTGATGCATGAATTACTTTATATACTATTATAATTACTATATAATTATAATTATATAAGATTACTATTATTATATTTTATACATTATTGAGGTACATACAAGTAATCGTAATCGTAAACACCAAACTTCTTAAGTGCTACCGGTACTCGAAGCTAGGAGCAGAGTACCTGCCTATTGAGGGTCGCTGCGTCAAGTCAAATGGGTTGTCCAGAGATGTCCAGTGGAGGTCCAAATCCGGTTGCTACAGAAAACAAAGAGAGGGGCAAAGGCATAGTAGGCCTACTTTTGCAAACATGAAATATATATAAATATATATAAATTTTACAACAACAAAATTAATGAAGACTCATTAGTAGGCCTAATTATGTTTCTACAATAGATACTGAATGAAAGTGTGTACAACACATGTGTATGTATGTGTATGTTATAAAATTGCAAGTGTGCGCATGCAATAATGAAGAGGTTCTGGGTTGGGGAATGGGGAAGAGCAGCCAACTGACATTGGATTGTACTGGAAAATACGCAACTTATGTAGAGCCGCGTAGCATTGGTCTACAGATCGGGAAAAGTAATAACGACAATTGGAATGCACATATTGGTCATGAGGTCGGCTTGACAAATTGGCACTTTATGCCATGAACATCGCCGGCATTCCGTTTTCCAGGAGGCGCGCACTCTAAGCTGATTGGAAAGGAACCGACTCTCCAGTATTGAGGCTGCAATGCACTGCAGGATGAGTAATGGCAATGTTGTTTGGGATAGGTGAAGACTGCATGAAAACAATCTAAACATAGGACGAAGGGTCGGAGTTTAATACTTCAGTTGAAAGACCAATCCATCCTTAACACCAGATAACACCAGAAGATCGATGGCTATCTTAGAGAAAGGGAAAGTTAGTCAGACTTCGCAAAGTCTGTATTTACATGTTGGCCTATGTATGCATGTAGGCCCTATCTATGCATTTAATATGGCTCATTTGTTAAAGGTATACCTCACGAAAGCGCTGCACCTATGACTGCCTAACAGATCTAAACAAGTGCGTTTTAGAACAGTATGCAAATGTATGCTGCCAGAGGCGTATACCTAGGAAAAACTTTCGGAGGGGTTTTAAGTTTTCGGGGGTTCCATTGGAAATTGTATTCTTCTACAATTTTCGGTTTTAATAACAGTAATGCATTTATTTGGGTTGGGGGTTTGAACCCGTAAAACTACTCTAAAGTACGCCCATGTATGCTGCACAAAGTCAAAGGGAACTGTGCGTAAATGTAAGGGGAGGCGGTTCCAGAGGAATGGTCCGATAAAAGAGAAGGCACGATTTAATAAATTGTAGGTCTACCAAACAAGTGCGTTTTAAGAATGTGGGTCAAAATAGCCGATTGGTTAGAGTGCTCGTGCTCCTCGATGAATAGCTATCTAAAGGAAGAGGCAAAACACCGCGTGGAGTGGCGCCATATTGCACTCTTGAACGCTGTAACTCATTTAGGCCTGTAGTGAGATCGGACAAGACCATATTAATATAAGTTAAATATATATATTAGTTTACATTTTATTATAAGATTGCATTGTATTAGTACGAAAGATGATTGACAGCTGACAGCCGACAGACCCAAGGGAGTGGAAGCATAGGCCACGCCTGTCAAAGGGTGAAGGGGAGAGAAGGCAGAAAGGGGAGCAAGGAAAGAGGGAACGAACCGGAGAGCGCGGTTGGGGGGCGAAAGAGTTGATTGACAGGCGGGGGCGATAGAGAAGAGAGGGGAAAGCGGAAGAGAAGAAATTCGCAGCAGGGGATCGGAAGGAGAGAGTAACGGACGATGCCGCTTTCTTACAAGTCGTTTAAAAACAAGCAGTTTTATACATAACGGACGATGCCGCTCTTTCTTATAAGTTGTTTCAAATATGCAGTTTTTGATATATGAGGTGATGAATAATAACCAGAAAACGAAAACCGTCGTGCTCTTATTCTGTTAATGAGTCTCATCGAATTAGTTAAAGACCGACGCGCTACCGAAGAGATATGGCCTGCGCTCAGCCACATATATAGTACCGCTACCACCATAACTGAAACGATAGAAGAAACATCTTTTTCAGTACATTGTGACAGCAGGGATTTGTTCAGAGATCGGGCAGAAGTACGACGCTGCCTGTCTCTACGAACAATAAACAAAATCGAACAGAGACTTTGACGGCGATTCTGCGGAGAAGACGAGACAATTATCCGAGGAGGAAGGGACTGGATTTTAGTTTGAGACGAGACAGAAGTACGACGCTGTTTCTCTCTACTAAACAAAAGAACAGAGGCTTTCTCCTATACACGCATCTCAACAGAAACGACGCAACCTGTTGGGCGACACGTATCTGAGAAAAATATCGAGGAGGAACGGAAAGACGGGAAGCGAGAGGAGGAGAACAGCTACAGCGGCGAAACTCGGAATCCACGCGGAACTTGGACGCGACGACGTCAGCAGGACCACGTTGGCGACCATCCCTGGAGAAGAAGGACGACGAACGACGAAGGATCAGCGAATACGGCGCCGAGCTTCCGGAATTCTCAGAGGACGCGAGCAACCTTCGGGGCCACACGTCCAGAGAAAGCTGAAGAATAAACCGGGTGAGCCTTATAACACCAGTTGTGTGAATGAAGCCATGTAATGCTGTGTTAGGTTGGCTGAGACTGTTATCGTGAGCGTTTTTAATTGTGTTTGACGAACGTAGAGTGGGAAGCTGTTTAAAACGTGTAAACTGTGCGGATGCAAATGAAGTAGAGTTAAAGGAAAGTTGTTGTTTAAAGATAAAGTGAAAGTAGTTTATAACTACAGTTTGCCCTGTTGGCAGAGTGATCGTTTTATTGTAAGCCCTGTTGGCTGCTTATAAGTGCAGGTGATTTCAGTGCACACAGCGTACACTTCATAATGTTTGGAAAGATGAAGAAAGGAAAGTTGGAGGAAGAATGCGAGAAAAGAAATATAAATCACCATGGGCTAACTCGGAAGGCGATGATTGCCACGTTAGAAGAATACGAAAAAAATGGACCCGAAGAAGAAGAGGAGGAAGCTGAGACAGAGGAGGAAGTAGGGGGAGACCAGATGAAACTGAAACTGATCCAAGCAGAAAAGGAACGGATGCAGGTAGAGATGGAGTTGCTACAGACAAAGGCACAATTAGGCCTGTTACAGTCTAGTGCTTCTGTTGCTGCGACTGAACTATCTACCCCTTCTACTTACACTAAACTGCCTAACATGACCGAGGGAGAGGATCCAGCAGCATTCTTTCTTTCTTTCGAAAAGGTTGCTTGCCTTCAAGGCATTGACGAAAGCAAATGGGCCAGAATTCTGCCATCCCTACTAAACTCACAAATGCGTTTGCATTTTAACAGGTTGCCAATGGAAACCTGTACAGATTACAGACAGACAAAAACAGCCCTGATGCATGCTTGTCGTATGAATGCGAAACATTATTTAGAACGGTTTAAAACGATGCATAGATCTGGAAGGCAGACATATGCACAGTTACTAGAGAACTTGAAAGACACTTTTGATTACTACTTGGAATGCAAGGGAGTGAATGATTTCATAAGCCTAAAGGACGATATTATTCTCGAGAGATTACGTGAGTCTTTAGCACCTGAAACAAGGTATTTCGTTGAGGCACGTAAACCCAAGACCTCAGTGGAGCTGGCTAACTACGCAGACTTGCAGTTTGAATGTGCTATAGAAGGGAGAATGCAAGCCCAACGAGACCACAGGCCTGCGCAAAAATTTAAGTCGCAGGGTGCTGAAACGAGAGAAAGCCAGTGGGGAGGAAAACCACCCTTCAATAGAGAGGCCCAGGGATATAAGCCTCTTGAAAGAGAGCAGGGTGCAAGACCAATGCACTCATGGCAGGGTAGTCACCCACAGGGCACTGGACACACCTATAGAGGCAATGCAAGCAAAATAAACTCTTACGGTCATGCACATGTTAGATTTGTAAAACCCAAGTCAAACCACGAAAAGGTCATTGACTATCAACAACAGTTTATAGTACCCATGTATGTGAACGGGAAGCTTGTGCAGTCATTGAGGGACAGTGGGTCTCAAGTAACTTTGATCGATTCAGAATTAGCAAGAGACAATCCATCTGCCACATGTGAGCCCATGACAATTCAGTGTGCTTTTGGCAACGTAAAATGTGTTAAAACATGCGAAATTGAAATATGGTCCCCAACATTTGGAACCAATCGTAAGATAAAAATCAAGGCAGGGGTTATTCCACGCTTGGGAATCGAGATGATAACGGGCCATGATTTATTCGTTTCAAATACGGACCTGATTGATTCGGTGGTGGCCAGTAACAGGCGCAGACAAGACGACTCTTTATTGCCCCACCCCATGACACTAATTGCAACCAGACGATGCGACTATGACGAAGCAGACAAACTGCGAACGGCGGTAGGCCTACAGGAAGATAGGACCGATAACGCACGCACCGAACCCGGCCCGAGCGGAGGTAATCTTGAAAACCGAGACGAATGCCCGAACCCGGCGCTGATTAACGACAGCCCCAGTTCAAAAGACGAGACGATACTGGGACCGGACGTCGTAAATGACCTAAATGACCCTAACGAAATAAATGACCTGACACGGCAGACTTCAGACGACGCACAGAGGCAGGAAATTGACTGCCTGCAAAATCACTCAGCACTACAGAGAGCGGCCGACGATGCGCCGGCCACATCTGCAACCAAAGAAATTCAACCCGAGTCTGCGGAAGAAGCGGATAACGATAACGAGATGATTAATGGAGAGCCGAGTGTTTTCAAGAGAGAACAGCAGGAGGATCACACACTGGCAGACCTATGGACATTGGCAAGGAGGGGAGACGACAAGTATATCACAGATAACGGTTTCTTGTTCAAGCGAGGTAAGCCGCACGGAGACGATGACGAAGTGCAGAAACAATTACTGCTAACCGTAGCACCTACATGTAGAAAGAGGGCTTTTGATTTGGCGCACGAATCTACTTGGACGGGTTTCAGAGGTGCAAAGGCAAACAAGACCAAGGACTATGGAAAACCAGATGTGAAAGAATATCTTAAGCCACAAGAGCAGAAGGGAGAAAGATTTGGAAGCGATAGCAGATACGATGACGAAATAGGATACGGAGATGGCCTAAACACGAAGAATTGGTTCTATTCCAACAGGAATACAAATGAGTCCAGAAGAAGAAGAAGCAGATGGCATGAAGTAGGAAATCGGATGGATCAGAGATTTAAGAGACAAGATGAGGGCAGATCTTGTGCGACTGATTGGAGAAGTGATAGCATGAGGCATAGAGCAGATGTTGTAGACTGGCGGAGGCCCGCCAAAGGAGACTATTGGAGAATGAACATGGCAAGAGATAGTGATATGGTTTGGAACGAGAATAGGAAAAAAGAGGAGTCGTGGAGGAAGAGAAGATGGGCTTCGGCAACCCAGCAGAACGATTTTAAATCGAAATTGGGAATTAATTCTATACTGGGAGGCACACATGCCATGGCAGGAGGCTTGTCCCGAGCTTTTTGATGTTTATTAATGGGTTGTCTAGAGCTTACATGACCAACTAAAACAGAGTCATGTGTAGTTGGTTATAATACGCATGCGATAGTTCACATAATAGCATTATCAGTAACATGTGTATAAAAATGTTTGCTTGCGGAAAACTACTGGTTTGTTGTATGTTTTCGTTATTATAGATTCGAGAAATCGATCGATCATGTGTTAGGCAGCCTGATGACGTCACTATTCACGAACAATTCGAAAAAAATACCACGACGTCGTTTGTGCTTATGTAATCTAGTAGAAACATTTAGAACCAAGAAAGAACACTCCTGAAGCCTTCTTTACTTGCCGATGCTCAACCTGGAACCATCAGCTTGTGAAGTGGAGAGTTGTAGTGAGATCGGACAAGACCATATTAATATAAGTTAAATATATATGTTAGTTTACATTTTATTATAAGATTGCATTGTATTAGTACGAAAGATGATTGACAGCTGACAGCCGACAGACCCAAGGGAGTGGAAGCATAGGCCACGCCTGTCAAAGGGTGAAGGGGAGAGAAGGCAGAAAGGGGAGCAAGGAAAGAGGGAACGAACCGGAGAGCGCGGTTGGGGGGCGAAAGAGTTGATTGACAGGCGGGGGCGATAGAGAAGAGAGGGAAAAGCGGAAGAGAAGAAATTCGCGCAGGGGAGCCGGAGAGAGAAGACGGGCTCGGCGGATCGGAAGGAGAGAGTAACGGACGATGCCGCTTTCTTACAAGTCGTTTAAAAACAAGCAGTTTTATACATAACGGACGATGCCGCTCTTTTTATAAGTTGTTTCAAATATGCAGTTTTTGATATATGAGGTGATGAATAATAACCAGAAAACGAAAACCGTCGTGCTCTTATTCTGTTAATGAGTCTCATCGAATTAGTTAAAGACCGACGCGCTACCGAAGAGATATGGCCTGCGCTCAGCCACATATATAGTACCGCTACCACCATAACTGAAACGATAGAAGAAACATCTTTTTCAGTACAAGGCCTAAGCTTAAATGACTCCAAAATACCTTGTCAATAGCTATCATTATATAAATCTGTTGCATTATATTGACTGATCGTAATTGTCTGTTCGCTATCTCTGCGTCTCGCTCACTTACTCGCTAACTCACTCGCTCATTCACTCAATCGACCAGGCTCGGTGAATATCTTAAACACTAGGGCCTATGTGTGGACGAGGATGCTAGACTCTGAAACTCTCTCTTCGGCAAATGTTGTACGGTAAAGTGCATGTTAGTCTTCAGACCTCGATCTGCATCTGGACTAGATGGACTCGTTTTCTTAGTAAGCTGTTGCCGTGTCATCTCGGATTCCCGTCGTGAATCTCGGTCGTTCCAATCCCGGAATTTGACTTACATACCGAGTTTACTTAGCATAGTGACCCTCTACTTTAGCCTTGACCATAATCATAGCAGCGCTACAAAAAATAAGATTTTTATTACTTGTAGTGAACCTCCTCGAGGCCAGAGCTTGCTTGCTTGTTTACTGTTTAACGACCACTGTGTGATAACAAAGATCATTAGCGTCGCCCTCCTCCTTTATCCAGGCTTGGAACTGGCACTGTCTGAAAGCGAACAGTGGCGGAGTTTGAGGCCAGAGCCAAAGACTCCTTGTATAATAGCCACGGTAGACTTTGATGACGCCAGTCGCCACAGTGATTAGGATTCCGCAACGAATGAGATCAAAGACTGTAATCAGATTTAGAGAAAACATCAATGAGAAGTCTGGATGAAGGAGACCCGAACGCAGTTTACGTTAAGGGCTACAACGTTTTCAGTCAGAGGATTTACTTGTTGATTGGTAGAAATAACTCTCTTATTGACTATTAGAGGAATATTCTGTGAAGCTCTAGAAGCATATTAATACGTTTAACCAACACCCTGCATCAACTCGTTCTTTGATATTAACCGGTGGTCCAGGTGCTTCCTTTAGCTGTCTAAGACCACTCTTTTCGCTCGGGGTCTTTCTTTATTATTATTATTATTATTATTATTATTATTATTATTATTATTATTATTATTATTATTATTATTATTATTATTATTATTATTATTATTATTATTATTATTATTATTATTATTATTATTATTATTATTATTACTATTATTATGATTATTATTATTAAATGTGTAACGCGCTCAAGGTCACACCGAAATGTGAATCTGAGGCGCGGGTAGTTAGCCGCCAGTAGAAGAAGAAGTCTGTTGGTAGGGCTAAAGGTCGCGTTAAAAATACGTTGGTTTCAACGTCTACGGTCAACGGTTTAACTTTGTCGACTAAGTCGCTACGTCAGTCGCTCATTAACTCATTAAGTCAACCGGTAATTTCTCAGCGACTGATTCCGGAGACTACATTATAGGTAAATAGAGTTCATAATGCTGCATTAGATCTACACAATAAATCTTTACGAAGGTTTTGCTTTCGGAAAATTTGTTGATGATTATGATAGAAAGCTTCATGTTGCACACTAATACTGTATAATTACAGATTGAATGTATCACGAAGGAATTCCGAGAAACACGGAATTAGCTTATATTGAATTTATCGTGTTTAATCGTACAATTAAGCTGACATAATTATATTGCATTGGTTAACCACCGTAGTTTTCCGGTCTCTCTCACATGGTGGGTCTCCAGTTACTCTCGACTGCTTCATTTTAGAGGATGACTATCTTGTAATGCGATTTGGTTCAGAAACAATCACCGATTGATTTCGTGTGCAGTATGATAAGGTCGCTATAGAAGTTCAAGGTTTTATTAGAATTTGCTCAG
>JACEVL010002851.1:0-16092 GCA_020284085.1 Aporrectodea caliginosa
AAACGCTCGAGCGTTTTTGAAGGATTTTGAAGACTCGTCAATTTTTTTCTTTGCGGCATCTGTTATAGCAGCTGATTAATAATTAATTAAGTGCATAATAGGCCTAACGCGTTTAGTCACATTTCTGAACTTCACAAATTGACTTTTAATAAAAATCAAAAGAATTGTTCAGCACTATTAGGCCTATATTAGGGTCTAACCTTAGATCTGCGGGATAAGGTACTGGGTTGTTGTTATATCAAAGTACAATAGGTCTGATTAGGCTAGTTTATTGTTCACATTCAGAGCCGGATTAACCACGGTGCTGATTGTGCTGCAGCACAGGGCCCCAAATTGTAAAAGTAAAAAATAAAGAATTAAGGATTTAGGAAAGAAACAGTGCAAATTGCAATGCATTATGCAAAGCAATTATAGCTATGACTAAATATATAACCAAAATAATAATGTCATAGTATACGTCACTTTGGTGTATCCTCTCAAAGGTATACATCGACCCTCTCTTAAACAGTTTCTTTACCTGCGGTCATGCGGGACTTTGAACTTCTAAGTCATTTTTATTTCAGACAATAATAAAGCAAAGACTGTAAGCCGCTAGCGTCAATCAAGATTATTATTCAACTTAATTCAAGCATAGAACTGAGCTCAATGGATAAGAGGAAATACAATAGTGGTATTAGTGGAGCAGAGAAGAGAAAAAGAAGGAGCGCAGTGGAAGACGCTGGAGCCTCCTTACAGAAGTTGACCACGTTTTTCTCACCGGAAACGACGACGACGACAATGACGCCAATTTCGCCAACCACAGCGGGAGAATGTTCAGAATCTCAGACTGAGGGTGTCGCACGGCCCGCACCCGCTCTACTCGCTCCAATAACAATAGAGTTAACATCTTCATCAATGCAGCAACTACGTGTGTTAATGAAGACGTTACTAACGTTAGTAGCGACCCGGCTAATTGGGTTGTGACTGATGAACTGTGCGAGGAAATTATACGGCGACCAGCGATTGTCCAAAACTTGGGTAATTTTTCGAAATCAGAGCGCACAGGTAAAACTCATAAACGGTATTTACTACCTACGTTATTTCAACGTATGCCTACAGTGGCAAACTCTATGAACAGTGAGGAGGGAGTGGTTATCATATCCCATGTCGACTGGTAACGTCTATTGTGTGCCCTGCAAGCTGTTTAGTAGGGTGGAGTGAAAAAAGCGAAAATTAGAATTTCAAAAAGTAATAGCAACCAAAAGTTGCCGTATGGTATGGGGTCAAAAAATGTCGAAAAAGTTTTTAAAAATATTAATGTCTTCCGCCCCCACCAGAGGGCCAAAGTTATGAAAAATAGCATTTTTTCGAGAAAATTGCAGGTTTTATGTAAAATATTTTAATTGAAAACTAATTCAATGTCATTCAATATACGTTGGATAGAGCTCTTAATACTGAATAAAACGATGTATTAATTTTCAGAATATGCCCATATTTGTAGAAGTTATTTTTTTACCCCATACCACAAGGCAACTTTTGGTTGCTATTACTTTTTGAATTTCTGTTTTCGCTTTTTTCACTCCACCCTACTGTTAGTAAATCATTGTTTCGAGACGGGTTCAGCGACTGGAATCATTGCCAGAGTAGAGTTCTTGAGCACGAGAATAGCGCTGAACATAAGAATAGTTTAACAGTTTGGCGCAGTAGAAAGTTCACAGCTGGTCGAGTGGATTGTAATCTCGTGAAACAAGTCGAATTGGAGCGGAAGTACCTGGCGAGATGTCTTACAGCGAGCAGTGGAAGTAATTAAATTTGTGGCCGAACGAGGTCTCCCTTTCCGTGGTGACGATGAAGCTTTCGGATCTGCTAATAATGGCAAATATAGGCCTATGGGAGTCATCGAGTTACTAGCCAAGTTCGATCCTTTTTATGTCAGCATTTACAGAGATATGGTGGCGCAGGTCGGGGTGTCGCATCTTACTTGTCTAAGACAGTTTGTGAGGAATTAATCGTGTTGATGGGGAAGAAAGTTGAGGGAATCATCATACAACAAATCAACGAAGCGAAATATTACTCGATCAGTCTTATGTGCTGTAAAGTATAACAAATTATGTGTCGGGTTATTGTATGTCTGCCTTGCTTCTTAAAATTGTAAGGAGCCCCGTCATTCGGTCAGTACAGGGCCCCCACAACTGTAGATCCGGGCCTGCCCAGGGTAAGCCAATATAAATTATTTGAAAATAGACCACGGTCAACTTTGACGCACATTTCTTCGAATTTAGGGTAGTTGCTGGGGAAAAAGCATTGCTTTATCATTTTTTTATAACAGAGTTTAGCAGTTCTCGCTCACCCAAAGATGCGACACCCAGACCTGCGCCACCATAATTTTATCTCTGTAAATGCTGACATAAAAAAGGATCGAACTTAGCTAGTAAATCGATGACTCCCATAGGCCTATAGTTGCCATTATTAGCAGATCCGAAAGCTTCATCGTCACCACGCGAAACATTATAGGAGAGCGCACTACGTCATACAGACGATTACCAGTAAGCCTCTGAACCACTAGGACACGCAATGCAAAAAGGACTGCTTAGCTCTGCAGCATATGTTATTAATATGAAGGGATAATATTAATTATGACTTCAAACATAACTAAGCAAACTGTATCTTAGTAAACTGTCATACTTAACTTAGTTTAATATGTATGACAAATTATTTAGCCGTAATAATCTTATTGTTATTTGGTCACGTCCATCACATCGAATATTTGCTTTGCCTAATGTTGCACAGCTTATTATAAATGAATTCAATTTTTATTTGTCCTATGAGTTTGAGACAAAAATTCAAGCTTTCCGAGTTTCTTAAAGGTTTTGTCCAAGTTTAAACAGATTTCCACATGATGATACATAATCTTGAGACTGTTTGAAGCGCCTTTCAAAATGTTAAAATCAGCCATTCCGGGAGTGGGAGCAGAACTTCTGGACACATACTAGAACATCATCTTCTAAACGTCTTTGGCTAATGAAACGGGCCCAACAGAAACCAACCATTGACACTGAAATTTTACAATTCTGCAAGTGTCATCGATATTATATTACCACAAACGTATATTTTTGCCTGCTCAGTATTTTTCATTCGCACATTTATGAAGTTGTCGAAGTTTTTGTTGAAGAAAACAGCGTATGATATACTCAAAAGGAAGACTGGCTCCGAGTTTCTTAAATTCGAAAATTGCTTCTGGGAGCGAGTTACAGTAATCGATCAGACATCTCACTTTTAAATATCTTGCCAAGAAATGTCTTCCAAGAAAATGAGTATAAAGCAAACACTTGTCAGAATTAGTCTTCGTGCTAAAAAACCGTTTGAACATCGAAGTAGTAGTTCTTTCAGTTTTGGGGATATCTTCATATAGAGAAGATAAATAACAGAACAGTGTGTGAAATCCAAGCAAACACTGGACTTCACCGTCGAAATAGGAGTCAAGCGGTGGCACCACCATTACATTGGCAAATGCAAGTTGTTTCTTCAAGTTCCTCTGTTGACCTGGCTCGTCAAGAATGTTTTCACACATATGCAAAACTTCAGGAAATCTACGACACTTGCATAGATATGCAGCGCGGTAACAATCAACTACATTGCTGTAAATTTCACAGTCTTTACAGATCACTTCGTAAAAAGAAGTCAAATTTTGTAAGGAATATTCCATGAGCAATTGGCTAATTCTTTCTTCATTTGGCAGACAGTATTCATTGGTTGCTTCTAATCTATTCATTTGATCGGTTCTTTGAAAAACGCGCAAAACATTCTTTCCTTTCGCCGATAATCGTGAAGATTTCCGATTTGTAGTGTTTATCAAAATTGCATCCAAAGGAAATGCTGGAGGTTGAAAAATGTAATTCAGACCAAAAGCTATAATTGTCCTTTCATTTGACGAAATTGATAAATAATGAGCAAACACCTCAGGTGTAAGACGCAGATCTATAAAAAAATTGTCTTTTGGTATAATGCAAAGAAGCGTCTTTTGCCTTCATGAAAATCAAATAAAATCCAATAATCTTGGAAATGTCTTCAAAATACAACAAACAGCCTGCATTCAATGTTTCTGTATCCGTTTTTCCAGGCTCTTCATTCATGATCACTCTCGAACAAAGGTCTAAAGCACTTTGATACTCTGATGCGGCAAACTGAAGAGCCGCCATGTAGGACAAAGTTGCCTTGGTGATCGTGTGTGTTTGAGAATCTTCACATTCTAAAGCTTTCCTGAGAAGTCCCTTTGATATTTCAGACACAACTTTAAATTCGGGATCATTTCTTGATCCAGTCAGATTTTCCATAAGATCCTGAGCTTTTATGAAATATAATTGGCTTCTATTAACACCAGTGTCTAATGGTCTGGGCAAGTTGTGGTGCTTCGATCTGAAGAATTTTGGTTTAATGAAAACTCGTCTGATTAATTCCACAAACCTTTCGCTGTCATATTGCATTTCTTTACAGTATAGTAGCTGGGCAGCATGCGATGTACGCAGCATCGATCCGAAAAGCCAATAGCATGATTCAATCTCAGCGGAAGGCCAAAAATCTGATTTATGCTCAAAAAGTGAACCAATTCTCAAAACATATTTGGAAAAATCGATAAGTGCATTTTTTCTTACTTCCTCTCCTGCTTTGTGTGTATAATCAACATCAGCACAGAACCTTGACAAAACATAGATGTCGATAGCTTTTGGTTTATCTGCCTTCATGGCTTCACAGATGTTCAGCATATGCTCACGATAGAAACAGCTTAAAATATAACGAGTGAAATTTACATCAGGAACTTTTAGATCAGGAACCCTTAGCCGCATATAATGCTCCACAAACCAGAAGCTCAGATTGTCGGAATCGTAATAATAAATCAGCGTTTTAGCAGTTTCATTTACGATCTTCCGATTAAAGTGTTCATGAAACAAATTTGCTTGAGGAATAAAATAGTTTGGGCATCTTAACTCTTTTAGACATTTCGCAAGTTTTTCAAATACTTTGCAACATATTTTAATTACAGATGTTGAATTCCACCATTTTCGTGACATCTCTTCACATGACCACAGCATCAGTGTTTTAAAATGGTAAGTACAGAGAACCTCATCTTCCTTTGGACAATCTTTCTTGATTAGTTCTTTCTTGGCAAAGAATCTGAGCATATGGTACACAATCTGCTGAACTTTAGTCCAGCTTAGAAGCAGAATAACTTCCGCAACTGAAAATGACAACCTGCACTGGTGTACATCATTTCAGCAAGCAGGATGTTTTGCAAATACGACATGACAGCCATTCTGTACTACCTCGTGGATGATGACAGTAGTCGGCCATCCATACTTTCTTCGTCTCAAAGGCCAATCTTTGGCTTCGTCTGGCCACTGTGGGCACCATATGGATAAAACAATATCAACTGAAATAGACTCTTTTCTTAAGACCCTACCTCTACTCGCCGGACCAACTCTGTAGCATTCACTATCAATATTAAATAGGCCCTCTTCCTCCATTTCAGTTGTTTTTATAATTCTTTGGACGATAGCCTGAATAAATTCAAATGTTTTGCGTTCCAAGTTATACACTATAAGTCCCATAAGACGAAGTCGTACAAAAGCTGGATAATCAGGGTATGGTTCCATCAACAAACAGACTGTTGCACCATCATTATGACGGACGTCATATGGCAATACTGGGTTTTCATCTGTAAAGGCTAATAATTGTGGTTTCATTTGACAGTAATCTATATCGTCAATACATGAACGTAGCGGTTGAATGAAGAATTCAGCACAGCTGCCACATACAATTCTAATTCCATCCATTTCGAAATTAAAAGCACCTACTAAATCAATAGACTCAAAAACGCTAGTGCTTGACTTCGGAAGCATTCGACATGTACGGACGATGAATTCCGAGACACTGTCGTCCATTGCTGAAACTAGAGGAGAACAAAGTTTACAAACTAGCATCATTAAGATCAATACTATTTGTGGCTGTGGTCAACAAGATCAAGTATTATTATTATTATTTCTGCATTTACTGAGCGCCGCTATCTAGCGACAAAGCATCAACTGATGGCGATGCGTAACTTTCCTTATACAGGGAAGCTCAAACTCGAAATAAAATCAATCAGCTACCGTAGTACACAATGTTCATACGTAGGCCTATATACATGGGATTATCTCAGCCACGTTCGTCGAACTGGCATGGACACGTATTGTAATTGCCAGCAGTGAAGCTTTTTTTGTGCACATATGCAATTGTACATGTGTGCATATAAAGGTATATATACAGGGTGCGGCCGAAAAAAATACCCCATTACGAAAATTGCGATTTCTCGAAAACCGCTGAATATTTTGTTACAAATATTTTCATTCTTATTCATAACATATTTTTGCATATTATTTGAAAATTTTATGTCAGTATCTTTATATTTGTGATCATGACATCAGGCAGAAGAAAGAACTGCATTTTTTCAACTGAACACGGCATTCACGAAATAGGAAATCATATTTTTGCATAAAGTAGCGACAAAAAAGGTTTTCTTCACTGATGAAAAGATCTTTTACATCAATCCACCCATTAATAATCAAAACAACCGCGTCTGGGCGACGACGAAAAAAGCCGATATCCATCCAAGCCGTCTGTTGGTCGAGAGAGCCAAGTTCTCTCCCCACATCATGGTTTCTGCAGGTGTCAGCTACGAGGGTAAGGGGCGCTTGCATTTCATTGACGAGAAGGCCAAAGTCAATGCTAAGTACTACGTGGAGAATCTTTTGCCTAAGCTTGTCGATGACTGTCACACTGTCTTGGGAAATCAGTTCATTTTGCAGCAAGATGGAGCGCCCGCTCACGGCGCAAAGCTGGCCCAAGATTGGTTAACAAGTCACTGCCCGGACTTCATCGACAAGAATTCATGGCCGCCAAATTCCCCAGATTTGAACCCACTCGACTATGCTGTCTGGGGTGCAATGCTTGAGACCTACAACAAACTTACCACAAAGCCGAAGAACATTCCTGAACTGAAAAATACGCTGCAAATCATCTGGCATGACTTGCCACTTGAGACCATTCAGAAGTCTGTTCTGGGCTTTCGAAAACGTCTGCAAGCTTGCATAAAAGCAAACGGCGGTCACTTCGAACATTCCTTGCACAAAACTTAACACTTGGCCTAATCTTGTCAATAACAATAAGTAACCTTGAACCTTGTTGCATTACTGTTTGCGTCGTTACTTTGTTACTTATTGCTGTCAGTAACTGTCTGTTGAAACGAAAATGACATTGTTTCACTTCAGGGTTACATCATTTTGGTTTTCATGATTCGAATTTCATTAGATTTAGCAAAGCTGTAGATAGATATGTGTCAAATAGACTGGCGAAGTTTTGTAACAAAATGTTTAGCGGTTTTCGAGAAATCTCAATTTTCGTAATGGGGTATTTTTTCCGGCCGCACCCTGTATAATTTATGTAGCTGAAGCATAGTTCTATATTTGAATATAGGAAGTCTTCACTAATGATCCCACGCAGGCTATAGTGAGATCAAGCAATGAGCACACATCCACGATTAAAAGTTAACACGCAGGTTCACCTACGTGTGAATGTGTGAATGTGTAAGCCTTCGTGTATGGTAAATGTAAATGCATAGTAAATAATTATACGAATTAACCATAGCGGTTCGCATATACCCAAATTCCAATACGTACAGCAGTTCATAATAATTATGCATTATAGTAAACTAGAAACTTGATAAGCGATGAAAACGTATTAATACTAAATTATTGCAATAACATTAGAAGTTGGATGAGCGACGAAATCATAGTATTCATGCTATATTATTGCAGTAAAAGTATAAGTTGGATGAGCGATCAAAATATTTCTAGTAGAAGCTGGAAGTACTTCTACTTCCACTTATAATAGGGCCTACAAGTGGAAGTAGAAGATGAATGAGGGATGAAAATATGTTATAGTAGAAGTTGGATGAGCGGTGAAGGCATGGCTGAAATATGTTTTAAATAGTTTACGACGCTGTACCAATTGGGATTTGGGTATATACTAGCGGTGCGTGAAGATGAGGATGAACACTGTCCAAAACCGTATAAAGTTAGCTAAATTCGAAGGACTAACTCCCTAAAATTCACATACATGTGAAATGCACGAAGATCTAGAAACATGACTGCAACTAGCGTGTTGTGAATCTATTTTATAAACCAATTATCACTTGATAGACCAGTTTGCCACCTAGCGGAGACCAGTGAATCGAAACGAAACGAATGAGAGACTCATCATTGTCATCGTTATCATCTCAGTCATCATCAGTACTGCCATCCTCAAAACCGCGTTTGATTTGCCGACATCTATTGAAATTGAATAAGAGTTTCTCGTTTTCAACATTCACCTTCAAAATATTGTAAATCTACGGTACGTTTGAGTTTATAAAAAACAAAAGATTATAAACAGTTTGAAATTCGGTTTCATGGGGGGAGGGATTTAAGGACAATGTTTCTACAAGCTCATTTGCTTTTAAAGTTGATGTACGAAGTTAATAATCGAGTTGCACGTGTTCATTTGAATATTTTATAATATTTTAAGGTTTGACCTTTTGTTCCCCGTGTTAGGACCACAATGGCTCAATCCAGATCTTTTGTGTGCATAGGTCCCTCTCCATGGAATCGACTTCCTCCTTCTCTACGCTCTACAATCCTCTCTAGTAGCATCTCTACCTTTTCTCTCACCTTAAAACCTTCCTTTTTCTCGGGTACTTCGCACTGGGAGCGCTTCTGAAAGGCTTATGCTATGAGAAGCGATTTATAAATGATCAAATACAATACAATACAATTTGGACTTAAGCTGTAGACCAGGGGTTCCCAATTTTTTCTATGTCCCGCACCCCTGGGAAATGCTTGACCAATGTTCGCACCCCCCTACAAAAATATTATCACATTTGAAGACGCATAAACGAAAGCGTTACTAATGAAACTTGTGCTTGCAAGCCTTAGGCTAGCCTTATATGCTTACAATGTTCCATGGAAATAAACTTCTAATCTTACGGTCTTACCCATACATATCCTATGACAGCTCAACAATTTATAATGTATCATCAATGCATTCTTATAATTCATACTTTCCCTCTTTGTCGCACCCCTGAAATGACATGTCGCACCCCCTGGGGGTGCGTGCACCCCAGTTTGGGAACCCCTGCAATAAGGAGTCAATCGACCCACCGCCATAACCAAGCACAGTGTTATTTTCTTGAAAGGGTAGACCATGGTCGAACCAGCGCTATCAGAATCAATGCTAAGTTGTTTCTTGAGTCATAATACCCTCTCCGTCATTATCTGAAAACCTAGTGTCATTGTTGATTGCAGACAAAGTGAGTGCTGTAGGTTATAAGTCCAAGTCACGTGTTCAGATCTCTCACTGGTATTGGCTATGGACATAGAACCGTATAATTCTTTTCAAGCTTCACTCGGTCGCGGTTATATCTCACATTCACGTGATACAAAATTTATGATTCTATTGGATGACTGGACTTGTACCTCTGTAGCTTTCAGACACTGTCCAAACTTATGGACATAGAACTAGAGAAGGGACCACTTGTCGGGTTCTAGATCAGTCGTAATATCGTGATTATTGATTTTTGCGTCTGATTACTGCAACTGAAGCTAACAATCGCTGTATAGCGACCTATATTACTCCACATGATGTACTAAGGCCAAATTTATGGTACTAACGCATCGGGTAGCACAGTTTCAATATGACTTGTATAGGTGATTTTCCGCCAAATGATATTTTATATTTTATATTTTCTTTCAGAAGTGCATAAATTTTGGGCCAAACGTTCTGAGATTTTTACCCTGATTTTCTGATGGTATGAGCTTATGGAAACTGTTAACAAGTCTATTCCAGACATTGTCAAGTGGTCCCTTCTCTCGGCCGACGTTATAATCCTCACAAATAGAGCTTAAGAAACCGTCTCCAGTTAAACTTGACTATTTAGGACATACTCCACATAGCCCATGTCATGCTGATAACGGATATAGCATTATGTGGATTTTATAAACGTGGACATAGAACCATATAATTCTATGTGTACGACCTCGTATTTCTGTGTTCCTGCGCATCGTTCCTGAGGTCGCGTGAAGATTAGAGGCGGATTAGAACTTTCGATGCTCGTGTGATGGCATACGCTTTAGCATTCTTGCATTGTTTTAGATTGAAATTTTTCACAAGATGCAACAACGCAGAATGCTTGATAATGCGCGGCTAATGTGATTTTTAAAGCCTTAGTCATCATCGCACTCTAGTGTACTATTATTTTAGATTATGACATTTTGAAGATCAAATAAGTTCGTCGTATGTTGAGCTTACCTCTGAATACCTGACAACAGTTTAATAATGCCGAGCAGATTGAGAACTTAGGTTAAATCCAACGCAACATAGGCTAACCGTGTGGTGATAAACTGACAATATTCAACCTCAGTGTTCACTATTTACACGATCTAAATTGTTGAAAAGACTGTCATTAATCGAGTAGATTAAATTGGAGGCAATTTTATCGTGGAGGCTATTCAACTGGACATTAAGTATGATGGATCGATATAAAATTTATAACCATAAGAAGATAACACGAGACAAAAGCTAAGCATGTATGTAAGTATGTATGAGCACTTTAGTGTATGATCAACAGAGATAAAAGCCACTTAGGCCTATAAATAATCTGCTTCTGTTGACACGAACTGCACAATTCACCTGGCCTGAATGCAGACGGCTGAGAGAGAGTCACACCACTTATAATGCTGTTAACTGCGGTGGTGGCGACGGTGATTATAAATTATATAGCTTTGACCCAGCGGCGCCGCTAGGATTTTAATTGTTTACGCACAATCAGCATGCGACCATGCGTAGGCAGGGGCCCGGGGACGAAAGTATGTGGGGGTGGTACGAAGAACGAGCGTCTGAACTTTTTGAATTTCCACACTGTAATGGTAGCAGTTTAAACAGTCATCTGAACAAAATTGCTATATAAATTCAGTGCTGGTAGGAACCAGATGTCACTCGTAGCTAAAATGTAGACTAGTTTGAGTCGTGTTTGAGTTTCACTGCAGACAATACTGGCAAAACAGACACTTATTGAAATTAATATAAAAACTAGAAAATACTTCAATTTCCAAGAACGCCATAAGCCTTAAGGTATAAACATATTGCTGACCAGACACAATTAGCAGAAACAGTTAACAAATGGTACACAAACCAAGCAAGAAGGATTCAACAACCGAATCGTGAGCCGTGTGGTAATGATGTAGTTTTACTAAAATGTTCAAGGAATCAAACATTTTGAAATTTGATATTTTGAAATTTGAAAGATAACACTCGAGAGAAGCCATTTAATTAGGTGTACAAATATAATATCTGTACAAATGTCATATTAACAGTATATTTAGGCCTATACTCATAATACTATGATGGTAGTATATATTATAATTTATAATAGTAGGCCTAAATAATATCATTAGGCTATACCAAAAATCAGGCGAGTTACTATAGCATCACGCAATTACGCAACTGCGTAAAGATATTAACAGCTCTCAAAAACTACAAACCCTTTAGATTACTTATTGGCATCCTAGATTACTATTATTCGTTGAATTTCTATTGTGCAGACTTTGTTATTGTGAGGTCGGCAAACATTTTCCTTCGCGGACGCTAACTCATGACTGAAAATTTCGTGGCACTTCTGAAATTTCCATTACAGACCCACAGTATTGCTTAAATCATGGTAGGCTAATTTCATATGTTCCACGCAATGCCCAGTACATTATAGCCTACATATTAGGCTATAAGTTCGTTGATTCAGAATCTGTGGTCAGTAAACTCGAGGCAGTAGGCCTATTGTCACAGAATGTCGTCCGGGCAAGTTCTACACTATATTGCTTGATATCAGCGCAGACATCAGTACCACAGAACAGATTATCAAAGTTATTGGAGGAAAGTGAGGAAGAGAGCGAAATGGAGGGTAGGGAGGAAGAGAGCGAAATGGAGGGTAGGGAGGAAGAGAGCGAAATGTAGGAAAGGGAGGATGAGAGCGAAATGGAGGGTAGGGAGGAAGAGAGCGAAATGTAGGAAAGAGAGGAAGAGAGCAAAATGGAGGTAAGGGAGGAAGAGAGCAGAAATGGAGGGTAGGGAGGAAGAGAGCGAAATGGAGGTAAAGGGAGGAAGAGAGCGAAATGGAGGGTAGGGAGGAAGAGAGCGAAATGTAGGAAAGAGAGGAAGTGAGCAAAATGGAGGAAAGGGAGGATGAGAGCAGAAATAGAGGGGTAGGGAGGAAGAGAGCGAAATGGAGGAAAGGGAGGAAGAGAGGAAATGGAGGGTAGGGAGGAAGAGAGCGAAATGGAGGGGTAGGGAGGAAGAGAGCGAAATGTAGGAAAGGGAGGATGAGAGCGAAATGGAGGGTAGGGAGGAAGAGAGCGAAATGTAGGAAAAGAGAGGAAGAGAGCAGAAATGGAGGTAAGGGAGGAAGAGAGCGAAATGGAGGGTAGGGAGGAGAGAGAGCGAAATGTAGGAAAGGGAGGAAGAGAGCGAAATGGAGGGTAGGGAGGAAGAGAGCGAAATGTAGGAAAGGGAGGAAGAGAGCGAAATGGAGGAAAGGGAGGAAGAGAGCGAAATGGAGGGTTGGGAGGAAGAGAGCAAAAATGGAGGAAAGGGAGGAAGAGAGCGAAATGGAGGGTAGGGAGGAAGAGAGCGAAATGGAGGAAAGGGAGGAAGAGAGCGAAATGGAGGAAAGGGAGGAAGAGAGCGAAATGGAGGGTAGGGAGGAAGAGAGCGAAATGGAGGAAAGGGAGGAAGAGAGCGAAATGGGAGGGTAGGGAGGAAGGGAGCGACATGGAGGAAAGAGAGGAAGAGAGCGAAATGGAGGGTAGGGAGGAAGGGAGCAGAAATGGAGGGAAAGGGAGGAAGAGAGCGAAATGGAGGGTAGGGAGGAAGAGAGCGAAATGGAGGGTAGGGAGGAAGAGAGCGAAATGTAGGAAAGGGAGGATGAGAGCGAAATGGAGGGTAGGGAGGAAGAGAGCGAAATGTAGGAAAGAGAGGAAGAGAGCGAAATGGAGGTAAGGGAGGAAGAGAGCAGAAAGAAATGGAGGGTAGGGAGGAAGAGAGCGAAATGTAGGAAAGGGAGGAAGAGAGCGAAATGGAGGGTAGGGAGGAAGAGAGCGAAATGTAGGAAAGGGAGGAAGAGAGGCAGAAATGTAGGAAAGGGAGGAAGAGAGCGAAATGGAGGGTAGGGAGGAAGAGAGCAAAATGGAGGAAAGGGAGGAAGAGAGCAAGAAATGGAGGGTAGGGGGAAGAGAGCGAAATGTAGGAAAGAGGAGGAAGAGAGCGAAATGGAGAAAAGGGAGGAGGAAGAGAGCGAAATGTAGGAAAGAGAGGAAGAGAGCGAAATGGAGGAAAGGGAGGAAGATTACGATACGATCACAGATGGACAGCTGAACAATAAACATGCTAGCTATGTGTGAGACGTGAATCTGTGTTGAAACACTGGACTGCATCAAGCATGACGTTGCTACTCCGGACGGTTTCTCTATCTTCCAAGCTCATCATCGTCATCATCATTAGTTCCTGACGCCAGCTATTTGGCGGTGATGGGTACGAATAGATGATGTCCACTGCCTTCTGTCATTTGTCAAGTCCATTGCTCCACTTAGCGTGAGTCCAAGTGATGTTAGTCCTCATTTACTTAATTATTATTGTCTATCCAGCGTAGTCTTGGTCTGCCTTTATTTCGTTTTCCTTCGTCTCTTTGTCCGCTCGTCCTTCTGCTCGTCCTTTTGTCCGACCGTCCAACTGTCCGTCGTTCTGCCCCTCTTTCTGTCGCCCGTCCTTAGGTCCGTTCGTCTCTCTGTCCGTAGACGCCTTTCCGCCCGTCCAACTGTCCGTCCAACTGTCCGTCCTTCTGCCCGTCCTTCTGCCCGTCCTTAAGTCCATACTAAAGTCCGTTCGTCCTTCTGTCCGCTCGTCCTTCCGACTGTCCTTCCGCAGTTCCGTCCTCTTGTTTTGGCGCCTGTCTTTCATTGGTTGGCAGCAATCGAACGTTTTCCCCAACGTATAGCGGTAGCGGCGCAGGAGTGGCGGTCGTTCCAAATGACTCAAGTGACTTCCATTAGACATTTCCTCTCTATTCGCTTCCATTCTCTCCACTTCCCATCTCTTTACTTCTCCACCCGTTACGTGTTTGTTTGGACGACGTCTGCGATGGAATTCGACGAGAGCTTTGTCAACTCGCACCAACCCACGTGACTAATTCACGTGATCAAACGACTGAGGCACTCGACCGACGAATTATTAACCGATTGTTACGTCATAATTATAATAATACTATAGGCGATATTTTGCGACGCCGTATAAATAAGATTAATTATTGATGTTCATGTGGAGCTGAGCTTTCAAGTTGGGTTCTTTCAGTTGCTCTGTTTCTTATTTTGGATCTGGCAATAAACTGTCTCTCTATCGGTGTCTTTCGTTCGCTGTTTGTGTCTCCATGTCTCCTCGTATGTCTCTTTGCATCTGCCTCTCTACCTTTCTCTTTCAGTTTCAAATTTCTCTCATTGTCTCAATCTTTCTCGATTGTCTGTCCATCTTTGTGTACATGCATTTATCGATTGCCTGTTTAGCTGCGTTGGTCTGAGATGGTCAAAGTTAAATAAAATGTTTAAAACTTGTAGTTAGACAATTTTTTTAGTTTAGGAAGAAGTTTCGCTACAGAAAAATAGTTTAGTTAAAACAAAGTTTAACTAATAATTCTTAGTTATTAACTGAAACGTTTGATTAAAGAAATCAGCAACTGCGCAACTAGGCTATCATCCGTAATGATTGTCATGAGTAGTCCTAACTGGTTTTATTACTCAGTCAAGTGAACTGCATTGAATTGCATGGTGCCTCACCGTTTTCACTAGCAACTGTCTTCATTATTTTCTGGTAGAACTGTAGGCCTAGTAGGAATATTAGTCTAGTACACACTGCCTAGTTTGAAAGTAAATTGTCATTGACGCTCTGCATTATTACAGTTCACGTACGGTAACCTCCGTTATTGTGAAAATGTTTGTAGAAAAACATGAAAAAAAATTAGAAAAAGCTTAACTAGGGTGATTGAGGGTAAACCTGGCCACTTAAGGCTTCAGAGTAATTTTTTACAGAATTTACAGCACATAAGAACTATGAAACTGTGGAGTCAAACAGATAAATATATGGGCATTTTAAATATGCAGTTAGACCTGGCCACTGCATTCCAAACCTAGTCAACTGCTGCACAAAGTGATATCACCCTACTGTTGACGAAAATAGGTATTTTCTGGTAAACCTGGCCACACTTCAGATAAAGCTGGCCGTGGCCAGCTTTAGCTGAAACGCTGCCATTACACAGGCAATATACTACACCATAAAACTGATTTATTTTGTAAAACACTTTAATTAAGTGAGATATCTGTTGAAAGTTACTACAAGCAATTCAGAAACAGCTCAGGCTTTCAGTGGTTCATTCAAAATGTCAACAACGAACCATTCCAAATTCAACCGTCCTGAGATATTTCAAAATCTTCTATACAATGACAGTCTAATAGAACATCAGGCGCTACAGGATTAAAAAACTTCCTTATTAGTTACACAAATGTTGATTTTCCATTAGAACCTGGACCCAGACACATGAATGCATTTCAAAAACAGTTGCTACACAAGTATTCTGCCAGCTGCAGTCTCTGCTTTTTTCTGACAGTTCACTAATGAATGCATCATGATCATCACTGGTCAGATCATAACTTGGCGTTTTCTTTCGCTTTCTTGCAGATCTATTCCTTTTTGAATAGAAATAGGCCTATAGGTCATAAATGAATTCTGATTAATCTGATCCGCAAGAGTAGGCTGAAGACCACAGGTGCTGTCCAAAGCAGGTTGACTAGCACTGGCGTTGGCAGGAACCTGGTTCATGTTCTGACGTAGGCTAACTAGCATTGGCGATATCAGTGTCAGGAACCTGGTTCATGTTCTGACCCGTGGACGTAGCCATCTGAAACACAACATCATGTTAATTAATAAAGACCATACAGTAAGTTTGGGTAT
>JACEVL010002852.1:0-16641 GCA_020284085.1 Aporrectodea caliginosa
CTCCGTTATTATTACTATTGATAGTATTATTAATTAGTTTTCAAATAGTCTAGCGCCCCTTCAAGGTGATCGACTCAGAAGCGCTCCTATTCCAGCCATGGTTAAACCGTTAAATAAGACAGTCGTTAAGTTATTAAAGAAAAATGGTGTGACCGTGTGAACTCTATTAACTAGGCGGAGCGCAACAGTGAGCACATCCCAGTCCTAGGACCAGCAACCGAAAACGAGCGCCGTTGCTAAACTGTACATTATTATTCCACTTCGGCACCGTCGCCGCCATTGTTGCTCTCAATAATTTCCGAAATTAGTGGCGTTACGAACTTACAAATGGCGTTACGCGGGAGGTATCCACCGTGTTGTTATGGGCTTATGGCCAATCATATATTGCACGAAATTGGAGCGATCACTCAGCAGTCATTAGGTCACGAAACGCTGCGTTCCGAACGCATTCCCCCCCGCCGCAAGTAAGCAAAAATTAAGTAATGTAAATTAGGTAAATAAAATCATGGTTCCAGTTTCCTCTTGTAGTAAATCGATCGCGCTCGATTTGCGCGATCGATTTATCGATCTACCAGACCTTTGCTAGGCGATCGACCAAGGAGATCGATCGATCGATCGCCTCAAATGAGAAGCCCTGAAGTAAGTAGCCTTTTGCATCTTACAAGCGCAATGCTTCACGTTGTATGTTAGGCCTATGTTATGTTATGCGACGATTACATAAATTTCTTTTTAAAAAACAAAGCAGGAGCAGATTATAAAGTCACACAACGAATTTTGCAACGACGCTGAACAGGAAACAACAATTATAGAGTATGTCGAACATGCAGACGAATCCACGCAGCCTTTAAAACCACAATCATGCAGACGGAGGGAGACAATAAATTATCAGAATCAGTGCAACTGAATCGGACTCGACGGCATTTTAAAGATTATAAATTATAATAAATTATATAATTATAGCTCAGCTGCACACTGTGACTGAACTGACAATCATGTAGGTCTACTGCAGTGCTGTCCAACCTTTTTGACCCCGCGGGCCACCGAAGAAGTAGTTTTTGAAGCCGAGGGCCGCACTAGTCAACTCAAAAGCAGCGACTAAAATTTATTGAAAATTATTAACTGTATTATAATTAATTATGGAGTTATCAAAATGAATGCGTCTTGGGAACTGGATTGTATGTACACATTGTCAAATGATAAGCCAAGTTACGAACGAATAGCTAGCCTATGCAAGTAGGCCAGTGACTGTCTTTTACTTCATTTGAACAGAAATTGCAAATATTTAGCGAGCTGCGGCGGGCCACTTAGAATCTGCCGGCGGGCCACTTAGAATCTGCGGGCCGCGGGTTGGACAGCACTGGTCTACTGTATAATTTTCTTTTAGCTACTATGCTTCTTAGTAGCCTATAGGCCTACCTTGTATTTTGCATTGTTTTGAAACAAGATGCAACAAAACACAAAATAGGCCTAGGCTATATGTAGAATTTCTCTTTAAAACGAAATGTCAGCTGACCTCTGACCAGATCAGGCTTTGCTCTGGACCCAGAGGCGCGTTTACCAGTAGGCGAATTAGGCGCGCGCCTAGGGCCCCCAAACCTTGAAGGGGCCCCCAAACGAATGAAAATATTTTTTTCAATAATACAAAAATAACATTTTAAAATTTAGATTTTTTTAAATATATTTGTTTATATTCTGTACAGCTTGGCATTAAGATAATTTCATAAAAGTAATTATTATTGTAATTGCAAAAGTATATTAATTTTGGTCTAATTTAGTAATTTATAATTGCTTTGTTCATATGGGCAGCAATTGGGCTAATAGTTCATTTTTGTGTAAAATAACATCAAACTTATTACCAACAAGCAGAAACCAGCGTCTGCTGCAGTTTAGGCCTATGTGTGGAAACCTTTAGTCTGATAATTCCGTCATTTTATGGTGTTTAAAACTTTTATTAGTTTTGATAACCAGTAAGTAATAGTAATTATTGAAATTTTATTAATATCAAATATTTATTAAAATCTGACGCAATGAAACGTTGCTAATTTTCTGGAGCTGCAAAACGAAATAAGATAGCTCTAATGACAATATCTTGGAATTAGTTGCAATCAATCAATCAATTTTCGTTTATCAAAATAAGTTGACAACAACGCAACTTATACAAATAATAAATGCTGCGAAGAATAAATGCCACCAGCAAATTTCTGCTCGATCAGTTTGTCGAATTTGAATTATTTAATTATTTAACAATTTTGCTCAAAACGTCAGAGACAATTTCCCCAAAATAGAGACGGAGGCAAAACTGAAACATGGCGTTGAAAGCGATTATGACATTGCAAAAGAAAACGTACTTTGTTTTTTCTGCCTAGAATGACTTCATAATGAGAGGCCGAGAAAAATAAATTGTTGGCACCTTAAAAGGCGTGTGTGACAAAAACGGCTTCAAGTTCAACTTAGTAGGTTTTGCACATGATAGGCTAAACACCACCAGAGTTTCAGACTTCGAAGTTCAGAAGGGCCCCAAAAATGTTTGCGCCTAGGGCCCCGTTTTCTGTAAACGCGCCTCTGTCTGGACCCCAGTGAGGGCACAGCCCGCAGACACCCAATAATAGGGCCTAGACTCGAGCTCCCGCGCTCGCCACATGCAGTGATAAAATAATTTTCTTTAAAACATGCTATGCTGCTGTAGGCCTAGACGAGAATTCGCTGGCAAGTACCGGTAAGGCCTACGTGTTTGTGCAAGACTGTCAGTGGGGACCTCCTCCATCCGAAAAAATTCTTAAATAGGGCCTAAGCCACCTTCGGGAGGCGAATTTCACGCTCTCCAACGCAGAGGCCCATGGGACGCGGGTTTGGTCGCACATGTTAACCTCGTATCCTTTATCCAGGCTGTGACTGGCACCATTCGAAAGCTGCGGCGGTGCAGTCCGACAGTAGGCCTTCTTGATCAAAGCGATTTCAGTGAGCTGCGCAGTGTTAATCCTTTCATTCGTTGAATTCTTTGGTTACGGAACTTACGGTATTCCACGATCATTATTGTCGTCAATCACTAGATGTCGCGAGAGTGGAATAGTCTTCGCGTTTTCTGCAGAAGTTTACATGTCTTTCTTTAACGCCATTTTCAGAAACGCGACTTCTTAAATTTTTGGTTGGACGCTATGTTATACTGTTTTAAGTGACTTTTTCTAAACTTTATTCCTCTAAATTACAGACAATAATCTACCATCCTGTGTAAGAATCGTTTGTTATAATTACATTTTGATAACATCTCCGTATTAACAATCTGACCTTATCTTGAGTCTGGTTGAATAGAACTTATAATAGGGCCTATAGGCAGCTTTGCTGGAA
Organism: Aporrectodea caliginosa; assembly: GCA_020284085.1. Lineage (NCBI taxonomy): Eukaryota > Metazoa > Annelida > Clitellata > Crassiclitellata > Lumbricidae > Aporrectodea > Aporrectodea caliginosa. Next base: position 3,346 of record JACEVL010002852.1, read on the forward strand.
AATCTATCACAGTTTAGATTGTAGTAACAATCGCTTATAAATAATACCATGTGCACTGTTTTCAACTGTCTTAAAGTATTTCCATAGTGAATCTGTGTATAATGTAAATGCAAAATAGTACCAATCACAGTAGGGCGTACCCTTTGGCTACTTCAATGCAACAGTGCAGTTACTGTAGACAGATAATTGCAATTTTATTTACCACTAAAATACTGGATGAATGTGAAACTGGGATAAGTAACAAATCAATATAGGGCGGAATCAGAAACAACAAACTGGTGCTGGACAGGGTTAAGAGAATGGTCTACAGTATGAAAAGCAGCAGAGAAGAGACGTGTGCACTGCTCGTGTTATGACGCGTTACATTTGTGTGCATTGTGACACTGATGATCATGATGACAATGTCACCTACTCAGTAGAATAGGAATTGAAATGTATGATTGACCATAGATTAACAACTTATTGTCACATCAGTAATGTCATTATGACAGATTTCACGTTTTTAAGAATTTCAGATTTTTCCATTACTTTCTGACATTTCAACTTACTAATTAGGTCTAGGCCTATTACATTTGTTTATGGTTATTAAAATGAATGGTAATAAAGTTGTTTTGTCAATTTAATTGAATTTGCAATTGACTTTGCGTTATAAAATAGGATTAGGCTATGTGTGATCAAAATGACCCCTTTGGTACTTCTACGTAGTTCGATTTTCTTGGTACTTCTAGTATTAAATAGGAGTTGGATTGATGAAAATAATTTTTGTTTTAAAATGTTCTGTTTAAGTAGAAATTGATTAAAGGAATTCTTGATTAAATAGAATTTGGATTGATGAAAAGAATTATTGCTTAAATAGAATTTGGAGTGATGAAAATAATTAATGCTTAAATAGAACGTGGGTTGATGACAAGAATTCTTGTTTACATGTAGTTGCATTGTCGAACTTATCGAGTTTTTCTCTCTTGACCCTGTGCTAAGGCGAGAATGCCTCCATCAACGCTCGAAATTCTTCTAAGGAGTGGCCGATAGGCATAGTATTCGGGATACGGATCGATTCAGAACTACATGTAGTATTCGGGATACGGATCGATTCAGAACTACATGTAGGGTCTGAGGTTCGACCCCCAGTGCTAACCGAGGTATCTAGATGAAGGATATCGGTGGTGGTTCTGGTGGATGAGAGCATAGTAGACATTAGTTTACAGACTGTGTCTGGGATCACAGCGAATCCTGACGCGTCGTCTGGGGCGAGTCGAAAGTCATTCCACATCCGGGAAACATGGACGACAGCTCTGCCAGTTTGGTTAATAACCTAGGTAATTTAGATGAAATGGAGGTTGCTTCCCTTCTTCTAGAGTTAAGACATGCATGGTGACCGGACGCATTTACCCAAATCCCAATACATTATAGCGTCATAAAATTATTTAAAACATATTTTAGCATTGTTTTCATCGCTCATCCAACTTCTTTTTCTACTATAACATTTCCATACCACATCCAACTTATATTTCCACTATAAATATTTTTATCACTCATGCAACTTCTAGTTTTGCTGCAATATTTTAGCATCATTACCTTGATTTCGTCGCTCATCCAACTTCTATTTCTGCTATGAATATGCTTATCCAACTTCTAATGTTACTGCAATAATTTAGCATTAATACCATGTTTTCATCGTTCATCTAACTTCTAGCTTTACTGTGTCATATGTTTATGAACTGCTATATATACGTATTGGGGTTTATGAATAATTATGCTGACGGGACAAAAGTAAAGCCATCCTACGACGTCCTACGGCAGCTAGCGACCGACCCGTGGTGACGATTTCGCTGTTATGTACAGTAGTCTTACTGCATACTGGTCAGTTTGAATTAGTACAGATTAAAGAAGAATATAATTATTTCTTATCTATGACCTGGTCTCTCTTACGCGCTTTTGCGTGAAACTAACAATATTTCATGATTAGTGAGAATTCCTATTTCAACTCTGCAACATACACAGTCGGTATATTCCACATGAAGTGCTGTCTGAGTAATGCAAGTTTATGTTTTGTTTTCTGACAGTGTTGAAGATTTAAAGATGGAAGCAGGAAACAATAATTATGAGAAGCAACAAAAATGTGGTTTCTCTAACAAAATATTCACTAACACTTGGAATCAGAAAACTCAGAAAGAAACCCATACTCAAGAAAAGCAATACAAATGCAATGTATGCGATAAATCGTTGCTCGCAAATGGCTACTGAAATGCCACATCAGAACACACAGTGGAGAAAAAGCTTACAAGTGCAATTTATGTGCCGAAGACTTTACACAGAAAGTTTATCTGAAAATCCATGCAAGAACCCACAGTGGAGAAAAACGATACAAGTGCAGTTTATGTGTAAAAGCATTTACACAGAATTTTAGTCTGAAAACCCATGCAAAAACCCACACTGGAGATAAACCTTACAAGTGCAATTTATGTGGCAAAGCATTTACAGAGATTGTTAGTCTGAAAATCCACACAAGAAGCCACACTGGAGATAAACCATACGGGTGCAATTTATGTGGCAAAGAATTTACACAGAATGTTAATCTGAAAATCCATACAAGAAGCCACACTGGAGAAAAACCTTACAAGTGCAATTTATGTGCCAAAGACTTTACACAGAAAGTTTATCTGAAAATCCATGCAAGAACCCACAGTGGAGAAAAACGATACAAGTGCAGTTTATGTGTAAAAGCATTTACACAGAATTTTAGTCTGAAAACCCATGCAAAAACCCACACTGGAGATAAACCTTACAAGTGCAATTTATGTGGCAAAGCATTTACAGAGAGTGTTAGTCTGAAAATCCACACAAGAAGCCACACTGGAGATAAACCATACGGGTGCAATTTATGTGGCAAAGAATTTACACAGAATGTTAATCTGAAAATCCACACAAGAAGCCACACTGGAGAAAAACCTTACAAGTGCAATTTATGCAGAAAAGTATTTCCATATGATTCCGGGCTGAGACGTCATGCAAGAGTGCACTCTGGAGAAAAACCATACAAGTGCAATTTCTGTGGCAAGGCATTTACAGTGAAAGCTGATCTGGAAAGGCACATGAAAATCCACTCTGGAGAAAAACCATATATGTGTAGTTTATGCCAGAAAGTCTTTGCAGATAAGTCTACACTGAGATGCCATGCTCGAGCCCACTCTGGAGAAAAACCTTACATGTGTGCTTTATGCCAGAGGGTATTTGCAGATAGGTCTACACTGAGATACCATGCTCGAGTCCACTCTGGAGAAAAACCTTACATGTGTGATTTATGCCAGAAAGTATTTGGAGCTAAGTCTACACTGAAACGCCATGCTAGAGCCCACTCTGGAGAAAAACCTTACATGTGTGATTTATGCCAGAAAGTATTTGGAGCTAAGTCTACACTGAAACGCCATGCTAGAGCCCACTCTGGAGAAAAGCCATACATGTGCAATGTATGTTGCAAAACATTTTCATGCAAATATTGTCTGAATAGTCATGCAAGTAAAAACCAAACAAGCGCATAATATGCCACAAAGCATTCATACAGCAAGAAAATCTGGAAACCCTTAGAAGAACCCGTAGTAGGCCTATAGCAAAGCCTTGCATTTGGAATTTGAACAACATTATTATTTGGAAATTAGTCTATATTGAAATGTCGTACAAGCACCCACACTGAAGAAAATCATGCATGTGCAAAATATGTAATAATCCATCTGGAAATAATAGCAGTCTGAAAATATATTGTTCATTTATATACTTGGGCAGTTTTACATATTTATCGACTGAAGAAGCACTTAGCACAGCCGTCGACCAAAATGAATGTGCACCTAAGAACTGGTGATTAAAAAACTCTATGGAAACACGTAATATGAATCCATTGATGTCGCTGATGTGAGCCTTACAGATAAATATCGTATAAGTAATACAGATTGGAGATTCTTTTTAACTCAAAAAGTATTTGGAAAGATCTGGTGGTAACGAATTTCCAGTATTCAATCTAAGCCGATATCTACTAATGTGCAGATGTAAAGTGCATTTGAAGAAGTACTTTCTGGAAATAAGTCAAAATTTACGTTGTTGAGAATCATTTCGTGTTGGGACGTGAAATGTGGATGTGGAATCAGGAATGTAGGCCTAATGCTTAAAGCGGATAATAATTTGCGGAACACATCTTGTCATCACTACGATATTCCACAGAAAGATACTTTGCTGTCCTGTATAAAACATGCATTTTTCTTGTCACGGAATTTGGAGATTAAAATAACTCAAGAATTCCTTTTATATCTGGTATTTTGAATCAAAGATTTTATTTAACATGTGTTTAGCATGGTGTATGGACAGCGACTCTGATGTTATGTGCGATGGTCAGCCATTGAGCGACATTTCTTTAATTTAATCATTACCGGAAAGATAACTTAGACAATATCTGTGAGTCACACTTTGGCAACTGACAACCTTAAGTAACTGTTAAGGGATTGCCAAATTATTTGCACTGTTCACGCTGCTGGCAGATTTGACCCAGGGACCTGCTTGCTACCTGGCCAGAAGTACAACACGAGTATTGCCCCAGTGCCCACCCCGTAACCATACGCAGAGCAGGCATCGAATAAAGCTATAATTAACTTCCCTCGCCATGTGGTCAGCGGTCACAAACACTCGGCCGCTAAGTGTTCTAATTAATTAATGGTGTGCTGTTTAGTGTTTATCTGATAATCCGGTGTCTACCCCAGTGGCGGAACACGATTTTGCCTCTGTAGGGCGTAGGCTATCTTCACCACTTGACTGAATCGCTTCTGTGGTGCACTTACTAATTACTGCTGATAGGCCTATATAAATATATTTAGGCCTATATTTTAATTTGTCACACTACCATGAAAGAACTTCCTGTTCCGCTAGACGGTTTGGGCTGAGAACACGGACCGTACGCTATATTCTGAAATTGCGCTATATAAACTCCTTCGCTAGCTGACGCCGATTTTCAGCTAAGGCGCGTTTCTATCTAGAAACTTTAGTTGAAAATAGTAGGCTACCGCACAGGTTATCTCTATTTTATATAGGCCTATTATTTGTTCCCCGGGCTAAATAATATAGGGCCTAATAGTAGACGAGGCTCGGCCGTGTTCCATTATAGCGATCGTAATTTTTCGGAGTGGCACTCTCGTTTTATTTCGATTACGCCTGATTTGCATATTTAGCCTCGCGTGACGTAAAACAAAATTTGTCTTACGTCACGCCGCTCACGCGAGGCTAAACTAGGCAATTTAATGGACGCCGTAATAGGTAGGCCTATTAAGGTACCTCATCATTTCGAAGTTTAAAATTATATCAGCGTTTAACTTAAATTGCGAGGTGAAAATAGTCACGTTAACCTACACACGCGCGTAATAATGTTTTGTAAAATTTTTCAATTCGCTAAACCGTTCCCTTTCGGAGCCTTTGGTGTACAGACAAACAAACATACAAACATAACAAACAAACGGAAGGATAAACTTTGAGAAATATAGTATAAGATTGAATTACAATCAAAATGTCATTGTTGTTCAATTACTTCCATATTGAATACTTAGCCTAATTGTAATTGTAATTCAAATACATTTGCAAGCATGTAATTGCAATTTTAATTGTTTTACATTTGCAATGAAATTGATACAGCACTGCCCGATATAGGGGGTCGTCCATTAATTATGTCAACAAATTTTAGGCAGTTTTTGACCCCCTCCCCCTTTTCAACAACTGTCAAACATTGACGGACCCCCTACAAAATTATGTCAACAATCCCAGAACCACCCCCTACAAAAAGAAACAAAATGGCTCAATACATGTAGAATCATTTTAAAAAAAATTTACACTAAAAAATGCAATCTCGAATTTCAAAATATATGAGTTTAGTTTATTACCAGCTTTTAGAAGTATTAAACATTAAGAACTTTATGCATTTTAGCATTTCTTAATGTTTTCACTACCATTTGGAAGGGTCTGTGTTGATTCATTGGAGAAAAATTTGTTGACGTCAACTTTTACCGAACCCCCTCCCCTTGTCAACAACTGTCAAACTTTTCCAAACCCTCCCCTATTTTGTTGACATAATTAATGGACGACCCCTAGGGTGATTTTAATGTTCAATGAGAGTCTGTGAGTACGATAGTTCCGAGATGCCTATTAATAGAAAAGAGATAGATGAGGGAATTTGGTAAACATTGGTAAGAAGAAAAGAAGAGCAGTCCCTTAAGCTAGCAATGAGACAGGCCATGAGACAGGCATAGGTGTGAAGTGTTAGCGACTTCATTTGCTTGACCTCGGCATATGAGGGCAGGCGGCCAGTCCTCTCCCTCGCCGTCGCATCTTCCGCGACTTCTCGAATGGCAGTGGAGCTCGCTAACCACTGCACTACTGAGCAGTGAGCATCACCCCCAACTGTGACAAAGCAGAGTATCAAGCCTCAAACCCTTTTAGCCCTGGAACATCTATAAAGTCGCATCATAAAAACTTCTACTACGAATTATTAATTATTACGATTTTGTTATTTTAAAACCCAAAATACAATCGAAATACCATGCAATACAATTGAAAGTATAATAATATGAACAACAAAATGTCATGGTCTTTCTCTCACAAATTCCATATTTTATTGAAAAGATGTGCGCGAAAAAATGAAAGAAGAGATAGGCCTAATCTGTTTTTCTAAAAGTAAACACCCATATATTTTGTATGGCGATTTTGCAACCTTTGGAGATTCAATCACCGATTCCAAACGTTTTTCAGAGTAAGTTCAATAAACGTTTCAGTGTACGCTAATGTGCAGAAAAGACGCAGTTAGTTGCTCAATGACGTCGTGGTAGGCCTACTAGAACAACACAGTGTTTTACGAGAACGTGTGCATCAATGACTCTTCTGTCTTCATTGTGTCTCTCTTCTAATAGGGACCATATTCACAGAGGGCACAACACATCAGGCCGCATGAGCCGTCGTGCCACACGTAAGAACTTGTCCCGACCAGTAGTACGCAGAATTCATTGCCATTAGGTGGTGGGCAGCTGGGTTCAGTTGAAAGCCATTTGGTATAGGCGAATGGTAGTGCAGTGTTGGCGTTAGGCTTCCAGACAAAAGGTGAGTTGCAACTTGAATTTTGTCTTTGACCAGCAGTCCAAACGTGAAATCCCCCGGCATACGCATCATTAAAGTAGCATGTACCTAGAAATGAAATCGTAACATGCACTACACTTGATTACAATCCACCTACTAAATGATGGTACCATATAGTTTTGTGCATAAAATATCTCTCAGGCCCTTGCGGTAATCACCTGGACTAGATAATCGATTCTAAGCAGTAATTTATTTTTGAACGCACTGATCTGATACTGATCCATGAATGCAGGGCAGGCAAAAGTTTCGAGCGACAAGGCTTAGGCTATAATTATGTTATATAAGGCAACAGAAGGTTAATAAAGTTTTGGCTTGAAAATAGAGATTACATGTATATCAAAACATCCAGTTTTGCTTAGCATCTCATAAGATATGATAATGTAATTTTAATTATGATAGCGTGGAACACTTTCGTGAAAGGTGCTGTATATTAATACATGCACAATCGATCAGTTGAGCAGAGTTATTTGTAAACATTAATATGATGATATCTTGTGCTTAAGATGGTAGAAATTTGATTGGAAATTACAATTCTTTACAATTTAGAAGGCAATTTTTTCTGAGCTAGTTTCCATTCATTCATTCATTACGAAGATTTATAGAGCACCCCTTCAAGGTTAGAGGCTACTAGTAACTCAGGTGCGCTCCCGACTCCAATACGGTTGAAAATGACAGTTTTGAGGTGAGAATAGAAAGAGTCAGAGTGGATTCTGGGATGCAAGCGCAGCGCCAAAGGGAGCCCGTTCCAGAGCGAGGAGCCACCCACTGAGAAGTCGCGATTCTGTTTAGTAGCTGTGCGGGCAAAAGGTACGGCGACCACGCCCCACTCAGTAGAGCGGAGAGAGCGACGACCGTGAGAACTCAAGATTCTGCAGCAGAGCTCGCGTAGATAGGTTGGGGCGAGCCCAGCAAGGACCGTCAGACCAAAGCGATGATCCGCTTTGATATCCGCTGCTGGAGGGGGAGCCAGTGTAGCACATTCAGCATATAACCAGAGACGTGGCCAAATCTGGGAATGCGTCCGGATAGGCGTGCAGCGGAACGCTGAACCCGTTCCAGGCAAACCAACATAAAGTAAGCAACCGTAATCTAGTCGGGCTGTAATGAAAGAGTGGATGAGTGTAGCAGTGGCGTCGGGAGCAAGTGAGCGAGCAACAATGCAAAGATGGCGCAACTGGTAGTATGAATCCCGGCAGAAGCGTTGAACATAGACGCTAAAGCAAAACAGGTCCACTAGAATGTTGGGTTAGTTTGGATTGATTTGGATTTCATGTGTTTACGACGGTGCAAATTATTGTTGATATAAAACGATAGGATTTCAATGTAATCGTAATCGTAAGCTGCAAATACAAAAGCTCTAAGCTCGGGGCACTTTTTATGCTCAAGCGCCTGATTTCTCCAGATTCAACATTCAACAATTGAAATGCTGACTCCCACCAAGCGGGGCATCAGCGGAAATTGTCTCGTGTGACATATGAAATTCAATGCACCTAGACTAGAGATCGGAACACGTGGAGAAGGTTAACTATGACGGTCGCTAGGATTCATCGAATCGACGGCACAAGGTGACAAGGTGAGACTACATTACAAATGGAACAACTTCTTAACCTCTTAAAATCTGTGAAATACATCAGTCTCCTGCGATTCCAGAATTGGAAATTTCACATACTTTTCATAAAGTTTCTCAAAGCCAGGTGTTTATGTACATCATAATACAGACTTACTGCTCATTTTCGCATTCATGTAGTTGCTTATGGCGGTTTGCTCAGCCGCGTTGTTGACTATAACTGAGTAAGCGCCTTTGTACAGCTGCTGACATCTCGTACTAGCGGTGTTCCAGTCGAATAGTTCATTGATTGGCCTGTAACATCCGTTCGCACCAGCAACAAAATCGAATCCTATAGGACACGCTGAAAAGAAGCATAGCGCCGCTATATGAACAATAATCGTACAAATGAAAGCCGATTTAATTCTAGAATGTGTGCTGGCAGTTGTTTTGTGCAATGTGAGAATAGTGTGCAAACTGAGATGCTAATGCAGTTGAAGACCTTGGTGCAAGAACCAGGTAAGTCGACTTACCTGGTTATCGTGAAAGTTAGCTTAAAATGCTCCTGACGTAAAGGCGCATGTATGGTGTAAATTTCAAGCTGGTAGCTGCAAAATTAAGGGAGTAGGTAGGACAATAACCAGGCAACTCAACTTACCTGCTTTGAGAATTTTCGCATTCCGGTGCCTTGATTGCGTGCATAAATGAGATAAGTCAACAAACCCGGTTATTGCATAAAAGATCATAGCCTCTCGGTTGCGAGCAATAGACATGTATGTGAACAAACCTGATTATTGCACGCAACCGTGAGCCAGTTATATACGTTGTCGGATGCATTAGCGAAGTAAGTAAGGATATAATAACAATATTCTGCCACTAGATGGAGACCATTTAGCCATTTTCACGAACTTCAAATCGGTGTCATTCAGTTACCTTCTTCTGGCTCATGTCTCTAGGACTAATGTTTATCATTTCCATGCAATAACAAGGTTTGTTCACATATTAGATTCTTACATGTAAATAAGTTTCCAGCACCACACGAAAGTTGCTTATAATTTACATGCAACAACAAATTTTGTTCACATACATGATTCTTGCATGGAAAGAAGTTCCAAAACTACAGGGAAGTTTCAATGCCATAACCAGGTTAGTTAACATATGTGATTGTTGCATCAAAAAAATTCCAGAGCTACAGGGAAGTTTCAGTGCAATAACCAGGTTAGTTAATATATGTGATTGTTGCATCAAAAAAATTCCAGAGCTACAGGGAAGTTTCAGTGCAATAACCAGGTTAGTTGACATATGTGATTCTTGCATCCAAAAAGTTCCAGAACTACAGCGAAGTTTCAGTGCAATAACCAGGTTTCTTGTTCATTTGCCCATAAAATACTAATTAGCAACAGCCAACCTTTAATAATTTTATTTTATGATCAGTTACGATTAGATGCACCTTATACTTTTTAAATTTTGTCGTTATCTATTTCCTGGACGAAACGGCAAGCTTTTGAAGAGCAAAAACATTAAAACTCGATTTGCCGAAAACTATGATTTTTCACTTACCTGGTTCTTGCACCAATGTCTTCAATTAACCCAGAGGTCTCCAAAGTACGGCCCGCGGGCCACATCCGGCCCGCTAAGGCCTTTAATGTGGTCCGCGGGACTCTCCTTGAAGAAAGAAACTAAATTGGGAAAATTGAAAATTTTAACGCCGCTGTACTCTGACATGCATATTGCCAAAATCCATGTCGCTGTTTGTAAGGCACTGTAGGGCCTACCTGATATGCAATGACACCATTGCAGTGCTTAAAGAGTACAATATTCGGAGACATTATGAATCCAAGCATTCATCGCATTACTCACAATTCACTGGACAGCTGCGCACAGAGAAAATTTTTTTCTTCGGAGTTTTGGCCCGTGGAGCTTTAGAAAGTCAGCAATGTGGCCCTCCGCTGGAAAACTTTGGAGACCCCTGAGTTAACCTATTCCGCAGTAATTTGAGTTCCAGAAGAATCATTAGTCACTGGTCACATTTGAGGACTTTATTTAACCCAGGAGATTACAATAAAAGGCGTAGTGTAGTTTTAAAAGTTATGCGGCTTAAGGGCAGGAAATGTGTTTCAGAACTTAATGTTATTTTAGGCAGTGCCGGGCTTAGACAGGATTTCAGGTTGGGGGTTTAAAACCCCAAAACCTTCCATTTTGTCCCCTCTGTCTTGTGATTTGCAGTGATTTCCACTTTTTGGGGGCTGAGCCGCAGTTATGGGCGGGCTTAGCACCCCTAGCCCCCTGGCGCCGCTCATGATTTTACCATAACATAACATGTTTATTTAGAAACATGTTATCACGTTATCAATGTGTTTCTTGTAACGGCACACTGTCCGATCTGCGTCTTGTCAAGCATGGAGTCCCGCAGGGCTCAAATCTAGGACCCCTCCTTTTTCTTCTTTTTATAAACGATCTACCCAATTCATCCTCCATTTTAACGTTTATTTTGTTTGCGGACGACACAAACGCTTTCTATTCCCATACTTCGTATTTGACTCTAACGAAAATTGTTAATGCGGAACTTCAGTTGGTTGCTGAATGGTTTGCTGCAAATAAACTATCTTTAAATTTAGAAAAAACATCTTTCATCCTATTTAAATCCAATAAAAAGAAATCTCCCCCAAGTGGCTCGATCGTATTGTCAATTAACGGGTTAGCTTTATCCCAGGTCGTTTCGACAAAGTTCCTCGGCGTATACGTTGATCAGCATTTAACCTGGACTGACCACATTAAATTTATTTCTGCAAAAATAGCAAAAAATGTTGGCATCCTGTCCAGAGCATCTCATCTGCTTCCAAAATGTATTCGATCTCAACTTTATTACTCGTTAGTATACCCTTACTTCACGTATTGCAATTTAGTATGGGCCTCTAACTATACCTCAAGATTAAATAAATTAGTACTACTGCAGAAGAGAGCGGTGCGAATAATTGCTAGGGCTCCCCGTGGCTCGCATACTGGCCCATTATTTGCAGACCTCCAGATTCTTAGGTTTTGTCAGATTAATAAGCTTCAGGTGTGTGATTTCTTCTATCGCTTTGACCACAACCTCCTACCGAACGTTTACCGGTGCTTTTTCCAACAAGGCTCCGACATACATCCATATTATACTAGAAACTCTAGATCGTATCGTAGCGTACAGGCACATTCTAACTCTCGTAGATTCTCCATCAGATTTATGGGTCCCGCAATCTGGAACTCGCTTCCTCTAAATATTAAACAGGCACCAAATTTACACATATTTAAAAAAATGCTGCGATCATATTTAATCAATGAGAACTAAATTAAACACTCTATTGGGTTAAATAGTTGTCAGTAGTTAAGTAGTAGTTAAGTTTAGTAGTTAAGAGTCATATGTTTTGAACTAATATTGTTCCCTTTGCAAGTTTAAGTTTTGTAGTCTGTTTCAAGACACGTACTTTAAGTTATCTGTTCCGTCCCTATTTACTACCTGGTAATTGGGGTCCCTCCTCTAAGCGGGATTCTTATCCCTTCTGGGGCCCCGTTGTTGCCTGCGTTCCAATGATTTGTTTTCTTTGCTGAGTTTATGTTTGTCTATTGTTTGCATTATATTGATTTGCTGTGTTTATGTTTGTATATTGGTTCACAAAGGTTTCAATAAATAAAATGAAATGAAATGAAATGAAATGAAAATGAAACCTACTCAGTACAGGTCGTAATCACATCAGGCTTTACAATATTTACCAGTTTACACAGGAGACCCAAAAGGGGCCGAAGATCCCGCTAGCCAACGCCACCTGAGACAATTAAGTTGGAAGAATGCATCACGGCCAACTATTCGAAGTAAAAGACTAAGCTTCTGTGCTCGTTCTTGTGATGTATATTATTAGGTCTACCATATTCTATAGTTTACTTAAATTTTCAAAGCCGTCTCAATTAGAAGATCTATCATCGATTGGTGCCTTCTGTTTTCCATTTTCTGCCCTGTAGCCTAGATGTCCTGTCGATGTCCAAGCATTTACTATTCTGAACATTAGCCAAAATCAGAGCCGGATTAACGAATGTGGTGGCCCTGTTCAGTCAAACTGTGGGGGCCCCAGCCCCACAGAATCACAACGAAAGGACACATTAAACGTGTTATGTTAAACGAATTAACATTCGTCTATATTATTAATTCGTAGCCTTCAGTCTTTTTGTACAATGATCAGTAGGTCTTGGAGTGTTAAAGTATAGCATAGGCCTACATCAAAATTACGGTTTAACGTTATTACTATAGTATAGTCTTCTTCTTCTTTAAGTTCTCTGCCCTTCGGCAGGTTCCAACTTCCAATGACGCCACTCTTCTCTGTGCTGTGCTTTTTCCTTTAATTCGCTGTATCCGTCGGCCATCCATCCCAGCATCATCTGCCTCGGTCTTCCCCTCCCTCTTTTCCCTACCATTCTCCCTTCTATGATTTCTTTCAGGAGGAGTCTCCTCTTAATACGTGCCCCACCCAGTTCTTCTGTCTTTCTCTTATTGTTGTTATTAGCGATCGTTTTTCATCAACCATTTGTAGTACTTCGTCATTCGTTATATGCTCAGTCCA
>JACEVL010002853.1:0-16113 GCA_020284085.1 Aporrectodea caliginosa
CAATGATCCTGCAACCTCAACAGATAAAACAATTTTCATCTCATGACCCTTCGGGCATTTTAAAGTTCTTTAACGTGAGCTCTGTCATATCTCGTGTATTATTTAAAAACATCTACTAAATGCATTATTCTCCAGTATACATACTTATTGTTACCTCGTTCGTTGCCCTAACTAACACTGCCACTAGCCTAATTTTTCTTTAGTAACTAAGTGTTAGAGCAGAGATAATATTTGCTATCTCAACCTATTTAATAACTAACTGTCAGAGCTTAGACAATTGAAGGTATTGGTGCAATAACCAGGTAAGTGCAATTTTATAGTTTTCGGCAAAATGAGTTTGAATGTTTTTCGATCTTCATAAGCTTGCCGTTTAGTCCAGGAAATAGGTAATGAGAAAATTTCAAAAGTTTTAAGTGCAACTTTGTGCAATTAATCAGAAACTCAATTTCCCACGTCCTGCTGTCACTAATTAATTAATTATATGCATCTTAAGAATAAACCTGGTTATTGCACGGAAACTTCCGTGTGGTGCTGTAGACTTATTTTGATGCAAGAATGAAATATGTGAACAAACCTGGTTATTGCACGGAAACTTCCGTGTGGTGCTGTAGACTTATTTTGATGCAAGAATGAAATATGTGAACAAACCTGGTTATTGCACGGAAACTTCCGTGTGGTGCTGGTCTGCTGGAGACTTATTTTAATGCAAGATTCCAATATATCTGAACAAACCTTGTTATTGCATGGAAATGATAAACAGGGAAGAACTGTGAGCCTAATGTACAAGAACAAGGTAACTGTACAAACACATTTTTTTGCCACAAAATCTTCACAATGCAAACAAATTTAAATGCTGAAATAAGATGTAGTAATGGAAGCAATGAATGTATGTAAGAAAATACAAAAGACACACAACAGCTGCGAAATCGTCAATGTTAGTCAATGTTATTTTCCACGTGTCACAGATTTAGCCTTGGCCGCAACTGATGATTTTCGGTTGACCCCTGCCAATGATTCTGAGTACTTAGCAGCGGTTGACTGGCTTGAGGACTTGGATCTCAGAGAGCAACGACCAGTAGTTTGTTTCGACTTGGATTTCCCTGTCGGGGATAACCTGTTGTGCATACAAAATTTATAATGCATGTACTATACTATTAGATATTTACATGCCCTCAAACACAGTATTAGATATTTACACGCCCTCAAGCAGAGTATTACATATCTACATGCCCTCAAACAGAGTATTTACACGCCCTCAAACGTGTCACAGAGCATAATTCAAAAGCTATGATGGAAACATGATTAATAAAGCAAATACGCCAAGAAATTAAAGTTTATACTGATTTTAATAAAAGTATGCATCTGTAGCTTGTCTGATTACGTTATGTTGCATACATCATTGGTCTTGCCTGAAAATGTCTTCACAATACCGTAATACTATGTAACAAAATGAGAGAGACAAACTTAGGGTTTCTACTTACTCCTCTTCTTCAACATCAGAGTCATCTTCGTTGATGTTGTTGTCTGTTGATGAGAGTGATTGATAGAAGCCTTGCAGTTCATGTGGTATGTATTGCATTTGTTTCTTGATGTCGGCTAATTTTTTCTGCTGAATGGGATACTTGCGTCCAGGCATTAATGTTAGTGTAACGTCTGGCATGACTGGTAGAGGAGAATGCTCTAGGTCATCGTCTGACCGTTGGTGTGGAACCAAGTGGACAATTTTCCAGGGTTCTTCACTGTCTGAGCAGTGTGATTCTTTATACATATATGATCCAAACTGGCTAATTCTAATCCATCGCACTCTATCCCGAAATCCAACCTTTTCGCCTGCTACGTTGTATGCATTGTTACGTAAACCCAGAATGCCCGGCAGTGCCTTAATGTCAAGAAACTTGTCTGCCATGCGGATCACAATGGGTTTGTGCTTCGACTGGCTCTTACTCATGATGTCTTGATATTTGTCGACAGTAAAGATCTTCTCCTCAGCTCGGACACGTTTCTCAATGTGAGCGAAATCCCGGTCGCTGTCTAAGAATGAATGTCCCGGTTCAGGAAACTTGTGCTCTATGGCACTCACTTTTCTCGATCCAACGAGATATTGCCAGAAGCACAAAACAAAGAAATTTTTGTTTTGGCCTGCACAACTATCAGACCACAGAATTAGACTGTGGTCGCTGGTAATTTTTGCATCTTCAATTACAGTGAGTAGGCTGCTGCAGACTTCAACGCTACCGCGGTTACCCTGATCTTCTGACCATATGTTGAAATATGGCTGCTCCATCTCAGACGTTATTAAGTGAACACCTGCATTGTAGAGCCACACTTGACGGAGATAGAAGGCAATACTTGTTGATAACTTGGGAAGTGGCAGTGTTTTCTGTAAGTCAAATGTTGCAAATGCGATCTTCAGATCACTTCGGGCTTTAGCTCTATCTGCTTTCTGAGCAGAAAAAGCTGATGCTGCTCGAACCTCGTGTCTCTCATCTTTTCCGATATCACAGACAGAGCACGTATCAGATCGAGGAGACCCAAATCCTAAATTAAAGCGACTGGTGAATATCATTCTGTAGAAATGCTGTGAGACTGCCTGAAAATCATTGCTCTGACACCATTCTTTATATAATCCATACATTTTGTAAATGCTTAGTGTTGGTGAGAGATACATTCTGTTGGGATTATGATTCCTCGAGTAATGTGATACATCGGCAGGGAACTTTTTGATATGTTCCATGACTTTCTCAATTCCATCAGGACTAACCCTGCATCGGTTGCTATGGCGTCCTTTAGCGGCAGGGCGAACTGCTGGCAAACCATCCTTATGCTGACTTAGAATGTAGTCGACTTTACTATTTGTAATTTGATGAAGCTTGGAAAAGGCTGCTTTGCAAATTGATATACACTGTCCTGAAATGGTTACAAAATATGCAAATGACATCTTTCGGTGCCGGTCTGCGTCCAGTCTCAAAACCTTTGGAGTAAGTGGCTTTATGCAGCCGAACAGATAAGAATTTTTTAGGTTTTCATCGGAAAGGTTATAAAAACCGTTGAAAACAGTTTGTCGCTGACTTTCATTCAGTTTCATGCTACACTGTCTATTACACTTTCTTGTGCACAGGATTCCAGTCAGCAAAGGCTGCTTAGCAGACACCAGTTTGCCACCTGCACCAATATATGCATGACCACTTTGTCTAGCCTTCTTAACCTGGTTTCTCTTCCATGTGTCTTCATTTCGTGTTCTCTTCCGGCTTTTCTTGTGCTCATTAGCTAATGCTGCAGTTATTGCATCATCACCACTTTCTGGCGGTGGTTCCAGTTGGGCAAATCGATCACTTTCCAAGTTTCTCTTGTCTACAAATGAACAAGCAACATTTCCACTCTCCTCAAACTCTATCTGCAGCATGTTGTCACTTTTAAGTGCTGATACACATTCTGATGAGATTATGTAAGAGCCATCACCAGCTCTATAAATGCCAGTTACATTGTCCTGGATGTTAGGTAAGTTCAATTCATGTGTTTCTTCAGTTAAGTTCACTTCATGTGTTTCTTCAGTTAAGTTCACTTCATGTGTTTCTTCAGTTAAGTTCACTTCCTGTGAACCTTCAGCCAATGGTTGCTCATGAGCTTGGATGTCAGTTAAGTTCACTTCATGTGTTTCTTCAGTTAAGTTCCCTTCACGTGTTTCTTCAGATAAGTTCACTTCATGTGTTTCTTCAGTTAAGTTCACTTCATGTGTTTCTTCAGTTAAGTTCCCTTCATGTGTTTCTTCAGTTAAGTTCACTTCATGTGTTTCTTCAGTTAAGTTCTCTTCAAGTGTTTCTTCAGTTAAGTTCACTTCATGTGTTTCTTCAGTTAAGTTCACTTCCTGTGAACCTTCAGCCAATGGTTGCTCATGAGCTTGGATGTCAGTTAAGTTCTCTTCATGTGTTTCTTCAGTTAAATTCCGTTCACGTGTTTCTTCAGTTAAGTTCACTTCATGTGTTTCTTTAGTTAAGTTCTCTTCATGTGTTTCTTCAGTTAAGTTCACTTCATGTGTTTCTTCAGCCAATGCTTCCTCACCTACTGCCTGTCTTTTGATGCGTTTTTCTCTTGTCACTCCGGTTTCGTAGTCACAGAACTTCCTGGGTCTATGATGCTTCCTGGCAGAGGATCGCACAGCTGCATAACACAACATTAATATTTTAAAATATTAATAACCGGATTATGTAGGCTAAACATCCATTTCAGCGAATTTTAGTCTTGTTTTTGATTCAGAGAAAAAGTAATAGAGTATTTTATTATTATGAATGGTCTACTTCATTTCATGGTATCTTATTGCATCCATGACAAAGTTAATGTAAGCTGGGCTGATGAAACTAATGCTGGATGAAATTAGAAATTAGAGTTATTAAAACAATAATAATTTACTTCAATAACAGATGGATTGGTGAAACTATTCCTTTGATTAAATGGAAGATGGATAGATGAAATAAATTTTTGGCGTAAATGGAAACAATGACCTGTTTTATGCATGATAAACATTATTTCCTCCGTCGTTACTCTTATTCCTTGAAAACCCGCTCCACTTTGCTGTCATAACTAATGTAACATTTCATTATAGCCTACGCAACAAAACATGACAATGAAAATTATGCATACCAGCTCCGGAGTTACAATATTCGGATGATTGCTTATTTTGTGTTTGGCGTAAAATGACGAGACATCTAAGTAAGACATTTTAAATGACTTTATTAACAAAACATCGACAGCTACGAAATCACTATATCATCGCTCAAAGACACTATATCTCGCGTATACCCTGGGACTATTATTACGGAACGGGATACGCAGCGGCAATATGTCAGCCAATCAGAGATCGTCTTTTCTGACACGTCACGGGCGATGTATGTGACCATCTATTTTTTAGATTACACTATCATCCGGGCACTCAGCCGGTAAATACTCTCGACGGAGCAAACGCAAACAAAGCCAAATAAATCATTCTCGACGTTGTTTTAGTAATTTACAAGATACATACGTTGCAAATTATTTTATTGAATTAAGTCGCTTTCGTTTCGTTACGACAATCGGCCAGAAAAGAAACGGGACTAAAACTGATTTATCCTGCAAAGGTACCGGATGTAAAATCAGAGTCACAGACATAATCTAGGGCAATGACCCAATTTTCGTCCGTTTCGAATCCCTTTAGTAATAATAGTCCCAGGTATACCCGAATCGTCTGCGCTGCGCAGAACGCTCAATTCGTCTCCAGGTAGTGGCTAAATCGTCGCCCCATAACGTTACTTACTTCGCTATTGCATTCGAGAAAGTATTTAACTGGTTTATGTTTGCGTGCAAGAATCAGGTTTGTTCATTTATATTATCTATTGCACAACCGAGAGGTTTGGCTGTAGCTACGATCTTCTGTGCAATAATCAGGTTTCTTCACTTACCTGACTAATGCGCGAAATCGTGGCACACCAGCATATAATTCTCAAGTCAGGTATGTAGACTTGCCTCATTATTCTCATATTTGCTCGCTCAATTTTAAAGATACCGAGCTGAAATTTACAGGATAAATGCGCCTATGTGTCCTGAGCATTTTAAGCCAACTTTCCCGATTTTCAGGTAAGTCGACTTACCTGGTTATTGCACCAATACCTTCATTATTGTTCCTATCTGTTACCTGTAACAAGTTGCGACCTGTCAGCTTGGTGTTGTGAATAAACGAAATTGATTGATTGATTGATTGTTAAGCTGCACAGATCGGTTGAGAACAACTATCAAAGTTGGCAAAGGGTTGGTCCAGTCCAGTAGGGATTCTAGCTTGATTTCGTAGACCGAAAGCCCGAAAATGTTCTCTTTTACAAATCTGGCCCAGAAATGATCTCACTTGTATGTGTTCTTTCATGTTTTCTAAGATTTGAAGAACTTGCGAATGTTTTATTACATACCTGGCAAAGATATGACTTCTCTCCGTGATGTGCTCTTGTGTGACTCATTAGATGACTTTTAACACTAGTTTTAAATGTACATAAGTGGCATTGGAATGGTCTCTCTCCGGTATGGATTGTAACATGGTCTATGAGTTGGGATGATTGTCTAAAAAATTTCCTACATGACTCGCATTGGTATGGTTTCTCTCCAGTATGGGTTCTTTTGTGAGTCCGCAGGGAAGATGCGAATGTGAATGATTTCTGGCAAAACTCGCAGTGATGTGGTTTCTCTCCAGTGTGGATTCTTACATGCTCTTTTAGATGAGAAGATCGGGAATATCTTTGTTTACATATCTGACATTGGTATGATTTCTCTCCAGTATGGACTCCAATATGCCGTTGCAGATCAGCATATCTGGAAAATGTCTGGTAACAAACCTCACACAGATGCGGTTTCTCTCCTGAGTGGCACTTTTCATGACTTCTCAAATTTGAAGAGCTTCTGAACGTTTTCATACATACCTGGCAAAGATATGGTCTCTCGCCGGTATGTGTTCTTATGTGAATCTGTAGATTCCCATTTTTACTAGTTTTAAAATCACATAACTGGCATTGGTACGGCTTCTTCCCAGTATGAACTTCTGCATGAGATTTTAGACTTGAAGATTGATTAAAACTTCTCTGACTTACCTGGCACTGGTAAGGTCTCTCTCCTGTATGGGTTCTCATGTGAATCTTTAAAACATTACAGCTTGCAAATGTTTTGGGGCATAGCTGGCATTTGTATGGTTTATGTCCCGTATGGATACTATCATGTGTTTTTAGGTTAGAGGATTGAGAAAAACTCTTTTTACACATCTGGCATTGGTAAGGCGACTCACCAGTATGGGTTCTCATGTGAATCTTTAAACTATTACAGTGTGTAAACCTGTTCGGGCATAACTGGCATTTGAATGGTTTATGTCCAGTATGGATTCTATCATGTCTTTTTAGGTCAGAAGATTGAGAAAAACTCTTTTTACACATCTGGCATTGGTAAGACCTATTTCCAGTATGGGTTCTCTTGTGAACCTGAAGATGTGATTGTTGTGTGAAAGCTCTTTGGCACAACTGGCATTCGTATGGTTTCTCTCCAGTATGAATTCTAACATGTTCTCCTAGACTGAAAGACCTAGAAAAATGTTTTTCACATATGTGGTATTCAAAAGGTTGTTTCTCTCCAGTATGGATCACAGTGTGTTTCTTCAGATTTGAAGAGCATGTAAATCTTTTCTGACACAACATGCAAACGTATGGTTTTTCTCCAGTATGGATTCTCATGTGAATCTTTAAGTTATAGGCGCATCTAAAGTTTTTCTTACACAATTCGCATATGTTTATCTTTTCTTTGGAATGGCTTTTCTTTTCTACCTTCATACACTTATCCAGCATAATTGATTTCTGACATAGGCCTTGCTGGGAACTGCTCATATTTTCTAGTGTTGAATTATTTCCGATGGCTTTGTCAAACGAACGCTTTGAAGAAATGCTCTCCGACATCAGTAATGATTATGAAGAGTTCTGAGTTTATACGATGGATGTTCAGCAAGGCTAGCATTAAAAAATTCAACCTCTTGCAAGTTACTGTCGAAGTGGAATTATTCGCAAATCTCAATGTTGTTTTACCTTCTTGAGCATGAAGTTCGCCAACCATTAAGTTCACTCGGGGGGGCAAATGAATGGGGGAAACTACTTAGTACACGGAAGCAAACCTATGTATTATATATTGCGAGAACCATAAATTTGGCTCAGAATGTGGGGATATATCTGTATCAAATACCGCATCGTTTCCCTTCGCGACTGTTATAATTATAATTTCATCGGCGCCGTTTCTACACCATGCCCAATAATAATAATGATGATGACGATGATGATGATGATCGGTAAATTGTTTTTAAGCCTTGATGGTCAAATAAAGGCCTTCTTCAACAAACTAACAATGGGTATTGCTTTTCCTGGGTATGTGGAGTACGGGCACCCCTCTGGCACCCATCCACCCCGGAAACTACGCCTGTGGCATTGCACATTCTGTTCCAGTCAGTGTGTGTGTGCACTTATAAGATTTTAGCATTAGTTAACAGCTGAAAATCATGAAAAAATAATTCCTAACATGGAACCAGCAGGATTTTAATGCCATCAGAAGATTACAGCATAGTGGCGTCTAACCACCCCTCCCATCTGGAATGAGAGAACAAACGCCCAATTTTGTCCGACTTTCATATGAGAGACTTAGAAGTCACCCAGAACTGTAAATTAATATTCGTTAAAGCTCCACACTTCTGACAACCGTGGAAGAGCGCTCTCCCCTCCCCCATGTACCCCCGCCCCAATGGTAGACGCCACTGGTCCAAAAGCAATTTCCCTGCTTCAAAACCAGTCACGGACAAAAGTGACGTTCTCAATTAAAGACATGCCTAGAAAATTAAAGAATATGTAGAGTCTAGAAACATGCGTGGTGCAACTGCTCAATCCAGAAGCTTTGCTTAAGTCGGCGCCTCCAGTTGGAACCATCTTCCGCATGAATTGCGTCTTGAGATCCTCAGCCTTTTATTTCTCTTCCTCTGTTTCGGAAACGCCTGAAGACTATCTTATTTGTCAGAGCCCTGGGTCGGGAGCGCCTCTAAATCCCTGAGTGGCGCTACACAAACTGCAATTTCAATTACAATAAAAATGATAGAATATATTAAAATGAATGAAAAACCATAAAATGGAAAGATAAAACATTACATAAAACAAAATGCAAGTCACCAGCTTTTAAAAGACAAATAATTTATTGCAATTCACATAGGCCAATGCTGCTATGAAAAATAGCATCGCTATTAGATTTAAATGTTACGAAAGCTTTCGTAACATTTAACTCTTATAGCCATGCTATTTTTCGTCGAATGTTAGTTAAGGAGACAGTCAACTGCTGTAAATTGACCAATGTAATATTCCTGATGCCAGTTCGAGAAATAAAACAACGCCTAAGTTACGAACAGCAAAAAGTGGGGGAGCGCAAACGAATGGGGCAAACTATTTATTAGTGAGATAGTTGAAATGTTTTAAATAGAAAGGAATTGGGCCTATGAAGTCCTAACCTACTCGAGTCCACACTTACGAGTGACGACGATTAGGGAAAACGCTGAATAACTATCGAACGATTAACTAAGTATTAAATTTTGTTAAAAACAGATTTGAAGGTTTGCATGGCGGAATGCAGCCACCTGTTACCACAATGTAAGAAATACGATGGTGACTCCACTTACGTCTCGAAATTGGTTAATTTTAATTAATTCGCCAGATGCCACCGGTGACGCTCTGCGTGCGGCTTTATCGAATACGCGTACAATTAACGTATATGCCCATACGTTTTAAGTATGTGGAAAAGGGCCGGATTTAATCGTGGGCTACACGGGCGATAGCCCAGGGGCCCCACCACTTAAGGGCCCCAACCAGTTGCATTTTTCTGCTTCCCTTCACTGTATGTCTTCGGACTAGGGAAGAGATTCTAAGAGTGACTAGTGACTAGATCTGAGTGGTAGGCTTCCGAATGACCATATTGTAATAATCATAATTTTTGAGGTATGGGGGTTGTCCCTATTGGAGATTGCACATCGGCAAAGGCAAAAATATGCTGCAAAAGGGCCCACCCATATTGGGCACCCATGGGATGGGCTTCCACCACCCTAAATACGGCTCTGATTTGGAAGTGCTATTACAGGTAATATAGGCCTACCACTCCCTCTGACATGATATTGTGACGGTCGATGGCTGCTCCCTGCTCTTGCCTCCCCCTCTGCTCAGCCTCCCCTTTGCTCAACCTGCTCAGGTCTTGCTCAGCCTCCCACTCTGCTCAGCCTCCCCCTCTGCTCAGTCTTTACTCGTATGCTCAGCCTCTCTCTCTGCTCAGTCTTTGCTCAGCCTCCCCCCTCTGCTCAGGTCTTGCTCAGCCTCCTCTCTGCTCAGCCTCCCCTCTGCTCAGGTCTTGCTCAGCCTCCCCCTCTGCTCAGGTATAAATAGAGGGCTCTCTCATTCAGAAAGGAGTCCACCAGCTTGGAGAGTTCTTCTGAGGTCGATGTTGTGATGGTGTGCTGTGTGCAGTCGAATACTTTGACGATGAAAATAAATCGTGCTGAAACCAGGACGTGTTGGTGTTTCTGAATCGGTCGACTGGAGGCGCCAAGCTCTTCGAAACACTCCGAAGGCTGAATTACGCTTCTATAGCGACACACGGACTGCTGCTCCGAGCAGGCCAAACCTCTCCTCCCTGCTTCCCGAAGAGACCCAGGAGAAGGGGAGATTTTTTGCCACAATATTACCACAGCTGAACTAGTATCCCTCCACAAAACCAGTGGTACCAATACTGTACCATATAATTATACGAAACAGTACAACTGCAGCACAGACTGCTGTCAGAATGACACGTTTAGGTAAACTTTCGTAAGTGCACGACGTGTTCATGGGTGCAAATTCTTTACAAATCTACTAATCCAGTGCAATACA
This sequence comes from Aporrectodea caliginosa, assembly GCA_020284085.1. Lineage (NCBI taxonomy): Eukaryota > Metazoa > Annelida > Clitellata > Crassiclitellata > Lumbricidae > Aporrectodea > Aporrectodea caliginosa. The sequence goes on from JACEVL010002853.1 coordinate 10,440, forward strand.
ATACAGTAGCCTACACAACACAGTACATGTCAGCAGATTACTACTACAGTCGCATTCCAGCACAGTACTGATAAATGCAGTAAACGTACAGTGCATGTGTAAGACTACTATCACAGTATACGTACAGTACAGGTAAAGTACATGTAGATTACAAGTACAGGTACAGTCCAAGTACATTATAGCAGATGTGCAGGACAAGTGCAATACATGTAGATTACAAGTACAGTCCAAGTACATTATAGCAGATGTGCAGGACAAGTGCAATACATGTAGAGTCCAAGTACAGTAAAGACAGTGGCTAAAGTGGTTTGTGTGAGCAGTCTGAACTCCGAAGAAGAGTTTTATTGGAACGCATGTGTTATCATGGTCCCATTGCATGGTGACCAGTGGGAACGCAAGCAACAAATTTCCAGAGCAGTGGGAATGCCGTTCCCACACCACTTTAAACCCTGAGTAAAGACAAAGTACAAGTAAAGTAAAAGTACAGTATATCATGTGATCTGCCTCTACGAAGTCATGGAATGCCCAACAATATTTTGAACTTATTTTTAATTAAGACACTGAAAAGAATTGCTTCACATCGAGATGGCAACTTACTGACAAAGCATTACTTATGTAACATCCATTTTGAAGATCAGTTTGTTTTAAAGAAATAGTTCATGTTATAAATGGGGAGAAAGTGCAAATGGATCATGCCAAGTGGGAGTTGACAAAAGATGCAGTACCAACTAGGCTATATTTCCAAATATACCTAAATTTTTGGTCATCAAGGTCACTTAAATCAAGAAAACGCAAGATTCGTGTGATTCAAGGTAATGAAGGAAAGGTTAATGCAACGATTGTTACAACAACTGATAATGAGCAGATAAACAACATAATAAAGTCTAAGTTTAATCGAGTTGAAAGTGTTGACAATGTTGTTGAACTGAGTAGGCCGAAACATGCGAAAGTCTCCTGTAATTCTTGTCATGGTAGCCTAAATTTATTTTACAGAATGACATTTATCAACTGAAGAGGAAGGTTTTTCGACAGCAAGGAAAAATTAGAAAGCTAAACACACAAGTTAGGAAGCTTTTGGTTAAAAATAGAACTCTTAAATGATGTCTCTCATCTCTAGACAAATCACCTCCAAAAACGACGGTAATAGTTGATCAGACACTAAGTAATGCCAATGTAAAGTTGAAATACGGGAATAGGTACCGAGTAGTGTTGTTTTCGTCAACGAAAACGAAAACGAAAATGGCAATTAACGAAAATTGAACGTTTTCGTTGACGAAAACTAAAACTAAAACTAAAATACGCAGACAACGAAAACTAAAACGATATTTGTAGCAATAAAAACTGAAACGAAACGAAAATTGATCAAACGAAAACTAAAACTATATTTAAAAAAATTATTTTTTGGTAATTTTTCTTTACTTACTTAATTCACCATTTGTATTGTACTGCCTTGTGCATTATATGCAAACGGTATGCTTTGCTAACATCTGTTCATCCATTTTAAGACACGCGAGGAAAACGAGAACGAGCTGTTGCTACTTCCAGTTTTTTAAATTTACGAGGAGGAATGTTCCACTAAGAATTCATCTATTTCGATTTTAACAAATGCTGTGGTACTTTACTGCGACAAGTTCACTTAATTAATGTATACTATGTCGAAAGCCTCACTTGTCTCTGACTTGTAGAGTGACGAATATCAATGGTCGACCAAAGGACAGCCCTGTTTGGGATTGTTATTATTATAGTATTGACCTTGATGCGACAAAGTGCTGTGTCCAACTTTAGGTTGAACACAGCACTTCTAATTTCGCAGTTTAGCGTTCTTAGTTATTCGTCCACTGTAGCATTATTATTTTTCATCAATCCAACTTCTACTTGGGGAGAATTCGTTTCATCAATCCAGGTCCTATTTAACAGGAATTCTTTTAATCAATTCAGCTTCTATTTAAAGAACAATTATTTTTCATCAATCCCACTTCTATTTAAGCAAGAATCTTTTCATCAATCCCACTTCCATTTAAGTAAACATTATTTTCATCAATCCGACATCTATTTAGCAAGAATTCTTTTCGTCAATCCAACTTATATTCGACCAACGCTAAAACCCATACAATAAATGGTGAATAATTAGGAACACTAATATGCGAAATTACCAAACTTCAAGTTACTGATGGTGATGTGACAACCAAACCCTGAATATTTAGTTTTTTGTGTTTAAAATTTAAATGGAATTAAATAATTGGTAAAACTTAAACTGAAATTAAATTGCTACAACTAAAACTGAACTTGTTACTAAAACTAAAACTAAAACTAAAATTAGCTTACTAAAACTAAAACTAAAACGAAAATAGATCCATGAAAACTAAAACGAAAACTAAAACTAATATTGACACACAATAAAAACTAAAACTAAAACTAAAAATGAAGACTAACAATCATAACTAAAACTAAAACTAAAATTGAGACATTATTAAAACAACACTAGTACCGAGTGTACGCTTGATGCACTGCTGATTCTGTGCAAGTCAACAAGGGCATACAGGATGTTGCGTGAACATCAGTATTTACCACTTCCATCAATTTCAACACTTAATCGGAATATTTGAGCTATGTGTCCAGAATGATTTTGATAAAGCCTTGCTGACTGGTTTGAAAGAAAAACTTGCCCAGTTTCCTCTGAATGAGCGTCGGGGCATTATCATGTTTGATGAGATACAGATTAGCAATAACTTTGATTTTCGCGTAGATTTTTTTAAAGTTGTTGGAATGGTCGACTTCGGTGAACTCACTTCCGAAGAAAATTGTTACCAAGAAGGGGACATTGCTCTCGTCTTTCTTTTTCAGCCGCACATGGGTGGGTGGCACCAGACCATTGGTTGCTTTTGTTCGGCTTCAACAACACCAACAGCTATTTTGTCGCAGTTCATTCTGCAGGCCATAATTCTATTAGAAAATTCCGGTGCATTAGTTGATGGAATTGTATATATCTCTTGCATTATGCCCAATGTGCAGCCAGATGCCCAACAAGAATTTGGCATTTTGCTGTTGTGTTTCTGATTTATCTTACTTTCAGGATAAGATGGTTAAGATTACTACTACCTAAAAGAAAAAAGACAACGCAACCATATAAAATTTAAAACAGTTCACCTATTTATAATCTGCATCTTACTATCTTAGTATGTTATAATAGGCCTATTGCATATTGCTATAATTCGTTTCATCAATCCAGTTTCTAGTTGAGCAACAATTATTTGTCATCAATCCAAAGTCTATTTAAACAACAATTATTCTTCATCAATCCAACTTCTATTTAAGCAGGAATCTTTTATCCATCCCACTTCTATTTAAACAAAAATTATTTTCATAAATCCGACTTCTATTTAGCAAGAATTCTTTTCGTCAATCCAACGTGTATTCGACCTAAGCTAAAACCCATATAATGGTGAAAAATTTAGAACACTAAAACGATAGATTGCCTTTAATCGGCAAGCATTTAGTATCGGGGTGCGTTAGTTTACGGGGGTCGGACGGTATGGTTTTGGCATGCTGCGCGGAACGTACGATGTTTTCTAAAGACGACATTAGCCCTAACCCTGACCTAACCGACCCTCACGACGCGTAACCTTACCCTAACCGACTCTCAGGACGCCTGAAATTATTAAGAGAAAATACACGCACCCCGATACTAAATGCTTGCCCAGAAACCTCTCCTCAAATAGAATGTGAAGGACCGGATGGGTATTTAACCCGAAAGATCCCTCTCTGACAAAACGGACGGATTTAACAAAATACTTAAAATAATCGTTCCAACATTCTTACATCAGATGAACAGCCTTTTGTAAAAATGAGTATAAGAACATTATTAAATTTAATTGTCTAAAAATCGAATAGTTTTAATAAGATGTTAACACATCTTTCGTACGAATCCGTATGTAAACATCCGTCAAGGCGCACTTCGAGTGACTCTAGCGACACCACCGACAGAAAAAAGTTCTAGCCAAAATTCATACGCATGAAAGATACGAAGTGGAGTCACCATCCTATTTCTTACATCATGCTGTTACGTAGGTCACTAATATTAATGACGTCATCGTTAATTGCGCACAATACATCAATAAAATTTAATAGCCTACGGAATTTTTATATCGCGCAACATCTGTATAATTCAGTCGTAAGGCAGCTTTGCCAAACCACATCAAAGGTTATTTTGATAAAGCTATATTTATTTCATTTCTAAACTTCTGCAAGTGATTAACACATGCAATGGAGTCCTCGGATTTTCAGAAGCGGGTTAAAATTGTTAACTCTGATGAGTTTGAAGAAGAGACTTTAGAAGTATTAGCCTATAGCCTAGGCCTAAGTGCGTAACTTAATGTTAATCGTTAGATTAAAAATCTTAGAATTTCTATAGCGTTGGATTAATAACGCGACCCGTTACGGTAGCCCTGTTAATTAAACTCGTCGAGTAAGTGAAATTCCAGGGTAAGTCCGGTTCAAAAATCAACGGCAAAATCCTTAAAGACACTGGAGCAGCCTACGGAAGCAGAGTTCAGGAACAGAGTTTTTAATCGAAACGAAGGTTTTGCATGAAGAGGAATGGCAGTATGGCAGTAGGAATAACTGGCAAAACCAAAAAAGGAAGAAAAACTGATGAAAGGAATGGATGGCAGAAGTAAGCATTAAAGAAGAATGGAGGGGAGGAAGGACAGACTGACATAAGGACGGAAGGACTGTCAGAGGGAAAGAAAGAAGGTCTGGAGAAGGATCCGCGGTTAGGAAGGAAAGAAGGAATATCGGATGAAGGAAGGGAAGAATGAAGGTAGGCCCTCTTCGTCAAGCGACATCTATCCAATTTCCCACGGACCAAACGATCCGTTCAATGGCCATCTGAATCTAGATTACTTACAAGAACATGACGCCATAAACAGCAACTAGTTACACAGCGTCGTTCAACAATTACGTCATGGGCTGCGAGTCTTTCGGGCGAAGACCTACACGGCTGAGTGGCGCCACTATCTTTCGATATAATTTCGTTGACTGACTGCGCCTTTCAAACGCTATCTCTTGGTAAAACGTTAAGCGCTAAACTCCCTCACTTTACCTTTTCTTACCATACCATACCTTTCCATACCCTACCATGCCTTCCTTACCTTACCTAATAATATCTTATCTTATTTCACCATACACGACCATACCTTACTTCACCTAACCCAACTACTTTACCTCATTATACCTCACGCTACCATACCTCAGCTTACCATGCCTTACCTGAACTGACCTTACCTTACCTTGCCATTACCTTACCTTACCATACCTTATCTGAGCTTACTTTAGCTCACCTTACATCATCTTGCATTACCATACGCCGGTGAAAAGTGCAGGTAGTGCTTAGGGCAACGGGTAGAGTGAGGGAACCTCAGGGAAGTAGGAAGGATGAAGGAAAAGGGAAGGAAGGAAAGATGGAAGGATGTGTAGTAGGAAAGAATGAACGAAAGTATTAAGGACGGTGGAAAGCAAGACAGTAAAGAAGTACGGAAGTCCTGGTTGAAGTAAGTAAGAACTGGCAGATGGAAGGAAAGACGGAAGAAGGAAGAACTGGCGGAAGGAAGTAAAGAAAGCTTTGAAAAAGAGAGAAAGCGATCTGGCAGAAACGACGAAGAAAGAAAGAAAGGAT
>JACEVL010002854.1:0-15640 GCA_020284085.1 Aporrectodea caliginosa
GTGAAGTAAATGAAAAATCTTGCATTATACATTATCTGTTGCAAAAAGTTTGAAATAGATGTGTCTGTTGCAATGAAACGTTTGTCTGCTTCTGCTAACGCCATATTTGTCATTCAAAATATGCTTCTGAGCATGTGAAATCGAGATTGCTGGAATCTTTGTCCTACCTCTGTTAACTTAATCCTTAGGGTCTGTTAACTTACCAGCAGCCCAGATGCGTCAGTTGAATCTGTGTTGGAATAATGTATACAGGAATATATTTGACTTGCATCAATGGGAATATGTTAAAGACATTCAATTCTATTCAGTTCTGGTCGTATAGTATAGACTTCGTACATGTACTACACTTGCGTAAATTAAATTTCTTTTATCGATTGCTGTATGGAAGTCATAATAACAGCTAGTGGCCTCGGTGTCTGTCAGATGTAGCTACAATATTGAACTTGAGCCACTTTGTGATGAGTTTGGTATTAATATATCTACGTTAGATCAAAGAAGAGATCATCTCATGTATGCCAGTTTTGCATCTGCCTATACTTAACTTTTTGTTCTTGTTTTTGTACTGTCTACATTTGTAGTGAATAAACGTAATTATATATGTAAATGTTTCCTGCAAACATTAATTAAACCATTAAATCAGCTTCAATGCCATGTAAGAAACCTATAAAACAACGTTTAATAAACATTCCAGGCAAACATTATGCTAACGTTAAAGTAACTCCAATACAAGGTTATTTTAACGTTAGTGCAATCGTTTCATCAACGTAAAATGCATCTGACAAAACAACGTTTGATAAACGTTCCAGGCAAACGTTATGGTAACCTTAAAGTAACATCAAGAGAACGTTATTTTAACGTTGGTGCAATCGTTTTATCAACGTAACATACAGCTGACAAACAACTTTTAATAAACGTTCCATGCAAACGTTACGCTAACGTTAAAGTAACATCAAGTGAACGTTATTTTAACGTTGGTGCAATCGTTTAATCAACATAAAATACACATGCTAAAACAACGTTTAATAAACGTTCCCTGCAAACGTTATGGTAACGTTAAAGTAACATCAAGAGAACGTTATTTCAACGTTGGTGTAATCGTTCTATCAACGTAAAATACACCTGACAAAATAACGTTTAAAAAACGTTTTGATCAAACGTTAACAAAACGTTAAAAAATCGTCACAGCAACGTTATATTAACGTTATATTTTCGTTGATGTAACGTTACTTTAACGTTTGCCTGTGGTCGTTTTATCAACGTCAGAAGAACGGCCAAAAATACGTTTTATGAACGTTTTAATCATACGTTATACGAACATGTCAGCAAACCATCCAGAAACGTTTTATTAACGTTTCTGTGCTACCTGGGGAGTCGTTTGGTCGTTTCACCAAACAGTGAACCCATGCTGTATACACAGCGGTAAGTAAGTATGAAAATGCAAATCTTATACAGTTGATGAGTTGTGTAGAGTCGGCGTCGTGGCCAGGAATGAATGAAGTAGCATCACGCGTTTCGATTGAAATGCTTAAACTTCTATTCACCAAGATGCCACTTTAGAAGTTATCGCAAATTTTTAAGGTGTAAGAGCTCCTTACAACACGCGAAAAATGTAGAACACGAAATCATTGTGATATTTGTAAGCTTGGCTGACAGTACAAGACTTTGTCGTATTTTCACACACTTTTCATGTTGCCATACCACGAGAGCTCGGTTGAATGAGGGAGGGGTTTTCCCCCTAGCCCGCCCGCCTACCCTATACGCTATAGACCAAAGTGGCAGTGCCACTTTGACACAGGCATTATAAAATTTTAAAAACAGCACGTTTACGCTCTGTAGAAGATGGAATCATCACACGGAAATGCATGTCGCAATAAACATGTGCTTAATCAGTTAATATTTTTCCGATTATAGGATTGAGAGGTAAGCTGGCACGAATGAAGGCATGAAATTCCAAGTTTTGTCGGTCATTGCCTGAAATTGTGGGCGTGTTTCTTTAGCAGCAGCTGCAGCTGCTGCCACTGCCGAACGTCATACTTTGAATCTAAGAGAGAGAGAATTAAGGTCACCTTCGTGGCTTTCCATGCATGTCATTGCCACAACTCTGAGAATATTCGCAATCGACGGTTTTTTCTCACACAGCAAACGTGTTACTCGATAAAAAGTTAAACTTGTATCTCCAAATTTTGACTGTGCCTCACATCTCCAGAAAGCTGAGAACATAAGGTTCTCATCTCTGTTCTCAACTCAGAAAGCTGAGAATCTAAGGTTCTCAACTCAGAAAGCTGAGAACATATATGTTCTCAACTCTGTTCTCAACTCACAAAGCTGAGAATCTAAGGTTCTCAACTCTGTTCTCAACTCACAAAGCTGAGAATCTAAGGTTCTCAACTCTGTTCTCAACTCACAAAGCTGAGAACCTAAGGTTCTCAACTCTGTTCTCAACTCAGAAAGCTGAGAATCTAAGGTTCTCAACTCAGAAAGCTGAGAACCTAGGGTTCTCGACTCTGTTCTCTCACAAAGTTCTCAAGCTCTGAAAGTTATGAATCAAAAGTTCTCAACTCCAGAAAATGAAAATCAGTGGCTTACAACTCCTGATAATGAAAAAACCAACGGTTCACAAGCATGCTGCTGATAATGCATGTGTTGCTACAATCTCTCACACCTGGTATAGCTTTAAAATTTAATGAAAATTTGTGTAAGCGGCTGCAAGCAAATTGAGAGTAAAGTTTCGCATGCTCAACCATTTCAATTAGATGCTAATGCATAGTCTTCAACCGCCGCTGGAAGCTGCTATAAACAAGCTGTCAGAATCAATGCTGCTCTCATAGTTCACAGCTACCGCTAGATGCTGCGATAAACACACTTACTTATTTACTTAACAGGCCGTCAGAATGTCAGGCCTGTTGCTGCTTGTAGCCAAAGCTGTTATCAAACCGATGAAATTATAGAGTTGCAGTGCCATTGTTTAAACGATCAATTCACGGAGATCACAATGTCCAAGTTTGTGCATGTGGCATGTAGCACTTTGGTCTCTCGGTCGACTTATTATGACCACTCTAATGTACTTTGAACCTCACGCGTCTGTGGTGGCAGCTAGCGAGGCTGTTATCGAAGCATTGAAATTACACATGGTCTTTGCTTAAACTTTCAACTCAATGTGTGCATATATGTCCATTTCACATGTGGCATGTAAGCATGGTCATTCCCTCAGCTCATACTGTATATTGAAGCTCAGCAACCATGCAAACGATGACAATGGACAGTAAAAATGCGCTGTTTCTTGGGCATTAAAACACGATAAATAAAGCTCGTGTAGTGAATTTTTGATAATTTAACTTTTTATCGAGTAACACGTTTGCTGTGTGAGAAAAAACCGTCGATTGCGAATATTCTCAGAGTTGTGGCAATGACATGCATTGAAAGCCACCAAGGCGACCTTAATTCTCTCTCTCTTAGATTCAAAGTATGACGTTCGGCAGTGGCAGCAGCTGCAGCTGCTGCTAAAGAAACACGCCCACAATTTCAGGCAATGGCCGACAAAACTTGGAATTTCATGCCTTCATTCGAGCCAGCTTACATCTCAATCCTATAATCGGAAAAATATTAACTGATTAAGCACATGTTTATTGCGACATGCATTTCAGTGTGATGATTCCGTCTTCTACAGAGCGTAAACGTGCTGTTTTTAAAATTTTATAATGCCTGTGTCAAAGTGGCACTGCCACTTTGGTCTATAGCGTATAGGGTAGGCGGGCGGGCTAGGGGGAAACCCCTCCCTCATTCAACCGAGCTCTCGTGGTATGGCAACATGAAAAGTGAGTGAAAATACGACAAAGTCTTGTACTGTCAGCCAAGCTTACAAATATCACAATGATTTCGTGTTCTACATTTTTCACGTGTTGTAACGAGCTCTTACACCTTAAAAATTTGAGATAACTTCTAAAGTGGCATCTTGCGAATAGAAGTTTAAGCATTTCCATCGAAACGCGTGATGCTACTTCATTCATTCCTGGCCACGACGCAGACTCTACACAACTCATCAACTGTATAAGATTTGCATTTTCATACTTACTTACCGCTGTGTATACAGCATGGGTTCGCCGTTTGGTGAAACGACCAAACGACTCGGTTTTCTAACCTTCCTTGCATTGACTTTAAAGATTTTGGTTTCATATTACCCCTCTCTTCCGCTAAACACTATTAAAAATTCAGCTGTTAAACACCAACATTTTACACGTCTCTCTTGCTCTCTCTCCAAAAACTATTTAATGCTCTTCTCGCCAAGCGAAAATAATGATTCGGCTCTTATTCGGGGCGATTAAAATTGACAATTACAGAGAGTAAGTCTCTCTCTCTCACCCTCCTACCCTCCACAGCCCCTCTCACAAAATTCTTCGCTTCATCTCTCTCTTTCTAACGCTCTCTCTCTCTCGCTCTCTTTCAATCAAATACCGTAAGAGGTAAACCATAATGACTAATCGTGTACACTTGAGAGCTTTGCAGTCTGTAAGCGAGCTATTAAAAACAGGTTTCGTCTGGTAATGGAGATTGTAGAGAGAAACTCTGCCTATCTCCATGCCTCTTTCATTCTCGCTCTCTCAATATCGCTGTGTCCATGCCCCTGTAAATGTCACCTGCTATCCAAAATTAACCAAGTGGGGTTTTTCCATGACTCTAGAATTTCAATGAATTTGAGATTTTTCAGAATTATGAACCATTTGTGGAATGCATTACACAACTAAAAACATTTGATTGCCTGCCAACTGTCGTAAAAGAGCACTATGCATGGTCTCAAAACACCTCTCCATACAACAGCTCAAACCCTCGGTTCGCTAAATAAACTCTCAACTTAAGTCTCCAAGCTGTATAGAAAATTATAAGTCTGTTAAGTAAATACACACATTCTAAATGACGCACGTCTACAATTGGCAGGTTTGCTCTACAAACTCGCAATATTCTACTGTGAAGCTCGCTTTGAGTGTGAGTTTTAGGTGTCTGAAATGTAAAAGTTGTAAAACCACCAGGTCAGAAATATAAGCCGCGCATCTCTCTCGCTCACACGCTACTTGTCTGCCAAAAGCGCTTCGCTCCCTCTCTCACTCTCGCTCCCTCTCTCTCTCTCTCTCCCTCCAGCTCTGCCAAACGCCTCTCTCCATCTCTCTCTCTCTCGCTCCCTCCCTCTCTCTCTCCCTCCAGCTCTGCCAAACTGCCTCTCTCCCTCTCTCTCTATCGCCCCCTCCATCTCTCTCTCCCTCCAGCTCTGCCAAAACACCTCTCTCCCTCTCTCTCTCTCTCGCTCATGCGCCATCTGTAAAAGACACTTACAATCCGAAACTGAACCGAGAATTTCAATGAAACTGAGATTTCAGTTTAACTTTTCTCAGATTTAAGTTCATTTTGTTGAAAGATTTGCATAACTAAATGCATGAGCTGTAGGAGAATGCAATAGAGCAAAGACACCTGAGTGCTTTGCAAAAGTTGAATACCATGCTAAATTCAGTTTAGGCGATGATTGTGCAAGTGTAAAAGGGCCTAAGGATAATGAATATTCAATAAGGGTTGGTCATCCTTGTAAAACAAGGTAAGCCCAACGAATGTCTTGCTGTCTAAGAGTAAAAGGTTGTCGCTCTAATTCAAGGCAAGCGCACAAAAACATTGCAATTTGTGCCTATTGAATAATAAATTGGCCTTAGTCAGCCATGAAAAACAAGGCGAGCCCAAAGAATGGCTGCCTAAGAGTAAAATGCTGTTGTGCCTCAAAAGGGTGCAAGTACTAAATATTCAACGCTAAATGGTCAGGCAAGAGCTGTAATGGCATGCAAGCGCAAACACTGGCTGCCTTGGCTTCCACACTAAGTGCTTGCGCGCCTTGCTGGGTGACGAAGATGGAGTTGCAAGGTTTGTAGTTGTAGGCTTGAGCCTAAAATGTGTGCGTGCCTAAGAGAAAATGGCTGTATGGTCCAAAAGAATTGAGTGCTTGCGTATAATGGCCTCTACCATTAAAGTTGACCTAAGTGTAAATTGCTATACGCCAAACAATGCACATGTAAAAGAAAGCAAGTGCAGCTACGAGAGTAAAGCCTAGCCATGTTGGACTCCAAGCTTAAATGTGAGCTATGTGAAAATGGCCAAAACAATGGCAGCTTGATTGTAGTAAGAAAAGTTGTAAAAATGGGCGCCTTGCAATGCTTGAGCAAAGATGGATGATGAGTAAAAATTGAGTGCTATACATGCAAGAATTGGTAGCTTGCTTGTATAAAAATTGGCTGCACGCATATGCGTGTGAAAGGCCCAAATAGAATGCCCAGCATGCAAATAATGAATATTCAATGAGCTTTGCTAAGGCGTGTAGAGTGAAAGAAGAGTGGAGGGGAGGGGTAGGGGCACACGCACGCCCCACCCAAGAAGAGGGACCCTTGCCCAAATTTAATGGGTGTCTGTTTTTAGCGGAGGCCGTGGTCGTTTGACCTTTGACCCTGTATTCGTACCCAAACTGATGTCCAAAACGGGAGTGTAAAAGTGGGTGGGGTATAAATTGAGGTCCAAAACGGGAGTGTAAATGTGGGTGGGGTATAAATTGAGGTCTAAAACGGGGTATTCATAACTACTAGCGCCTCTTCACAGGCGAGATCTTTCAGTGCCTTAATAAAGGCGACATCATCCAGTACCTCTTCACAAACGAGATCTTTCAGTGCCTTAATAAAGGCGACATCATCCAGTACCTCTTCATAGGCGAGGTCTTTCAGCGCCTCTTCACAGGCGAGATCTTTCAGTGCCTTTATAACGGCGACATCATCCAGCGCCTCTTCGCAGGCGAGGTCTTTCATCGCCTCTTCACAGGCGAGATCTTTCAGTGCCTTTATAAAGGTGACATCATCCAGTGCCTCTTCATAGGCGAGGTCTTTCAGCGCCTCTTCACAGGCGAGATCTTTCAGTGCCTTTATAAAGGCGACATCATCCAGCGCCTCTTCATAGGCGAGGTCTTTCAGCGCCTCTTCACAGAGGGAGATCTTTCAGTGCCTTAATAAAGGCGGCATCATCCAGAACCTCTTCACAGATGAGATCTTTCAGCGCCTCTTCATAGGCGAGGTCTGTCAGTGATTATTAAAGGCGACATTATCCAGCGCCTCTTCGCAGGCGAGGTCTTTCAGCGCCTCTTCACAGGCGAGATCTTTCATCGCCTCTTCACAGGCGAGATCTTTCAGTGCCTTAATAAAGGCGACATCATCGAGCGCCTCTTCGCAGGCGAGGTCTTTCAGCGCCTCTTCACAGGCGAGATCTTTCAGTGCCTTAATAAAGGCGACATCATCCAGTACCTCTTCACAGGCGAGATCTTTCAGTGCCTTAATAAAGGCGACATCATCCAGTACCTCTTCATAGGCGAGGTCTTTCAGCGCCTCTTCACAGGCGAGATCTTTCAGTGCCTTTATAAAGGCGACATCATCCAGCGCCTCTTCGCAGGCGAGGTCTTTCATCGCCTCTTCACAGGCGAGATCTTTCAGTGCCTTAATAAAGGCGACATCATCCAGTACCTCTTCATAGGCGAGGTCTTTCAGCGCCTCTTCACAGGCGAGATCTTTCAGTGCCTTTATAAAGGCGACATCATCCAGCGCCTCTTCGCAGGCGAGGTCTTTCATCGCCTCTTCACAGGCGAGATCTTTCAGTGCCTTTATAAAGGTGACATCATCCAGTGCCTCTTCATAGGCGAGGTCTTTCAGCGCCTCTTCACAGGCGAGATCTTTCAGTGCCTTTATAAAGGCGACATCATCCAGCGCCTCTTCACAGGAGGCGGTCTTTCAGCGCCTCTTCACAGGCGAGATCTTTCAGTGCCTTAATAAAGGCGACATCATCCAGCGCCTCTTCATAGGCGAGGTCTTTCAGCGCCTCTTCACAGGCGAGATCTTTCAGTGCCTTTATAAAGGCGACATCATCAGCGCCTCTTCATCAGGCGAGGTCTTTCAGCGCCTCTTCACAGGCGAGATCTTTCAGTGCCTTAATAAAGGCGACATCATCGAGCGCCTCTTCGCAGGCGAGGTCTTTCAGCGCCTCTTCACAGGCGAGATCTTTCATCGCCTCTTCACAGGCGAGATCTTTCAGTGCCTTAATAAAGGCGACATCATCCAGCGCCTCTTCGCAGACGAGATCATTCAGCGCCTCTTCACAGGCGAGATCATTCAGCGCCTCTTCACAGGCGAGATCATTCAGCGCCTCTTCACAGGCGAGATCTATCAGTGCCTCTTCACAGGCGAGATCTTTCAGCGCCTCTTCACAGGAGATGGTAACGCATGGCCTTACAGGACCGCTGCTTTACGATGTGATTCGGGCAACAACAGTGTCTCGAAAGCTCTATGTCGCCCCGGCCTGGGGGGGGGGTTTGCTGGGCGACAGAAGAAAAATCGAGTGCAATCAGTAATGGTTCGACTGATCCGTATGCAATATCTGACAGATAATAGGACCTATACAATACAATACAACTGCTCTTTGATATCGCCCTTCTTACTAAGGTTGCCCCAAGCTCAGAAGTGCCACACGCCTCGACGGCGCAGAAGCAATTATATTGCAGAGCAATTGTGCGCGAAGGACTTGCTCAAGGTCCCTACGCGGACGGCTTGAGGTGGATTCGAACCTGCAACCCTCCGGCTGCAAGGCACCGAACACCCCTACACCACCGCGCCCCACTCAGACCTAGGACCTAACCCCCATTTGAGATACTGTGCCATTGTGCGGCCGATGTAAGCCCTTTAGGCTACTGCGGTCGTGGGGAACCCAGGCCATGTGTTGCATCGGCCCCTTCCCCAGTGACGACGCTTCCTTGCTACTTGCGCCCACGACCACGTGACCGTTTTATGCCCAGGTAGATTATCGAACGTGAATATTGTTTATAACGAGAATGCTGTATTTTCTCTGACGCTTGCACACCAAAGTACAGAGAGGAAGTTGGGTAAACAAAGAATATACTTACTTACTTAAAACTGGTGATGTTCATAAATTCAATTCAATTCAATTCACTTTATTGATCCCAGTAACAGATACAAGTGTTGAACAACATAGTCATATAATCGAACAATCAAAGATTAAAACAACACATTGAGCTAATAAGCAACGAGAGTTGATCAGGAACAATAGGCTCACCAGAAGGGACGGGTCCCGCTAGATAGGGGCCTACTTAAATTGACAAGTGACTGGTTAATAAAATATGTAATGTTGGAGATATATTATTAGATTGACTACAAAGACTGAATCCGGGATGTGAATATATTTTCATTTATTCATTGTGTGTGCACGAATGAGACTTTTAAAGTGGGGGAGAACTGATCGATGCTATTCGAATGAGAGGCGGTAAATTATTCCATAAAAGGGGTCCTTGATACCTGATTGAGAATTTGCGGGTATTAGTTCTAGCAAAGTCGCATACATAAGAACGATTACTTCTGGTTTGGGTGGTGAGCAAGGCTGGAGCAAAGAAGGATGAAACGGCCGGTGGAAGCAAATTATTGTCATACCGGTAGGCTACATAAGTTCACAAGTCTGAACATATTTAATTTGCTCAATATTTAGTTGGGGAAGACATTTCGACCTCATTGTCGTCAGCAGGGTTAGAGTCATCTTATGATCTCACAGAAAACCCGCCTTTAAATAAGCGTTACGTGATACCTGTTCTTGGTGAAGTTGAGCTTCCGAAAGCGGCGCTGGACTTCAGTCGTCTTCCATCGGTCGAACTCGACGAGTAGAACGGACCGTATCGAGCTTCGACGTGTCCACAAAGGGCCTCACGAAAGGGCGACGCAACCGACGAAACATGATCTCTCATTTAGCCTATCAAACAGAAAAGTAGGCCTATAGTAACCGACATTCGCAAATTATAGCCAAAAAATCGCAAATCTGCGATCTTCAGACCCTACCACAAGAGGACTGGGTGGACAATGGCCATGACGTTATAAACAATCAGGCGGGCGGAAATGACATCAAAACGATATTATCGCATCGTTCGAAAGAGTTCTGAATCTCTTTTAATTAAACGTTACGCTTTAGAGTTTAGACGTGATAATTAAAAGTAATAATTATAGTATTAATAGTGGCAATAAGTAAGTAAGTTAGTAAGCATTTTCTTTGTTAAACCGGTTGCAGGAGAGCCGCACTCCGATGTGCAAAGATCATAGGATAAATACAAAATCAATAGGAGTAGGCTCTACAGCATTCTTCCTATAAATGTTTTCCTCGTTATATTATTGTCAACACTCAACAGGAGTCAAGACCCTGTCATGATGAGACCGTGGGCGAAGGGCGTAGGTAGTTGAGTTCCTTGGCAACTTATGTAAAGCATGCCCTGGGTTTTTGGAACAGCTGTGAAGAGACCGGAATAAGCCTTGCGGCAGAGCCGGTCAAAGGTTGGGCTGTCGACGTGGAGGTACCCCCGTCGGATCACCCTACTTATAATGGATTGGAGCCTGTTTTATCCTGCTGACGAGCAAATCCCACCGTGCTGGGCTAGCGTACAGCAGGCGTGCCACAGTCAAAAGATTTGTGCCTTTACGGCCATGAACAGTTAAAATGCGCAATGCATAGATGGACTGTCTAGCCTTGCAACATATCTGACTTATAATAATTATGCCGTAAAGTTTTCGGTTTGGGAGTCTGTAACGGTACCAATAATAAAATAAACCAAGCTTAAATATTATAGTGGGGTACGGGAGCTGAAAAATATTTCACATCAGTCTGGCAACCAATGCACCCCTTTGGTTCCAGATAGTACATGGGTAGACGAGTCCAAAAAGCCCGGGACACAAATTTTCACGGCCCTCTAGCGGCTATGGCAGCCATTTTACAAAATGGCCGACCGATATAATACATATTGTTCAAAATCTCAGCTTCTCCTTCACTTAGAATCGTGATTTTGGTGTCTAAACATACATATTTAGGGGCAAGGATTCCAATGGCACTAATTGCAAACACTTATCTAAACGAAATTGGCAGCCATTTTCCAAGATGGCCGACGGGAATAGAACTTTGTCAATATCTTAGCTTCTACTTCGCTTAGTAGCCTATCATGATCCTGGGGTCTAAACATACATATTTATGGCCAAGGATTCCAATGGAACTAATTGCAAACACTTTTGTACACGAAATTGACGGCCATTTTCCAAAATAGCCGACCGAAATAAAACCTTGTCAATATCTCAGCTTCTCAGCTTCTAATTCGCATAGAATCGTGATCTTGGTGTCTATTTAGGGGCAATGATTCCAAGAGAACTAATTACAAACACTTACATGTATCTACACGAAATTGGCAGCCGTTTTTCAAAATGGCCGACCGAAATGAAACTTTTGTTCATATCTCAGCCTCTAGTTCACTTATAATCGTGATCTTGGTGTCTAAACATACATATTTATGGACAAGGATTCCAAAGGAACTAATTGCAAACACCTATTATATGTGCACGAAATCGGCAGCCATTTTCCTAAATGGCCGACAGAAATGAAACTTTTGTCCATATTTCAGCTTTATTCATAATCGACATTCTCAATAATATTGCTTTTCTGCCGTCATCAAATCAACAAGTTACACTTCGCAAACAATAATAATATTTAGGCGTAATATAAAATTAGGCGAAGTCTATGTGATATTTGTTAAGTCGTATAATCTCCATCGGATCACCTAAATTTTACTATTAGATAGCATTACATAGCCTAGTGCCTACAATTTCTAAAGCAAATTTCCTTCGAAACAACTGAATTAGCACAGTTCCATACATCTTCTAAATTCTAACGCTAGGTAGCATTATATAGTGCGTACAAATTCTAATATCAGAATTTCCATTAAAAACATCTGATTTGGTTTAGACCATTCATTAGCCATGTTCGCTGCGTTCAATGCAGCAGCCATTAACTCAAATATAATGGCTTCAGATAACTGTGTATCCGCCATCAACTGTGAGAAATGCTCCGTTGACCACACTGGCCGCATCGCTCAGCAGAAACAGAATTGGACCAACGATTTCAGATGTCTCTGAAAATATGTTACATCGTCAGAAGAATTTTATATTTGTTTAAACTCAAAAGGAATGTTGACATCGTCGCAACAAAGATACACACACACACAGTATTACACACACATAATATATATGTATATATAATGTAATATATATATATATATATATAATGTATATAATATGCATGTATGTATGATGTTTGTCAGTATGTTATATATGGCAAAATACCATATGCAAACAGGAACCAGTCAACGTCACGCGGCAACAAACCCAAGAAAAACTCTCGAAGAGAAAGACGCAAATGTAACTGGTTCAAACTTCAAACCATAAAAGGAAGCAATCCTCAGACGGAGACAAAACCGTCGACTAGTCAAGAGACTGGCAAAACAAAAGACACGACCAAACACCAAAACTCAGTCTAACTTTAAATCAGCCACAAAACCTTTTTCTAGAATTTCATGTCGCTCCAAAAAACTGACTTGAATCTTGACCTATCTATTAGCCGGGTTCATATAAATTTACCCAGGTCAGTACTACACTTGATGTCGACGCACATGATGACCCTACGGACCTGACAGAGTTGGCCATAAACAAAGTTGAAGAACAGATGCCAAAATTTTGACTGGACAATGTAAGATATGCTATCAACAGAATGAAAAAAGTTAAAGCACCATCAGGCATGGATGGAATCACTACGGAATTACTTCAGGAAGGAAGAGAAACAGTTGTTAAAGCTATGCAAACCCTTGTTAAAAGATTCAACACGAGGAAGAAATACCAGAAGACTGGGCAAAATCGACAATCGTCCGTATGTACAAAAGAAAAGGTGATCCACAAGACTGCAAAAATTACAGGGGCATTAGCCTACTGTAACAGAGCATTCCAGGAAAAGTGTCCCTAAAATGAAAAAACCCAGAATGAAGCAGTTTGTTGATACAACACTAGGAGAACAGCAAGGCGGGTTCAGGCCAGGAAGAAGCACAATCGATCAACTCTTCACATTCATTAATTCATTAATTCATTGAATCATTCATTTCGAAAATTCATATAGCGCCCCTTCAAGAAGCCTACTCAGAGGAGCTACGACGACCAATAAGGGCAGCTGAGCAGAGGAACCGGTCGAGACGCCCTATTTAGCCCGATGAGAGCCCAGCAAGAATCGACAACAGTGATCAACTCTGATGGTAACAAAGGCATGGACAAGAAGAACGGCAGCATCCTGGGGGAGACAGACAGACAGACAGACAGACAGACAGAGACAGACAGAGAGAGAGACAGAGAGACAGACAGACAGACAGGGAGAGAGAGAGAGAGAGAGAGAGAGAGAGAGCGAGAGAGAGCGGAGCACAACACGCAGCTGGCGGAGAAGGTGGTAACAGCTTCGCGTGACCAAGTGACCGTGTTGCGAAAAACTGAGCTCTTGGTCAAGCGTCACCCCAAGGTCGCGAACAGTAGGTGAAAAAGTGACATGAGGGCAGGTCTCAGCCAACAGGTGCATGGGCGTATTTAGGGGATGGTTTTACGGGTTTACCCCCAAATAAGTTTCCCGAAATTTTTTACATGCTTTTACATGGGAAATACCCAAAGAACCTTAGTTTTTGCGACCATCTCCAATGAAACCCCCCGAAATCTTAAACCCCCTCCAAAAGTTGTTCCTGTCTACGTCCATGAACAGGTGCATGTCATCAGTTCCCTCATACGTTACTCAAGTTAAAACTTAGCTAAAGTTTTCCAGGCTATGATACGTGGATACTTTGAAAGGCGGGAATCCGTGGTCTGCTTTGTGAATAAGTAGCAGATGAGTAAATGGATTAATAGTGGCTGACTAAAGAAGTTTATGGTAGTGTCTATACCTGCAAATCTTCCCTGAGGAGTATGTGCTTTAACAATATCGCCAAGCTTGTCATCATCCATCCAGTGCCGACCCATGTCCGTCTTCACCACAGTTGGATGGACGGAATTCACACGAATCTACGCAAATGAAATCACCCAGTCGCAATTCTACTAACACAGTCATGACATAATCACAAATTTAGACAGTTATCAAAAACGGAAACAGTTAGGCCCTATAGTTAGACCGATTATGGCTTGTATTGGATTCACCATCGATTGATTCCAAGTGCATGAACTTGCTGCTTGATTATATCCCAGGTATTCATTGAACTGAAAATTTGTCTAGACATTCTAAATACACGCAGGGCCTACGAACAAACAATTAAAACTTTACTTAGAGCCAATAGGAAAGTGCAGTTCCTGATCGATACCTTTAGGGAAGGCAATCGCACGATAGATCAATGTTCGCGGTTGATTGCATTCCAATAGTTCAGCAGACATTGTAAAAAGAATTAAAGAGACAGATGTGGGCGTATACTAATGAAACTAATTTTTAACTTTTTACGTTTATGGGTTGAGCCTACCTTTTGAAAACTTGGTTAGTATTTCTGCTTCTGCATTTAGTCGGTCTAGGCAATCATGAGACTTCCTGTTATGAAACTAATTTTTAACTTTTAACGTTTATGGGTTGAGTGCGCATAAGTTACGAATACATATTGTAAAGCACACTAAAATTCGGCAATATCTTACCTTTTGAGGAGCAAGATCAAGAACCATGTTTCTGGTCAGATTGTCCAAAGCTCCCTTTGTAGCACCATACGAAACCAGTGTGCTGATTGCCTGCATTGATGCAATGCTGGATACGTTAACAATGGCTCCAGGTTTCTTGTTCTTAATCAGAGTTTTTGCAACAACCTGAATAATTCAAAGTATAGGTCTCGTAAAAATGTTGACATACCATAGCTATTGCCGCCTAAGCGGGCTACCTTTGTTCTACCTAACTTGCAAACGTGTCAGTCATGTACTTTTAAACGTGGAAGAAACTTTGCAACAAAGTGTGGACATAGACGCCTAAAGAAAGCCAAGCCACTTTAGAAAAAATGGGGGGGCACAGAAATCTGCCCCATTGTCTATTAACATACCTCAGAGGTTGAGACTAATCTAAGCCCATACCATTAGACCGACCGCATGTCTACATTTTTATTTATTAGTGAGTAATGTTGTTTAAGCTTTTTAAACTCAACATTAGGCGTCCACACTTTAACGCACTATTTTAGAGAGCACTGAATTCAACTGTAACGAATTTAGTTATCTTGATAGCGATAGAATTATTTATACGATTTACCTGTGATACATTGATGACAGACTCAAAATTGGTCTTAAATGTTCTACAGACAATAAAAACATTTTGTTCTCAGTCCAGTAAAACTACATGAGCCCAATGACAGGCGAAAATATGGACAGCAAATAGCCTACGACATTTTCATTCCGTCTAAATGAAGATGGACAATCACGAAGGCTTATACAATGACCATCAACAATCGTGACTTAATTATTATGGAAGGAACATTTCGTAGATAAGGGTTCACTTCAGAGTAACTTTAGAGACATGGGAATCTATTTAAAAACCCACAGCTAAGGGCGAATAGTCAAGCAACAAATAGACTGTAAAATGGGAAGGTTCTAGAAATCCCAGTGGTGTAGGGCCTATATCCAGTCGCAAGCATTTATGGCGGTTCTGTCAGTGATCCTTAGATAGAGTTAAAAGTTGTTGCAGAGCTACGCAAAATTAAAATTATAATATTGCAATTACTATG
>JACEVL010002855.1:0-17094 GCA_020284085.1 Aporrectodea caliginosa
GACTTGATAATCGTCTAAATCATCGAATGACAATCTGTTTAAGAACAGTTCTAGCTTTCGGAGTCATCAATGGCAATAGTAACTTCACCCAGAATTGTTCTTGCACGTTGAAACTACGAAACGCATTCTCAACCGTTTCGAAATATAATGGCACCTCCATCATATCGTTTGGCATTTTAGGTAACACGTGTTTCATGGCATCACCAATTTTCTTTATTTTCGAAACCATCGTTTCACTTTCTTCCTGTTTCCTTTTCTGTTCTTCTCGTTCTTCTTTCTTCTTTGCTCTTGAGCTTCTCTATTTCAAGCTTCTCCTCTTTGAGTTGTGCTTCTTTTAATGCTATTTTGTTGTTCCAACTTTAAACGTTCTTGTCTTTCCTCTTCACGCCTTCTCCATGCTTTCTTTCTGTAATTTCAGTTCTTCTTGTTCTAACCTCTTCTGCTCGCTCCAACTCTGAAATTCGCACTTTTTCTTTTTCTTCTTCACGTAGTCTCTTCTCTTCAATCTGTTGCTGACGTATCTCTTCGTCACTTTTCAGCGCCTTTTCAAATTCAATCATCTGCTCTAATCTTCTCCTTTCAGCATCTTCTCTATCTTTTCTCAATTGCTCTAATTGAATTTCAAATTGCTGCCTTTGCAATTCTTCTTTCTCTCTTTGAAGACGTAATTCTTCCTGTCTGCATTTTCTTTCTCTTCTTGTCTCCGTTTCTCCTCTTTCTCTTTCTCTTCTTGTCTTCGTATCTCCTCTCTTTCTTTCTCTTCTTGTCTTCGTTTCTCCCTCTTCTTCTTCTTTCATCATCATCCACTGCATCATCATCTCCATAGACATAAGTCCAGGCGGTTTTTCAATAACCTTTTCCACAACACCGCCGACAGCACCTTCTTCTTCTTCTTCTTCCTCCTTAAGCCAGACTTCAGCTAGCGCTTCTAACATGTCCTCACGTGACATATCTTTTCAGTTTCTCTTCTTCAAAACCAGCCTTCAACAAGCGCTGTTTTAATCTTTCAGAAGACATCTTCTTCAGTTCTGCTTGTTTTTTGACACTTAATTTCTCCATCTTACTTCTTTACTTCAGTGCTGTCCTTTCTGGAAAACACCAGTTTTCTTTTGTGTTTGAAGTATTGGGGATTGTTCTTTGTTTGATAACAACAAACTTGTATACCTTTGTCGTTGAGGCTTTCGTTGTCGTAGATTTACCAATGATTTGAATGCGTATTCACCAGTCGACGTTGTTTCGAATCCCAGACGTTGTTTCGAAAATCCCAGACGTTGTTTGAATCCCAGACGTTGTTTCGAATCCACCGCTGCCACCAATATGTCACCAACTCTTTTCTTTCTTAGTTGTGACCTACCTCAAGAACTTTCCTTATCTCTACATATAAATTGCTCAACGTCTTCTAACTGTTTAAGAATTAAATTGACACAGTTCTTTGAATGTTTCTCCTTTCTTCAAACACAGTTATTTCAAACGTACACTTAATATCAAAGTTCTTATCAATTACCACTCAACGGTAACTTCTAACATACAGCTCTCTACTGCATTAAACCAACTACTACACTGTATTGTTCAAATTCACTGTCATCAGCAGTTTCTAAGTTTGGCGCGCTAACTGCACGTGTAGAGAATCTATCGTCAGCCAAAGTTTAGGCTACTTTAGGCCAAGCGCCCACGAGCCGACAGCGCAACTAAGGCCTAAGACTAAAACGCTTAACAATCGATACACATTATATATATATATATATATCAACCTAAGGAACACCTGTGCTCATTATATATGCAAAACATTAGTTCACACTCTGCAACATGCAAATGGAGCATCACAGAGGATCAAGTCACACATAAGCAAGCCAAATGAATGCTGAATTATGGGGTGTATAGACCATCTACTAATAAACCTGATGCAACAGAAAATAAAAGGCTTCTAGAGTGAACAATAATTTACCAACCAAATAAGATTAGGTACTATGCCATTTTATGAGTCCTATAAATAGTGACAACTAAAAACACAAGTCTTTGGTTGCAGGACAACTCCATTTATACAGAATGAAACAAACAATTGGAATCTATCAAATGCGATGTAATTCACTATAATGTAACATGATTGGAAATTTATTCAGATAACACCTTTGCCACAAAAAAATCATGACCGCGGCAGCTGTAATGAATGACTACAACAATTTCTACAGGTCTGTAACATAGTACATGCCATTACAAGGGCATGCCGTTACAAACTGTAACTTAAGTTAAGGAAAACAATGCCACATTCAAAGACAATGGTACCATACATAAATAGATATGAGAAGATAACTAATCAAGAAACTCTTGGGCAACTGTGTAAATTAGTAAATTACATCGATCGCATAAATTTGACAGATTCTGAATAAAAAATTCACATATTACAATTCACTTTATTTAACTAAGATGACAGTGATGATAGTGACTATCACAAAGCTTCAAAGGCCTACCAGGCTTCACAGTCTCTTCTGGTTCACGATGCTTTCCAGAAATCATAGACCGTGTTTCTGCTAACGTTGGTGTCCTATACTGTCCTATATCCATACTGGCTTTCTTCCTCAAAAATTGGTGACTTGGGGATGTACCACGGCTGTTCCTAGACCATGCCTTGTTCAGAGTATCTCCAGTGTAGGCAGCCATAGTTTCGGATACCATTGCAGGGGGAAAGCAAGTATCCTGAGCACAATTGAGATGTTCTACACTGTAATCAGAATAGTTCTAGATAGTCAAACAGCGAAATTCATTTTCCACTGCACAAATCTGCTTTTTTTCGAAAGGAAATATTAATAAAATTCACCATACACAACCTTATTACGTAAGGTAAAGCTTCCTGTTCCTAGCGGAATATATAGGGGAAGCACTGAGTTCTTAGTATTAAATTTTACTGCTTGGCAACAGAGATAAATACACACCAACAGCAACCTGCCCATGGTTATCACCTGGAGCCTGCTCAGTAGGGCTGAGCCAACTGCTAGATCACAGACCAAGTAAGCCACCAATAGTACACCATGACATACTGTAGCCTCACATAACGTAACAGAAAACATGACCGAAGAGAATGGAATTCAGTTTCTGACAGAACAGAGGCAAAGAAAGACCAAAGAGCTCAAGCTGCATGTTGATATTAAGCAATCAATTCTAGAGTAAGGGGTCAAAGAAAAAAATTTCTATGCCCCTAATCAGTAATCACACCGTTTGCAATTAAGAAACAGCATACGACACAGCACTAAAGAACTTAAAGTTACTGGAACTAATGGCAGTTTGTCTTGGTACACCAACTGGTATTAGTATCACAAATACTTTTTGATAGCTGTACTGCAATTGGTGTCAACATCATATTTTTTCCAGTATAGTTAACAGTCCTGGATATATTATGCTGAAAATTAGGATTCATCAAACAACTCTGTCATCAGAACAACCAAGGTCTCTGAAATCTCCACTAAAACACTGCAAAATGATTGCAGCCAGAAACCACCATTTCAGACAATAAAATGGCTAAAGAAACTTCAGAGACTCGTAACAAACACTGTATTTACTCTTTTCATCATCACAGCTACAAAATTCAGCTAAGCATATCCCAAAAGAAAGCATAAAAGCATAGAACTTTTATTCAGTGACAATGTTGAAAACACCAAAAACCACATTATTAACAGAGAAACATGATACACTACACAATCATCATTCCAGCATACCCAATTCCAATATACTCCACTACTGGCAGAAATTTCTACCAAACAAAAACCAATTCCAAAAAGCATATTGCTGAAAGAAGTACAGCACAAATCAGTTAAGATGACAGACAGGGAACCACAGTAAAAATGTCATCTTAACAGAATTTTATATTAACCGCTAGGCAATTGCAAACGCAGCATGCCAGCCATATATAACATAAATATATATATATGGCTGCATATATATACACACATATATATGCACATATTATATATATATATATTATATATATTCATTTATTATCAATCAGGATGATAAACTGCATCCCATTACATAGCAAACAATAGGAAGGACTGCAAATGATCAGAGTAGCGCTGAAGAAGTTCCTGGACTAGACTAGCTTAGACTTACGCGTTGCGCCTATCTTCATTAGCCGAGTCCTGCTGCATCCAACTGGGTATAGTGTAGCCGGTTCCTTTTGTTTCAGCTGCTGCAGAGTCTTGGTCCATTCGAAGAAGATCTGTCCTTCCACCCTGCTTGGCCAATCTCACATAATCACTGTCCGTATCTCGGTAGAACTGCCTTTGTGGTTCGTCAGCGTAAGAGGCATCACCTGATGCCTTGCTTAGACCTGGGATCTGTGACAGCGTAGGAGCAGAAACCTGTGGTCTCGGCTGAGTAGGTCGGCTACCACCTATCTGGCCAAACCAATTCACTGCAAAAACCAAAAACCAACCATTAAGACCGCATCATAATCTCTATGCAAGTAGCTCTAGACATGGGCATATTTAGAGGGAGTTTTCAGGGTTCAAACCCCCCCCCAAAATAAGTTTCATGAACATTTTTTATAGGCTTTTACCTGCGAAATACAAAAAAACGTAACTTTTGTGACAATCTTCAATGAGACACTCCCCGAAATCTTAAAACCTCCTCCGAAATTTTTTCCTGGCTATGCCCATGGCTCCAGAAACGTTTTCAACTTGTCTTAGTTTCCACCTCTTCAACTTATCTGATAGCTTTGATACAGCAACTGTGAATGATTCAATAATGAAACCATTAGGATGCCCCAAAAATCTTTTCTGAAAATGCATAGTCTCGCCAGCTAAAAGGTTCCTTGGTGGAAGACAATTGATGCTGACACATAAGGTATTACCGGTATACACATATGTGACGCCAGGGGTCAAAACCCGTCGCTTGTCGCCTCTTAGATACCGAGCTAGAAGCTGAAATAGGCGAGAGGGGTCAACAATGTAGAATATTCTTCAATTCAGCAGTTGCGTGTGAATTTGTCATAACTTGCAAAGTACTAATCCGATTTTGATGCCGTTTGTTTTATTCCACACTGAATAGAGCCCTTTATTGCACAGCAAAATTGCAGAATAATGAAGTAATGGTTGCTGAGGACTTTAATGTCATGAATATTCCGAAACTTTTTATTCGATTTTTTCACTCTATACCAATGAAAGAATCAAACGCACATAACTTCAGTTAGAAAAAGATATTTTCATTCTGTAAAAAGTATTTTGAAGTAGATTAATTGTAGAATATGACTAAATAAAAAGGTCAGAAACCGACATGTGACGGGTTTTGACCCCTGGCGTCACATATTATGTGTATACCGGTAATACCTTATGTGTCAGCATCAATAAACAATGGTTGGATATACCACAGTACATACATAAAACTCTAAATAAATGTCTAAGCCTCTAAGGTGCTAGGTGCACTATAGTATAGAGCATTATAAAAGCCAAGAAATATCAATAGTTTAGAAGTTTAACTTATTTCAGCAGCAATCACAGAGACCAGTGAGCTACTGGCTGGCTATTAGTAACTTACTAGTCTTTGTTAAGATTACTAAAAATTAAAATATCTTTATTAATTGGGAACATTATAATTAAATGTGCAGTATCCATAAAGGTAAGTAATTATGTGAGCAAACTTTTAACAATACTTAACGAAACTGCAACAACAAGAACAATTTGTGTATAGTCTAAGCTAGAGGTTATCCTGAGGTAATTATTTGCCCTAAATTCCACAGGAAAATCGCCTAACAGAGCATGACCGAGCCACTGATTGCAGCAACATCATTCTAGAATATTAAACAATACTCATAGGCATAAGAATACATTAACAGCACATACTAGACCTGTCAATTTGGATATCATATTCACATTCAAGCATTCCATCACATAAACTCCTGAAGGTAAGTGTTAAACAAATCCCAAATGGTGCTGAATTGTCTTTTCAGCTTCTGTTTGGCACTCATCAACATATTCTCAACATTTTGTGTATGCACCATGTTGCCGTGGGAATCCACAAAGCGCCTTTCGTGGACAATGACAGACTGCATACAGAGTCCATCCCTGTTTCCAAGTTTGAATAGGCGTACCATCTGTCGTATGTATATATTGTGGCTTCCAAAAAGAATATGCTGCAAGATGACCTCTTACAGCATCTACAAGGTGCGGCCACCGACTTCAACCATGAAACATTTCCCAGTCTCTTTCAATGGACCCGACCCAATGACCCTAGTGGAAGCGGGTCTTTGGTATAAATTCAGTGAAAGAAATTACTCTCATAGACTTTCACAACTGGCAGTCTATCTTCGTTTTTTGGCCCCCGATTGTCAAAATTTATTGAATTATGTTTGCATATTTACTTATGGGAACTGCGGATGGTCTAACGATCTATGTTACCTGAGTCATGGGCAGCCACACTGCTTATACAGCATCAGGTCGGATGTAAAACTTTACCTTCCATTCTAATGAACTGTGTTTGGGGTAGAGTTTTGGTTGTGTGTACATGGTGTGAAATGCTTTTGTACAATGCACTGAAAGGAAGAAGTGCCAAGGGTTGGAGAAAAGACGTTATAGTTAGAGTAAGGGAAATCTGTTATGCACTTAGGAAGTCGTTTGGGTGGTATGTAGGCTATGTGGTGTGAAGTGCTTCGATTTCTATAAAGATAAGAAGTTAATTTTGAATAACGGCATGGTTTGACTTAATATAAATATGCCTGCGAACTTGACAGACAAAAGTACCTGTAACGATACCAACGCATTTGTAAAACTAATCAAAGGCCAAATGTGTTACTGCAATTCAAAGGCTGACATGAATGCAGTTTGAACACTGACATAGATGCTTACATTTCAAATGAAACACATTTAAAAGTTATTGATCGGACGTTAACGAAATAACACACGTTGGAATGTTGTTAAACTGTTCCTATTGAGCTTAAAACATTGAAATAATAAACCTCCCCTTACCACTGCTTTCCTTGTGTGCCATAATTGTATCCTTTGTCGAAATAATTTACAACATGGAACTTTTACAACAATAATATTAAGATTAACGAAAATCGAGTTCAAACAAGAAAATAATCTCCGTTGCCAGGAAACAGATCTCGCGAGAACCAAGACTAACGAGAAAACGAGGGCGCTGTTTGTGAAGCTCAAAAGCAGACTAGAGAAAGCACCTCTTACGGCAGTTGATGCTACCGGAAGTGACGCTTCAACAGAACAACTGGTAGACATGTCAGATGTAAGCAGTGCCTTTACTACGGCAATTGGACAAAATAATAATTATATATAATTATTATATTTTTTTTATTGCCCTGAGGTACTTCATTCCCCAGGGGCTTAGATATTATATAAGGTGAAGCATATGGAACGGCTACTCATCCATGTCGCTTAAGGACTTAACAAACGTTCCACTAAAAGCTACGGCGTTGAAGCGCTGTATTGTTACTGAAAGGCGCTGAAACAAGAAGATGGCCTCACGGGATTCGCTCGTGACCGGTGTGAGATGACGGCCCAAGTCTGAGATGAAATCGAGGCCTTTGCTGTTAATCGGCCCCATCGTTTCCAAGGCCAGTGGGATGAAAAAGTGTGTGCTCAGTAGCGCGTTATATTTTTTGTTTTTTCTGTCTTCAGCCAAGCCCGCCGCTGCTCCAGCCCGGGTGGCGGATACGGGGAGTATTATTATTATTATTATTATTATTATTATTATTATTATTATTATTATTATTATTATTATTATTATTATTATTATTATTATTATTATTATTATTATTATTATTATTATTATTATTATCGATATCCTCTGTTGGATCTGTCCAGAGTTCGCCGCTCGTCGGCTCCCGGCAGCCTTGACATGGTGCCCTGGAAAGCCACCGCGTTGAAGCGTTGGATCATGACCGATAGGCCTTGGAAGAGGAAGCTTGTTTCGTGAGTGTCACCGGTAGTCTTCGATAGTCGGCTTCCGGTCTCCGATAAGACTTCTTATTAGACCCTATTATTATTATTATTATTATTATTATTATTATTATTATTATTATTATTATTATTATTATTATTATTATTATTATTATTATTATTATTATTATTATTATTATAATTATTATTATTATTATTATTATTATTAAACTGTCATTTATAGCGCGCCTAAACTAAAAGAATCTTGGACAAAAGCGCGTCCCAGGAAAGTCTAATCATAATAAATCTTGAACAAAAAAATCCCGAGGTTCTTTAGGTTTAACCTATCGGTTTGCCTCGTAATCTCTCGGTTTGCCTCGTACAACATCGGTTAGCCTCCTTCGCCATCGGTTTGCCTCGTACACTATCTTATCGGTTTGCTTCGTACACTATCGGTTTTCCTCGTACACTATCGGTTTGCTTCATATATTATTATCGGTTTGCTTCGTACACTATTGGTTTACCTCGAACACTATCGGTTGGCCTCGTACACTATCGGTTTGCATTGTACTCTATCGGTTTGCCTCGTACGCTATCGGTTTGCCTCGTACACTATCGGTTTTCCTTGAACACTAGCTTATCGGTTTGCTTCGTACATTATCGGTTTGCCTCGAACACTATCGGTTTGCCTCGTTCACTATCGGCTTTCCTTGAACACTAGCCAATCGGTTTGCTTCGTACACTATCGGTTTGCCTTCCACACTATCGGTTTGCCTCGTACACTAGCACATCGGTTTTCCTCGAACGCTATCGATTAGCATCGTACACTATCGGTTTGCCACGTACACTATCGCTTTGCCTCGCACACTATCGGTTTGCCTCGTACACTATCGGTTTGCCTCGTAAACTATCCTATCGATTTGCCTAGTAGGCTACACTATCGGTTTTCCTCGTACACTAGCTTATCGGTTTTCTTCGTACACTATCGGTTTGCCTCATACACTATCGGATTGCCTCGTACACTATCGGTTTGCCTCTTGCACTATCGGTTAGCCTTGTACACTATCGGTTTGCCTCGTACATTATATGTTTGCCTCGTAAACTAGCCTATCGCTTTGCCTCGTACACTATCAGTTTGTCACGTACACTATATTTGCCTCGTACACTATCGCTTTGCCTTGTACATTATCTTTTTGCCTCGCACACTAGCCTATCGGTTTGTCCAGTACACTATCGGTTTGCGTCGTGCACTATCGGTTTATTTTCAACTTTATCGGTTTCTCTCATGCTCCATCTTTTTAGCTCCTACTCTATCGGTTTGAGTCCTACTGTGTCGGGTTAGCCTCTACTTTATTGGTTTGGCTCAAACTCTATCGGTTTTGTTCAAACTCTATCGGTTTTGTTCAAACTCTATCGGTTTTGTTCAAATTCTATCGGTTTTGTTCAAACTCTATCGGTTTGTCTTCTACTCTATAGGTTTTGAATCTAGCTCTATCGGTTCCGGCTCTTTCTCTATCGGTTTGACTCTTGTTCTCTCGATTTCGGTCTAATTCTATCAGTTTGGCTCCTACTCTATCGCATGTCTCCTACTCTACGTGTTTGGCTTCTACACTATCGGTTTTGTTTTTCCCTAATTCCGCATCTGGTAATGGCGGGACCTATTTGCAGACTTGTATACGAGACACCAACCTTCGAGACTGAGACCGAGACAGTGGTGAGCGAGACCGAGAACAAGACCAAGACAATGGGACCCAGACCGAGACCGAGACACAAGGTCCGAGACAGTTCAAAACGAGTGAAATGCACATTGAACCCAAATCCCGAAACAATTTTTCTCTCAACTTTTGAAGTCATCTGTCATCCCAAGTTTTTCCAACGCTTGACACCACTGGCGAAACTATTGCGACACTCGTAAAGCAGCAGCTTTATGAAGTTGGTTTCTGTATATGTTAAGGTATCTTGATAAGGACAATTTGCTGCCGACTTTTCAATCGACTAATTCTAATACCAGGGACTATTCACTGAAAGTATCCGATCATCTGAATAGTATAAACGATATAAAAATGAAATATTTCAGCCATTCTGAAATCTTCTAAATGATTCTAAATTTAAACCGACAACATTCCATATAGTATATTAGCGACATAATTCACGTGACTTACCTTGATGAACTAGATGCTGCTCCTTGCGTTTCGCTTATGTTGGCTCTCTCTCTCTCTCTCTCTCTCTCTCTCTCTCTCTCTCTCTCTCTCTCTCTCTCTCTCTCTCTCTCTCTCTCTCTCGATACGAGGGTTGGTCAAATTGTAGACGATTCTTCTCCATCCTCTCTCTCTTTCCTCGGTTTCTCGCAGCAACCTCTCCGTTGATAATCCCAACCATTCGCTCCACATTGCCCATCCACCTCTTCCTTGGTTTCCCTCTTGCTCTTGCTCCCGGTACCGTTCCTTGCATAATTTCTTTCTCTAGACATTCACTCTGTTTCCTCATTATGTGCCCAAAGTAAGACATCTTTCTTCTTTTCATTGATTCCAGTAATTCCTTTCCACTCCCGCCGTCTCTAACACCCATTCATTTGTTTTTCTCTATCCATATGATATGCCCAGTATTTTTCGTATGCATTTAATTTCAAATGCTTTTATTCTCTCCTCATCCCTCTTTTTGATTGTCCAGCTCTCGCAGCCATACATCATCACTGGCCATATAAGTGCCCTCACTAATTTTATCTTTGTGTTACACCAGCGGTAAACGGCATGCCATATATTTAGTTTTTCATTGATTTCAAATTGTGTGAATGAAAATTTCACTATTTCAGGTTCTTTATGAGACATTGTAAGATACACTGATAGAAATTAGAACATTGAAATAAAGTAATAAAGTACAAACTTAAAACTGCTCTTTTCAATAATTATCTGTTAATACCGGCACAGTTATGGGCTCACGTGCATTCCACGCCTCTGCTTCTATAAGGAATGGAATCGACTCCCACTCTCTCTTCGTAGCTCAAATTCACTTCCTTCCTTAAGAAACGGCTCAAAACTCACTATTTCTCTTTGGCTTTCAAGGATTTGGAAATCTAAGTTTAGCTCGTGAATAAGCTGGTGCCCTGCGCTCAGCTTTAGTGTAGCGCTGTAGACATTTTAGAGTTTACGATTACGATTTGTGACTCAGAGGTAAGGGGTTTGAAGTAAAAGCTCTGGGAAGCTAAAAGCATTAACACACACCATTTGCATTACCTCGTTGGGTTTAACATAGCAGGCTTTAGTAATTTAGAATACGATCATAATTATGTCCCAAAACCTAAAATATCCGCAAGCAGTGATGGATTTGTGAAGGCGTGGATGAAAGTATGCCACTGACTAGGTGGGGCCTAAATTATACAGGGAAACTCACAATAGGTTAAAAGACAGCAAGTAGGTAAGTATAAAGTATGTACGTAGGTTGATAGGTAGGTACGTAGGCACGTATGCATGTACATGGAGACGGAGTCCTGTTGTTTGATTGCGGTGGTCATGGTTAGCACCTCAGCCGAAAGATCTATAAGTGTGTATTCAATTATGCATGATTGTAACACTCGTCAGGAATCAGTCAGGGATTTGAAAGTTTTCTTCCGTTAAGCGTCGCTCAATAGGAAAACACATCCGCCTTCCATTTGTCCACGCATAAAACCTTGTAAAGCTCGATCAGATGTCTGGCGAACAAAATATGTTCAGCATAAAAATACTCCTTACAACTGAAATGCACAAACTGTACATTCGATGGTATTTGAGTAGTTGACAAGTGAGACATAAAGAGTCATCAGTCGTCAGAACTCTGCAGGCATAATGCGACAGCGGTTTACTTTAATGGTACTGTATTGGTACACGAAACAAAAGTCAATAAATAATACCCGCTGTGGCTGTGCTAAACTGATTATGTCGCAATATCGATATCTATTCTCCTTAGCAGTTTAGTAATTATACGAGAGAACAGGAACAGTTTTTCCCAAATGGGGTTCTGTTCAGCAAACCATTATAAACTGTTGAATAAATATAATGAATCATGGAATTATGTCAGTGCATTGATGGCGTTGTATTTGATGCTAAGCGGAAAGTTTGGACAGATGCGTCTCTAGAGACATAGCCGTGCAGAGAATTTTGATTGCGATTATAAAATACCTAGGCTTATATAGGCATAATTATGTATACATAAACCTATAACATATATATCGCTCTGGCAGGCCTATGAACATTTGAACATGTTTCAGATATGTATATATATACTATAGCCTATATAATTACATATATAAATAATATATATTATTATTAGTGTCTATTTCAATAGTTAAGGTATGCCTCCTCCCGTTGTTCTTTGTTCACCAAAAGATTTCCTCCTTAAAGGCTGCACACGAATTGTCGTAATCTCTGTAACGTCTCTTGACCGTCTTATTATTGGTTGTAAAGGAACTTGTAGGTCGCCCCAACTAGCGGGAATAATCCTCCCTTTGGGGTCTCCTTTTGCCTCCTGTAGCGTGATACACTTGTTAAATATACTTGATTCTCTGTTTGTATTACGAGTCACATTATTTGAAGCAATAAAGTTTTTTCTGATTCTGATTCTGATTCTGATATAAAGTAGCCGAAGTCTGGAAAGAGTCGAATCTAGGCCTATAATAGATTCTTATAAGCTGGGTGTCTGCCGAGAAGATTCGATTCTAAGACTTTTAATTCGTGAAAACAGTGGAATTCTTGAAGTATGTCTAAGAGCTTTACACTTTTAAACAAAATTATGTTACTGTGAATAAGACAATAAATAAGAAGCGAAAGTAGTCAGATGAGTGCTTTTATATACAATAGGAAACGTTACCATAGAGTTATAGGCTGCAGCCTGCAGGTGGTTTTAATATGAAATGAATATCATGTCGTTAACAGCAGCAGAGACGGAAAATGCTTGGGTATACTATAGTGATTCTACGCATGTCTTTCACTCATTGCTGAAAACAATAATTTTGTATAGATCCTGTTCAGGAAACTTGATTTTGTATAGATCCTGTTCAGGAAACTTGAATTGCAGTACGCTAGTTTAGCATGGACTATTGGTGTGGCGATGGTAAATTGTTGTTGATAGGAAATGTCCGAGGGACAAAACGTGCCTCAGCTGTAGCAACAAGACGGTTAGAATCTAGAATAAGAGCAGCAGTTGGAAGATTTTGCTGAATTAATTCGTCAGACTGTCTGGCAACAGCCTTGCGAAGTGACAATTATTCTCTAATCTGCATTCTGCGTGGCAGAATATAGATTAGATAGGGATTAAGGAAATCGTTTGACAGAATCTTTACTTCGTTTCCAATTTAATGCCAGATATAACATTTACAACAACACATCCATGCACTATTTCGATCGGGCAAATAAATTTAATAGTCTAGTATTCTAGTTGCTAGTTCGTTCCATAGAGGTTAGAATCACATTTTCTTAACCAGAACGAGTCTGTTTCTTTGGGCCTGTAGCCCTGTGAATTCGTTATTATCTAGCCTATTATAGATTATGACTCTATTTATAAAACGGCATTAGCCTTGATACGATGTCACTTGGTTCTCAGCTATATAGGTCTCTAGAATTCTTTCTATGACATCATTCAGATATCACAGAACGTGCAAGAATAACGCAAAGTACTGAAAATCACATAAATCGACCGCAAATGATAATACAAATCGATCGTTGGCAAGGAGGTTAGTGATCTAACGAAGAAGTAACTAAGAATAAGAATGAGAGATGAACTCGTCGAGAGTTCGAGACCTATATACTTTTACAAGGACTCGACATATAAGCAAATTATCTTCTAGAGAACAACAACTGGACATTTAAGAGAACCCAGCCGGAAAACTGATTAATAAAAGGATGTTATTTATTCATTCATTCAAAAAATGTATATAGCGCCCCTTCACGATTCCTACTCAGAGGCGATCCCTGCGCTATTCTAAATGATCTTAGAGTCAATAAGACCAGACAGTCAGTCAGAAACGAACACAGCTCGAATAACAGATGACTAGAAGAGTCACCATTGGTAAGGTCCCGCAAACACGGAGAGCCCAGCATGGGCGTCCGCAGAAATTTTTCTAGGGGGCGCAAACTTTTAAATAGTTGTCACAGGGACTCAATAGGGCGTCGAAAGCAACCGATCACTCCACCGTCGACGCTCGCTCCCTCGGCGCTGGTTGCCTCTCGATCCTCTAGCGCGGATCCCAACATGCGAAAAATTCATAGACATTAAGTCATTAACGGTCAAAAACTATTATGATTATTAAATTTTATATGACTGAAATCGGACCTTATTCTTGAAATAAACATACCCCGCTCACTTCGGAACCAGTCCCAACTCCCAAGCAATTGCAATCGTCTGGATTCTTGTCCAAACTGATTTATCACTCTATCTGTGAATTCGAGTTTGTTGTGTGAATTGTTTTGGATGTACACACATCGTATACAGAGATAAACGGTCGTCACTGGCAGTCGACCCTCACAGTTCCTACGAAATTGTCCAGAAGTGTTCATCTCCGTGCCCGTGATACTGTCCGACTGACTCACAAAGTGAAGTAGTAGAAGTTTCAGTTTAACGACCCGTGCGACAAAAAAGATCAATAGGTTCGCATTCCTCCTTCATTCAGGCTTGGGACTGGTTCCGAAGTGAGCGGGGTAATGGTATGTTTAAAAAGTCTGGCAGAACGTGTGTTAGATGGCATCTAATGGAAGAATTTGATAACATATAGAGACTGTCGCGTCAGCCAGTGTCAATTATATATGTTTATATATATACATGTACATTTGTGTGTGTATATATATATATAAAGTTCTGACTATACGCGGCTAACTGTTATCTGGCGGCAATCGGCTAAAAACAACAGTAAAAGAATACGATACAAATTAGCCGATACGATTGAATGCATTTCGCCGTCTCGGGTTGACAATATGAATTTCCATATTACCAAGAGAGAACTCTATACGTTAAATTTTCAAATATCCGCCTAAACAAAGATAGTCTATAGGTCCAAACCAAATAATCAAAAATTCTCTGCAAATATGCGCAAAATCCAGGGGCGCACATGCGCCGCTTGCGCCCCCTGCGGACGCCCATGGAGCCCAGTCAACGGATCCTCATCCACAGCTGACGGTTGGCACGTTATTCCAAGTTCCTGGTCGCGGTTGCGTCGAAGAAGAGGAACGGCGTCAGACGACGATGGTCGGAACACACGCACCTCGACACCATGGCAGTTCCCCTCAGACGGTAGAAGATCCGGGCATCCCTCTGGCACTAGATCTGCAGAGGACGGCATTCTTAGTAGCCGGCAAATGGTCGAATAGACATGTCACCGATGTAGAACGGTGGGCGCCATAACGGAAGGCTTTGTTGTACAGGTAACATCCTGAAAGCCTCTCAGCGGGCGAAACCATTCTGTCGGTCAGTGACTAGCCCACGACTTTCGATGGCAAGCGTCCGAAAATCGTTCAAAACACACCAGAAACAGCGACGAAAGAGAGAATTATTTCCACGGACGCATACTAAGCAATTTTGAAAATTGAATAACAAAACTAGTCGAGCAAAAACGACTTCGACCGCCCAAGTGATCAAAATTAACACGCAGATAAAGACATGCCGCCATCTTGGCCGTCACGTGCGCAGGAAATCCAAATGGACATTGTTGAAATCCTTTTTCAGTCGGAGGATTGTGTATTACTGAAACTGCTACCAATGCACACCAGGAAATAGCATCTGGACGAAATCCGAACACCTTCACACTGGAACTGGACAGATGGATGGAAAGATATAGGCACTAGAAGCATGTCTTAGTCTTACTTCGATTGCGCTTTCAGAAAGCTTTGAACGCCTAACTTATGACCACCTATTAATAAGTGGCCACGTGTCGTGATAAAATTCTTGTCACGGTAAACAAATGGCCGTCAAGGGACAGTCATAATCGTTATCGTAAACTTTCAAGTTCTGTAGTCTACGTTTTGTGCCAGTCGAGTCGGAGGATTCGTACGAAGGTCTTCTTGAACTGTTGATTGGCGAAAGCATAGCAGAACGGGTTGAGAGGGCTGTTGATATAGCACAGCCAGTAGGAGATATCGTAAAGGATCGGTGGGACGCAGACAGCCGAACCGGGACAGAAGCCGATGATAAGCGACAGGATGTGCCACGGAGTCCAGCAGACGACGAACGCTCCTAGGATCAGCGTAATGGTGCGAAGTGACTTCTTGGCACGATTCTCATGCTTCTGTCTCGACTGATGCTGTTGGTGCCGTTCGTCCGCCTCTTCGGCCGTCCCGTCTCCATCGCCCGCTGCACCGCCGCCGCCACCGCCGCCGTGCCTTCCTAGTTCACGTCGCTTCTCGGCCCTCTTGCGGGACGACCACTTGCGACTGGCCAGGAAGCGCGACTTACGCCGCCGATCACGATCCGGCAAGATGCTACTGACGCCAATGCCGCTGCAGAAACTGGCAGCATCGCAACTCGATGGACCATTTGAGGACGAAGGCGGCGGCGCCAGAAGGTACGTCTGCTCTGGACAGTCCGATTCGCAGCTGGTCTGAGCCGGGTAATTGGCAAAGAACAGCGAAGAGTCTTGCGGCGTAGGAGATACAAGTCCACCATCACCACCGTCCGTTGCTGTTGCTGTTGCGGGTTTTGTCTGCCGACAATCTATACCCTCGTCGACATCGGAGAGCTGTTCGTGGTGTCGCGTTCCTTCGCTCGATCCATTCCGCATAAATTTCTGATCGTCTTGATTCGACCTGGTAATGTCCACACTAACCCCAGATAACCGGATCATTTCTGATGGCAGAGAACATCGCATCGTAGCCTTTCCTTTGCGTCTTTTCAATGACGCATCATCCAACAGCGTTGTTGTTTGCTCTTGCCAATGTTGATCCAGGGCTTCTCCTTTTGAAGGCTGATCTTTGACACTCTCGTCAACCTTGTAACGGTCCACCATGGTGCATATGGACAAAGGTCGATGTAGTCTGTTGGCCATTAGTATCAAACACTCCTCCTCTAAATCTCCCCCTCCTCGCAGCAACTCTTCAGCGGATTTCACGTTTCCAGTTCCCTCGGCCAGAAGAGGAATAGTACTTCCCAAGGAAACTATCTGATCTTCTGTCCAGCTCCAGTTCCTTTCTCGAAGTCCCATTTTCTTACAGACGCGTGGCCCACGATTGTGACTCCCGCTATTTATCTGACTAGA
>JACEVL010002856.1:0-17500 GCA_020284085.1 Aporrectodea caliginosa
TATTTTGCTTCGCCTCTTTGAGTTGTGCTTCTTTTAATGCTATTTTTTGTTGTTCCAACTTTAAACGTTCTTGTCTTTCCGCTTCTGCCTTCTCCATGCTTTCTTTCTGTAATTTCAGTTCTTCTTGTCTAACCTCTTCTGCTCGCTCCAACTCTGAAATTCGCACTTTTTCCTTTTCTTCTTCACGTAGTCTCTTCTCTTCAATCTGTTGCTGACGTATCTCTTCGTCACTTTTCCGCGCCTTTTCAAATTCAATCATCTGCTCTAATCTTCTCCTTTCAGCATCTTCTCTATCTTTTCTCAATTGCTCTAATTGAATTTCAAATTGCTGCCTTTGCAATTCTTCTTTCTCTCTTTGAAGACGTAATTCTTCCTGTCGTGCATTTTCTGCTTTCTCTTCTTTTTCTCTCTGAAGACGTTCTGCCTTCTCTTCCTTTTCTCTCTGAAGACGTAATTCTTCCTGTCGCATTTCTTTCTCTTCTTGTCTCCGTTTCTCCTCCTTTCTCTTTCTCTTCTTGTCTTCGTATCTCCTCTCTTTCTTTCTCTTCTTGTCTTCGTTTCTCCTCTCTTTCTTCTTTCATCATCATCCACTGCATCATCATCTCCATAGACATAAGTCCAGACGGTTTTTCAATAACCTTTTTCCACAACACCGCCGACAGCACCTTCTTCTTCTGCTTCTTCTTCTTAAGCCAGACTTCAGCTAGCGCTTCTAACATGTCCTCACGTGACATATCTTTCAGTTTTTCTTCTTCAAAACCAGCCTTTAACAAGCGCTGTTTTAATCTTTCAGAAGACATCTTCTTCAGTTCTGCTTGTTTTTTAACACTTAATTTCTCCATCTTACTTCTTTACTTCAGTGCTGTCCTTTCTGGAAAACACCAGTTTTCTTTTGTGTTTGAAGTATTGGGAATTGTTCTTTGTTTGATAACAACCAACTTTTACACTTTTGTCGTTGAGGCTTTCGTTGTCGTAGATTTACCAATGATTTGAATGCGTATTCACCAGTCGACGTTGTTTCGAATCCCAGACGTTGTTTCGAATCCAGACGTTGTTTCGAATCCCAGACGTTGTTTCCAATCCCAGACGTTGTTTTGAATCCCAGACGTTGTTTCGAATCCCACCGCTGCCACCAATATGTCACCAACTCTTTTCTTTCTTAGTTGTGACCTACCTCAAGAACTTTCCTTATTTCTACATATAAATTGCTCAACGTCTTCTAACTGTTTAAGAATTAAATTGACACAGTTCTTTGAATGTTTCTTTTCTTTTCTTCAAACACAGTTATTTCATCAAACACAAATCGACTGTAACTTCTAACATACAGCTCTCTACTGCATTAAACCAACTATACTACACTGTATTGTTCAAATTCAATGTCATCAGCAGTTTCTAAGTTTGGCGCACTAGCTGCACGTGTAGAGAATCTATCGTCAGCCAAAGTTTAGGCTACTTTTAGGCCAAGCGCCCACGAGCCGACAGCGCAACTAAGGCCTAAGACTAAAACGCTTAACAATCGATATACATTATATATATATATATATATCAACCTAAGGAACACACACCTGTGCTCATTATATATGCAAAAAACATTAGTTCGAGTCACAGAAAGCGACCCATAAACTTATGGGTCGTCAATACGGTTTTTTCCGCCATCGATGAACATAAAGGCGGCATCCAGATAAGGAGCCGTCCATAAATGACGTCACGCACCTAGGGGGTGGAGGGGGTCGGAAATTTGTGACGATGTGTGACATGGGGGTGGGGGTTGGAGAAATGTGACGTCACATCAGGTCTATGTAATTAAATTTAACAAATAACAACAATTTAATTTTAATAATAACAGCACTAATTTTGAGTATTAAATTTTCAATATTAATATTTTGTTGATTATTTTAATGTATGCGGGCACCATTAAATAATAATTTTCTGATTATTTCAATATTTGGTCACTGTTAGATTTTAAAATATGCATGTTCTGCCTATTTGTTCCATGAAGGAGCATTTTACTTTGCCATGGAAATTTGGTTTTAGGAGGGTGGGAGGGTCAGAGCTTTTTGACGTCATTTTTCAATGGGGGTGTTACTTTTTGTGACGAAGTGTGACGAGGGGGGAGGGGGTTCAAAATCGGCCCAAATTGCGTGACGTCATTTATGGACGGCCCCTAAAGAAGATCATCTGGAATGGCGTCCAGGTATAGAAGATCATCTGGAATGGCTATGTCCACGATGTGCCACTAGATAGGCTGAGAACTGAAGTTTTCTAAGAAAATCAAACACGTACGAGACCCCTTAAGAAAACACGCATAGAAGCGACCGATAAACTTACGGGTCATCAGGACGGTTACTTCCGCCATCGATGAAGAGAATAGCTGCGTCCAGGTAAAGAAGATCGTCTGGAATGGCCACGTCCACGATGTGCCACCAAATAGGCTGAGAACTGAAGGTTTCTAATTAAATCAAACACGGCATTAAATACAAGTGACCTTACTATTAATTAGAGGAAGTCACAATTAAGAGGCGCCGCCGCCTGTGCTTTTGGTACGGCGATACTTTTAAACGTGGTAGCCTATATGGCGACAACATATTTTTGCCGTACCACATTTTGTCAGCTAAAAGCTAGAAAATGGTACCAGAAATGGCACTAAACACTGTCAATATACGCCTAAAACTTCCCATTTTTCGTAGCCTACTGCTTTTTAAATCGTAGCGACGCCAAAGTCACTTAGCTTATAGCCTATACACGGACGATATTTCAAGTGTCGCATTACCGTTGTCTATGCTGAGCGTTATGCTGTCTCTGCACTAGTCTGTAATAACCAAACTGGCATTTCCGTATCCTCCGTTAGCTTTTGAGCGTACGCTTACTGCCCCGGAATAATTCGCCTGCATTCTACCAATTGCTCAAGTTCTTTCTCTTTGGCCGTGGCTGGGCTGGGAGCTCCTCTGAGCAGGCTTCTTGAAGAGGCGCTATATAAATTTCCGGAATGAATTAATGTAGCGTTGTTTATCAAGGGCTGCTCTAGGTAGCATCGCATTTGGACGTGACTGTCCTTTGCGGCTGGACAACGTTATACTTGGTCTACATACTATGTTATATATAATTATATTCGTTTAATTGAGAAAACAATCTGACAAAAACGCAGAAATGCTAACATGAGTGATAAAGAATAATTAAAGTTCATTAGAACATTTTAGAATAAACTAGTAAATATTTTTATATAATGATCTGGGCATAAATTGAGAGTTGTCCTTGGGTGGGAGAGTATGGTTGTGTGCTCTAGGTCTTAATTGGTGAGATGAGATGTTATTGATGTTTGTAAATAATTTTGGACACTTAAGGACAGAGCAACAACATACACAGTAGCACAATCATTGATACCCTACCGTCTTGGTATTTCTGTGACGTCATATTGATGACGTAAACTGTGACCCTTTCGAATCTGTATGACGCCACTTCTTCCCATGCGAAGTATCCGTCATCCCTGTGCACGTATTCATCCAGTGGGGTGACCACATCCTATGTTCGAACAAATAACCGTTCAAGGCGATCAACTCTTTTAAAGAGCATAATAAATTAAGAATGAGTAATTCTCTAATCAAGAGCTATCAGATTATTTCAGTGCGGAAGTACAACTCCTAGAGAATTCATATAATCCACCTTTATAATTATACGACAATAAATTTTAAAATTCCTCTAACGACTTCTATTTCATTTTTGTATGTTAGCTCTGACAATGCCTATGAAAATAAAGCACATCGGTGAAAAATCCTGTGCATCTTAAACGTTCATAATAGACGAGCTACATTGCAATTCATATCATTCTTACACAATCAACTCTAACAGCAGAACAACGTTTTGTAACTTAAAATCAAGTATGCTCTCAGACATACCCAATCGACACCGGCGATGCATGGTATTGAGATTAGGAATACAACACACAGCAGTGTTCTCTTCTCCATCTTGCCCCCGAATGCCTGCCTTGATTGTCACAGAATGGCGATAGCAATCCTGTATCAGTTCGCGTGGCGATCAAGCAGGTGTCTACAGATATGGTCGGAAAACACCTCTGATAACAGTCAAGGTTATCTGGAGTCTTGTCTGCTGTTCGACAAAATTCGTTTGTGCCATTTTCTATGCTATTTATCTCGTGCGAAAGTGTATG
This sequence comes from Aporrectodea caliginosa, assembly GCA_020284085.1. NCBI lineage: Eukaryota > Metazoa > Annelida > Clitellata > Crassiclitellata > Lumbricidae > Aporrectodea > Aporrectodea caliginosa. The sequence goes on from JACEVL010002856.1 coordinate 4,166, forward strand.
CATTATCACACCGTTGACCTTAGTAGATAAGGAATTATATTTAGTAGGCCTAAGTAAGGTGTTGTAGTATATCACATATAACGGAGTTAGCCTAGGCGCTATCGAAGTCGGAGTTATAAACCAAGGACGAGATAGACAGAAAACATATACCTGTAGCAAAAATTGCTAATGTAGTGACCAGGTATATGTATGGCTAGGTATCTAGTCATGCTCTTCTGTTAAACTGTTACGATAGTTGAGGCAATGAGGCTATATGTATGGCTATGTATCTAGTCGTGCTCTGTGTCTTCAGTTAAGCTCTAATCAGTACTTTATTACCACCGAAGGCAGAAACAAATCAGACGTCACAACATGCATGCACAAATCTGAACAAACATAAAGTCAAACGCACAGACTGTGAAAATTTTCTTAAAGGTAATTTATGCAACTAAATTTACCGTTCAAGATGCCGGCAAGTTCAGAGTCACAAAGAAAGTGCTCAGCAACGTACCGTAACACCAGAAAATATCCTGGAGAAAATTAGACGTCGAATGAACTAGTCGCCTATAGAACATCATGCGACGTTTCTTAATAATGTGATGTAAGTCTAGTCTACCAAGGCCAATGATGGTTGCAGCTATATGTAAGGATCCTGAGTGGCCGAGTGGGTTGGTAGCCCGCTCGTCATACCGGCGCCCCGGGTTCGCTTCCCGGTCGGGTCGGTTTATCAGAGATTAATTTCTCGGATCTTTACTGCGGGTGGCTCGGTCGCATTATAAACGTGGAGTACAATACAACACACAATACAACACATCACAATACAACTGGGGCGCGGTGGTTTGGGGGTATGCTCGGTGCCTTGCAGCTGGAGGGTTGCGGGTTGGAATCCACCTCAAAGTCGCCGCGTAGGGACCCCTGGGCAAGTCCTTCACTCGCAATTGCTCATGCGCTTTCGGCGTGAAACTCCGACTCAGCGTCTGCGCAGTAGTCGGGAGCGCCTCTGAATGGGAAATCTGGTAGGGGCGCTATAACAAGTGTTCAAATACAATACAATACAATACAATATGTATGGCTATGTATCTAGTCATGCTCCATGTTGGCCACATATCGCGTAATGCTTATTTGTTACGTTATGCTCAAAATTTTATGTTCTTAGTCATGTCCTAAGTGGCCTCTCCGGACAGGTTTGTAGGTCTGCCCGTGCATGTTTGCTGACGGTGTTTGGTAGTCAAATCTGCCTCGAATATTCTGTCCGGGCATGTCTGTCAGTTGTATGGCCAGTCATGACCGGAGAGTATAAATAGGGTCACCGAGGAGAGAAGTTGGACAGAGTAGAAGAGAGTTGAGCTGAGTAGTCAGCGCGGTCAGACAGAGAAAGAGTTAAGGAAAGTTAGAGAGAATTAGAGACAGTCGGAAGAAGCCTAGAGTTAAGAGACGTTTCCTGTCGAATGTTTGATTCGCTGATTTGTCGTCAAAAATAAGACATTACTGCAAACGGAGTTGGTGTCGTCTCCCATTTGAACATTTCGGGCAATCATCGGTGGCCTCTCTCAGAGCCCTTTGCCAGACCGGGAAGGCCGAATCCAACGGACGAATCCGAGAGGGGAAGATCCTGCTCGCCATCCTGAGGTACCAGAAAGAAGAAGAGAAGAAGGATCCATCCAAGCCGTCCCCTACCAAACCTCGAGAGGACTGCTCCGAGGTTTGCCACCGCTTGCTACTGGACCGACACTGCCCGACCCGGGATTCGCCACATACCCTAGCCTTTCTGTGTGTAACTGAGATTTTCGAAGAAATTCTTATTACAACACGTGTGCGCTGTGGCACCTGAATCGATATGCCAAATATGGTTAAGATCCATAATTACATGTCTTAAGGAAACTGAGGAAATGCAGGAAGAAAACTTCCTGCTTTTCTTCAGTCACATTTTCCTTTAGTGTTCTAGCCATGTGATCTGGATTTTTCCATTCTATGTATTTTCAGCATTTTCTAGACGGTTTGACTTTTACAGAAAACCAGGTAACAGGCGTTTTTGGTTTAACTTCTTGCTTTGTCATCTTTGGAACTTTTAGTTCCTGTTCATTTATTACAGTTTTAGATTTTCTCTTGAATTGTTCAAGAAGTTTGTTTTTCGCTAATTCCGTAGTCAGATCTTCTTCAGGTCTTGTTTCAATCGCAAGATATTTATTGTTAAATAATCGTCGGATAGGCTGCTAAGAAACTGCTACAGTAAAGTGTTCTATTCTATTCTATTTACAGATTTATAAAGCGCCTCTCACAGTACAACCTAATCAGAGGCGCTTCCAGTGCGAAGAGCCCCTCGAAAAAAGAAAAGTCTTAAGAGAACGAGCAGAAACAGTAGTGCCCAGTAGCGTAACTATGGGCCCGCAGGGCCCGCAACTGCGGGGGGGCCCAGGTAAAAGGGGGCCCATTTTCAAACCTGAAAAAATGAACTATTTTAATTAATAAATGCACAGCAGAAAGCCGGAAACCGAAACTCCTTGTAAACTCCTTAGCCTTGTAAAATCAATAAATCATGCAGGCAGGCAGATGATGTGGAATATTACTATTGATGCGCGGTCGGCGCATATTTTTCTAGGCTTTGATTTAAGCTAGTGAGCAGTGACTCGAAGGCAAACTATAATCGCCAGATGACGTTGAAATTTGCAGTTAATTCATTCAATTAGTTTCACTTTTCGTCTTTGATTTATGCTGACGTCATTAGTCTCATTGCCAAGTTTCCGTCGGCCATCGTTGTTGATATTTATTTAAAAAGTTTGTTTAAATAGATTAATAAAATAGTTTTTAATAATATAAAAATGTAAAATTATTATTACTATTTTTTAAATTATATAACAACAAAACATTAGATCGGATTACAATACAAAATTTAAGATTTAAAAATAAAAAATTGTACTAATGATGGCTAGCAAGCCTCTAAGTGGAGCAGCTAAACGACGGAAAAAGAAGGATTTACAAAACGAACTTAAAAAACGATGTAAAATTGACTCATTTTAATCAATTTTAATGCAAATCGAAAACAATTTTTAGTTGTGGCATAAGATTACAAATTAATAATAAAATAAAATATCATAAATTAAAATCATTAAAATGTATGCCTCAAAAGTGAGTCGATAATTTGAAACATAAAATTGTCTATCAGATTGTCATCGGCTGTATGGAGGGGGGGGCCCATTTTGAAAATCTTGCAGGGGGGGCCCAGAATATGAAGTTACGCCACTGGTAGTGCCCCCAGATAACATCACAGCTCGAGTTATTGTAGAAAGGTCATTCCATAGCAAAGGGCCCACAGAGGCATAGGCACGATGCTGTGCTGTGGCAGTCCGAGACCGAGAAACTGGAAGGTTATGATGGTCTAAAGAGCGGAGAGGACTCCAGAGGTAGCTGGTGGTTCTAATGGTTCTCCTAAAGATGCCAGCTGGTCATTGATATTCTGAATTTCTGCTAAGCTTAGATGATTTTCCATGTCGCCATGTTCTGTAAATCTTAACCAACATAGTTTCTTTAATAAGTTCACCTTACTTTATAGGGCAGCTCATCTGCTGGATCACAGTTTAATTTACGGGATCTGTACTGAGCTGGTCTAGGACATTTCCCCGGACATTTCCCCGGACGTTTCCCCGAAGTTGGACTGATGAAAATAATTCTCTACTTCAGTAGAAGTTGGATTGATGAAAGAAATTATTTTTCTTAAATAGAAGCTGGATTGATGAAACAAATTCTATAGTTAAAAAGAAGTTGGATTGACGAAAAAATTAAATTCTTAAATAGAAGCTGGATTTATGAAGAAAATTCTGTGTTTAAATAGAAATTGGATTGATGAAAGAATTTTTTGCTTAAATGGAAGTTGGATTGATGAAAGAAGGTCTTTGCTTCAACAGGAGTTGGATTAATAACAGTTATCATTGTCAATGGTAGAGTTACCTACTTACTGTTCGGGGGGAAATGTCCGGGGAAATGTCCGGGAGGGAATTGTCCGGATACCGTACTGAGCTGTTTTGATTCACATTCGATCTCTTGATGAGAACCGGCTTTCAAGCTATCTTTCAATTCACAGCCATTAGGCCTACATTGCTTAGAATTTTCAAGTAGGCTATGCCTATATAATAATGGCAGTTTTGATAATAGTTTTAGTGTCTTGGGTACAACGTATAGCTGATAATTTTGTAAATATTAAACGAGGTGGATTAAGTTTTGTCTCTGTTAAATCTCCTACTGTTTCATACGGACTTATGTTGTATAGCGTCAAGTTTAAGAGGAAAAGAGGTAAAAATTCATTTGACAAAACCATCAACTTTTATTCGTATCGTCCACTAAAGCATTTTTAAAACCCAAGAACTCCTTTTCAGATTAAATAGTCGAGGACTTTAGCTGTGTTTCCGGTCAGACCATAACACTCCAGCAGGATTCTGGATCGGTGCATGGCTCATGAGGACGCGTGTCTGGGATGATGTTCACCTGCGTGGTAAAGATCATTCGGTACCCAGTCGGACCTTCCCACGTTCCCTGCAAGGAAAACGTAACGAAATTCAGTACCAGTTTAAAAACGATCGATTTAAGTTTCTTTGGCAATTGTGGAATAAGTACACAAACGTCTCATTCTGGGACGATAATTAATCACAGATACGGCAGCGGCAACCGAAACTGCAACGTCTTGTAATCCTCCTGCACCAAAAAGTCTAAACTATTTGGTCACTACAGTACACGATCTTCGGTGAAGCCGAGCACCTTTTAATCGCAAGTGACAGCATATTATTTGAATATCAAAAGCCATGGTGACTTTAATTAAGTTGATTGTTTGGACTTTTGGAAATGCAACAAACTTATTGAAACAGCGCTAAGAGCATTGAATGTGCGTGCAGCTGGCGCTCCTGTTGAACCTGTGTTAAGTTATGGCGGTTTAATATTAAAAACGCATCGATCGAATTTGAATGACAAGTTGCTTGCTCATATCCCTTATACTTCTCAAAAATAAATTCTAAATGGGTGCATGTGGCAAAACACCATTGCTTTGTAAAGAAGTATCTCTTTTTGTCTTGCAGCAGCCATTTGTACTTGTACTCGTACTTGTACTCGAGATCTTAGTTCTTATACTTGTACTTGCGCCTTCAGTACTTGTACTTGCAACCTAAGTACTTGCAATATTTCTGGTTACTTCACTTGCTTTTAATGAGCGAGATCGTGATCGATCATGCCCTGAAACTTTAATAACAGTATAGGCCCTGTAAACTAAGAACACTATCGCAGAAGGTAATGCATCACTTGTGACTCCATATCTTCTGTTTCAAAATGCTAAATTGGCTACTACTGTTGCGAAAACAAACGTCAACTATTTAGCAATTGATACAGAATCTTTGTTTTGGCATTAAACGAATTATACAATTCAATACAGACCATGAGAAAGAATCCGACCCATTCACCTTCGACCACCTGGGCGTCTACTATGTAGCTACCGCCACCCTGCAACACAATCGAATCACAGGTCACATCGTCCAAGAGGAATTTCTTTACAACAAGCAAGAATATCTGTTGTCTCATTCATCACACGCATTACACATGATACAACCATTATAAATCTTTTCTAGGTGGTTGATTTCTGTCTCGAGGCCACATTGGCACAGCTTTGCAGATCTTCACAAGCATTCACGGATTAGGCATCCTCTCAGAGTAAAGGTTGGTGATACTTCTCCTTATAGATTAATTCAAAATCACATTTTTATCTGACTAAAAATCATGAGATTATTAATACATTATGAGGGGAGATTCCCTTATAAGAATTATAATTGAGGGAAGAATGGAGGGGAAGAAGACACGAGGAAGACCGAGAATGATGTTGTTGGACTGGATGTTGGAGGAAGATTACAGCGAACTGAAGGAAAGAACCAGAAAACGTGATGATTGGCGAAATTGGACGTACGAACCTGTCTAGCAAGGCAGAGAACCAAAAGAAGAGAAGATCTGACTATGCACTACTGGCGACCCTGATTTCAAAACCCTAAAATCATGACCCCATCGAAAGACAGTAGACTCCAGGCTGCATATGAATACTGTTGGGCAAAGATCATATCGTGTTTTGAGCTTCTATATAGGAGGGTTTTTGGTGAAGTCCAGCTGCCAATTGATTTTACTCAACGCTTGATTTCTCTTATAAAATTAATGATCTAGCGTATACGAACGCAGATATCAGCACAGTTTCATTACCATGGGATTAATCTATGCCAGTAATGCTGCTATCAACTGGGTTACAGGGACTTGAATACGGTCACCAATGATACGCCTTCGTAAGCAGTCGTCTTGACTACTGCAACAGCTTGCTGTTTGGAGCGCAGGATGGGCGTTCGAAGAAACTTCATCGTGTCCAGAATGCGGCAGCAGCAGATTCATACCCATACATCGGAAATTCGGCCACATTAGCCTACATCTTAGCTAAACGCTTACACCTCAACAGCGCTTCACGATCCTGAGTTATCGCTGGAAAGCTTTGGAAAGATCTTGAAGACTCATTTATTTATGCCAATAGCAATAATAATAATAATAATAATAATAATAATAATAATAATAATAATAATAATAATAATAATAATAATAATAATAACAGTAATAAAAATAATAATAAAAATAATAACAATACTACTACTGCTACTGCTACTGCTACTGCTACTGCTACTGCTACTGCTACTGCTACTGCTACTGCTGCCGCTGCCGCTGCCGCTGCCGCTGCCGCTACTGCTACTGCTACTGCTGCTGCTGCTACTACTACTACTACTACTACTACTACTACTACTACTACTACTACTACTACTACTACTACTACTACTACTACTACTACTACTACTACTACTACTACTACTGTTACTGTTGCTGTTGCTGCTGATGTTGTTGATGCTGCTGCTGCTGCTGCTGCTGCTGCTGCTACTACTACTACTACTACTACTACCACTGCTACAACCACTACTATTACCACCACCACCACCATCACCACCACCACCACTACCACCACCACCATTACCACCACCACTACCACCACTACAACCAATACTACCACTACTACTACTAGTACTACTACTACTACTACTACTACTACTACTACTACTACTACTAATAATAATAATAATAATAATAATAATAATAATAATAATAATAATTATAATAATAATAATAATTATAATAATAATAATTATAATAATAATAATAATTATAATAATTATTATAATAATAATAATAATAATAATAATAATAATAATAATAATAATAGTAATAATAATAATAATAATAATAATAATAGTAATAATAATAATAATAATAATAATAATAATAATAATACTAATAATAATAATAATAATAATAATAATAATAATAATAATAATAATAATAATAATAATAATAATAATAATAATAATAATAATAATAATAATAATAATAATAGATTGGAATCACTGACCAAGTCAACCACTTCAAGTGTTTGTCTCCACCAGACAGGATGAAGCTGTGGTTCGTTGGTCTCGCTTAGCGAAGCGAGACGATAGTCACGCCTGAATGAAGAAAACAACAAAACACTTCAAATACTGCTAACTTCGATCTGCATATTGGATGCGGACAGTAGCTTCAGTCTGTTCATTGTATGCATACAATCAAAATAAGCAGAGGTGGCAGCACAGTAAACAAAGCAGAAGTGATATTGTTTAGCTCTTCACAATGTGTGTAAACAAGACAGTGCGTGCATGCATTTGTAGCAATAATACTTACTTGTATACGAAAATATATACACGCAAACATACATACATACATACATACATACATACATACATACATACATACATACATACATACATACATACATACATACATACATACATACATACATACATACATACATACATACATGCATACATGCATACATACATACATACATACAATGTCATACATACATACATACATACATACATACATACATACATACATACATACATACATACATACATACATACATACATACATACATACATACATGCATACATACATACAGACATGCATACATACATACATACATACATATACACATACATACATAAAAATGATGCATACATACATGCATACATACATACCATTATTCTGAGTCCGCCAATTGGATAGGATAACTTGGATAAGTCTTAAGAAGAAATCGAAAAGAGGTGAAGAAGGAAAAGTGGACAAGATAAGACTTAAGAAGAGAACCGCGCGGATCTATCAGTTTTGCTCAGTCGAAAGTAGATTTTGTAAACTTAAAAAGACCGCATATAATGAACTGAAATCGTAGAATGTTTACCTTGTGTCGTTACCGAGTGTTTGAGCCGCGTAGACCTCAATGGTAACAGGAGGAGGATTTGAATGTAGAAGAATAGATCCACCGCCTTCGTACTACAATAGAACCATCGTCTCTGGATGACATGATACTTGTTTATATGGTTCTTTAGTATTAATTAACTCAGAGTCAGTGGTAATACTGATCAAGTTCGAGTCCTGCCACTGGCTAGTATTATATGCCTCCTTGTTACCTAACGATGAAAATTGTCTAATTGTAAATGTACTGTTCGAAAAGTTAACAATAAATGATAATATTATTGCTTCATGTAACACCACAGGCATGCTGTTTTAGATTAATAACTTCCGGGAGGTTAAGGATATAGCCTATAACAGACTTTACTGGCAAATTGAAGGCTAATGCCACGAAGTATTTTTCCGGAGAAATAGTCACAGCAAACTAAGTTTTTTTGTATTAAGAATGTGTAATCTTTATTCATAATAACTTCAGATTGACTTCAGATTGATTGATTGACTTCAGATGAGCTTCGAAATACCATAGTCGACAGAATTAGCTAGCACTCCTGTTTGCCTACGATCATATAGGTTCTAAAATTCAGCTCGTAATCGGAGTTATTTTTATACTTATTCTCTAACTTATTTTTAAAATCTCAGGTCTACTCCAATGTTAAACTAACGATTGCAAAATTTACTTACAGCAAGATTTAGGCCGTTTAATCCAACTTTATGATAAATTTATGTAAATTGCCAGAATATGTATGGCAACACTTAGATAACAAAACACAGATCATCTTATGCCAAAGAATAAAACCACGCATCACGTTTTCAAAAATAACCTGCCTATTTGCAAGCCAATAAGGCCCAAACACTGGAATCGTAATGAAAATTAAACAGTTTTAAACCATACTTAACCTAGTCAATACCAACCTGTGACATTTCCCAAGATACGGATGGATATGGAATTTCCTACAAAATTCGCAAACGACCCAGTTTCACCATTTGGTACGATTTTTCTGTAATATTTAAAATTCTTCAACATCTTGTCTAACGCTTAAAAATCAATCTAATATAGTGAAACGGAAAGGTAGAATAGCATGATATAATAGATTTTGACGATAAACTTAAGCTTCATGTAACACCACATGCATGCTTTTTCAGATTCGTAGATTCCTGGAGGTTAAGGATATAGCCAGGCTTACGTTCACTGCCCTGCGGCAAAAGCGGTCACTGCTGCCCACTCCATGCAGCTTGCTATCGACTCCCTTGGTGGTTGGATGTCGTCGAATCGACTCCGGCTAAACCCTTCTAAAACGCAATTTATCTGGTCTGGCACCAGACAGCAGCTGGCAAAACTTGATCTGTGTGCCCTCTCCACCCAGTTTCCCCTCTTCACTCTCTGCACTTCTGTTCGAGATTTTGGAGTGATACTCGACCAAGAACTCATTTTCACTCAACACGTTAACTCTGTCTCTCGTAGCTGCTTTTATCAGCTGCGCCAACTGCGAGTTATATCTCGCACTCTTACCCCCAGCGCTGCAGCTACTCTAGTTCACGCCTTCGTTGCCAGTCGCCTTGACTATTGTTCCTCTCTATAATTGGCCTCCCACAGAGTCGGATTGGGCGCGTGGAGCGAGTTTTGCGCGCGGCTGCGCGATTGATTGGCGGCATCCCTAAGACGGGTCATGTATCAGAATATATGCGGGATGTACTGCACTGGTTGCCACTACCACAACGCATCTTATTTAGGGTCTCTGCCTTCGTTTGGCGTAGCCTCGTTGGCACCGCACCTGCTTATCTGCAGGAGCTCTGTCGCTCCATTTCTGCCAATATTGGCCGCCGACCCCTTCGCTCTGCAGTCCGCGATGACCTGAGTGTCCCATTTGCACGCACTTCTACAATGCAATATCGGGCCTTCCCGGTTGTGAGACCGAGTATCTGGAATGGGCTTCCTCTTGAGCTCCGTCTTCTACCTAGGAACTCTTCACCTGCATTTTATACCTCTCTGAAAGCTATTCTTTTCAGCCGTGGTTGGGCCGGGAGCGCCTCTGAGTAGATAACTCGAAGGGGCGCTATATCAAGTTTCATTGATTGATTGATTGATAGCCTAATAGACTTTACTGGCAAACTGAAGGCTAATACAACGGAGTACTTTTCTGGAGAAACAGTCACAGCAAACTAAGTTTGTTTTGTATTAAGAATGTGTAATCTTTATTCGTATAATATGGATCTAAATGAGGATGATGACGAAGACGAAGTAAGATTCTATGAGAAGGGCAAGAATTTAATAGTGAAGATATTAAAGTAATAGGAAACATAATCGATGATTCTTCAGGAAATGATAGCAAATTTGTCGCCGTTTGTCATCAAACAGAAAATCATATTTGGGCGCTACACAAGTCCATATCATATATAAAATGTTGTTGGTTGCTTACCTCCAGGTAACTCAGCCAGAAGGAAACGGCAGTTTCGTAAATTTTTAGGTAATGCGGGGCCATGCCGTGCTCCGCGTTTGGTAACATCCTGCAAAAGTGAAGTTAAGGTATGTATTTTCTGGAACTGTTATAGGAAGCTAATTGCAGGACACTAAGTGAGTGAAGTGGAGTCTATATGGCAAGACACGAATAGGCAGAAAATTAATGCACACATGCACGGAAACATAGGGCGGATATGCTTTGTAGGCTGCTATTAGCGCCGTGTATTTCATTCATTCATTCATTCATTTCAGATATTTATATAGCGCCCTTCAAGATTTCTACTCAGAGGCGCTCCCGACTACAGCGCGGACACTGAATCGGAGTTTCACGCCGAAGCGCATGAGCAATTGTGAGTGAAGGACTTGCTCAGGGTCCCTACGCGGCGGCTTTAGGTGGATTCGAACCAGCAACCCTCCGGCTGCAAGGCACGAAACATACCCCCTTGAGGTGGATTCGAACCCGCAACCCTCCGGCTGCAAGGCATCGAACATACCCCTACACCACCGCGCCCCACAGGCGTCTGTTCTGTTAGTAGTTAACTAGTTAAGATTGTTTCAATTGCATAACATGTAAATGTACAGCGCAGTGCGTTTGTCAGGCGCTTAATTAAAGAAAAGATATTAATATTATTATTATTATTATTATTATTATTATTATTATTATTATTATTATTATTATTATTATTATTATTATCATTATCATTATTATTATTATTATTATTATTATTATTATTATCATTATCATTATCATTATTATTATTATTATTATTATTATTATTATTATTATTATTATTATTATCATTATCATTATTATTATTATTATTATTATTATTATTATTATTATTATTATTATTATTATTATTATTATTATTATTATTATTATACGCAGTGAACACCATTGCACAATAGTCTAATATACTTGACGCGATAGCCCATTAATTTGATCGCTCGCCTTGCAATGCGGACTGTACGGGTTCGATCGTATACACTTTGACTGTTACTGCATAGGGACCTTAAGCAAGTCCTTCAAGTAGTGAGCAGATTGTGTGCGCCATTGATTGATTGATTGATTGATTGATTGATTGATTGATTGATTGATTGATTGATTGATTGATTGATTGATTGATTGATTGATTGATTGATTGATTGATTGATTGATTGATTGATTGATTGATTGATTGATTGATTGATTGATTGATTGATTGATTGATTGATTGATTGATTGATTGATGGTGATTGATTGATTGATTGATTGATTGATTGATTGATTGATTGATTGATTGACTGACTGACTGACTGATTGATTGATTGATTGATTGATTGATTGATTTATTGATTGATTGATTGATTGATTGACTGACTGACTGATTGATTGATTGATTGATTGATTGATTGATTGATTGATTGATTGATTGATTGACTGATTGACTAACTGATCGCTTGATGCTAGATGTTTATGTATTGGATAGTGGTGCAGAAATAACAACAATAACAGTGACATCTTTTGGTCAAGACTGTCTTTCAGTATTTCCTCAGGTCGTGTTCAAGTCTTCCCCAGATTGCATGAATTTTCGTCAGTGTTATTTTCATTATTGTCATAGTTATAGTTAATGATATTTTTAGTTACAGCTATAGTTATCGTTAACGAATTTTATTTTTGTTTACTAACATTTCCATTGTCGTTATCGTTAACGAGAATCACGCTGACTGAATGTACGCATTTACCAATAGCTGATAACATGTACGTAGCATATACGTAGCCTTTGCACTCACAGGAGATATTTTGTAAGAGATGGAATGTCGTCCCACCAGTTCCAGTTGTCATCCGCAAGGAAGAACTCGTCTCCGCTGGAGACGAGCTCCAGGATCGAAAGGGTAAATCGCTCTTTGTAATCTTCATATTCGGTTTGAAACAAATAACAGTATGACACCAGTTCACTCATTCATTCAATCAGAAAATTTGTAAAGCGCCCATCAAGATTTCTACTCACAGGAGCTCCCGACCCAACTCCGGCGAAAAAGGACAGACTTTAGGCTGATATATTAAAAGAACAGACTTTAGGCTGTTATTAAATGTGTCAGAGAGATCTCTACAGGTAGGATTCGCGTCTCCAGGGGAGCCCATTCCAAACAGTCAAATCAACGACAGAAAATGTGCGACGCTGCCTAATATAGGTAGCGGTAGCCTACTAGCGAGAGGAACCAACAGCTCACGATGAGCCTCAGAACGATGAGCCTCAGAGCGAAGAGAGCGTCGGCCATGAAGACCAAAAGTGGAGCGGCAGAGCTTTTGCAAGTAAGCAGGCGCCCTGCCCAGTAGGTATCGCCAAACCATAGCAGAGATCCTGTGACAGATTAGTTGAGGCAAGGGTATATCCAGTGCAGGACATACCGCATGTAACCCGATAAGTTAATGGTTTAAAGTGGCTGAAGCGTAACCTGTTATATAAATATGTGTGTAGAAAAATCGTCTTCGTATTAAGACAGCTATTATTGATCCTACGTAATTGTCTAAGTGCTTACAGTACATATCTTCGACGGACCAGACTTCATCGGCCTTT
>JACEVL010002857.1:0-15802 GCA_020284085.1 Aporrectodea caliginosa
CCTGCTCTGGCATCCCGAATTGTTGTGGTACATTGCACTGCTTCTGGGATGAAGGATTCAGCCTAAGACAGGTTAGTCTTTCTGTTCGACCATCCTTCCGTCCGTTCGTCCGTCCGTCTGTCAAGGGGCCGTCCATAAAGTACGTCACGCTATTTTTGACCATTTTACCCCCTCCTCCCTGTCACAAACTGTCACAAAACTCGGACCCCCCCCTAAAGTACGTCACACTTTCGAACAGTGATTAAATAATAAAAAGGAAACAAAACAATTTGACTAAAAAGACTAGATTCACAAATTATGTGATAAACTCTTGTGCTATACTGAATCTGTTTATTATTTTGTATTATAATAATTACTATTGTATTATAATAATTACTATATATGTAAAAATTAAATTCAGAATTTATCGCTCAGTGACATAATTATGCAGCGGACAACATAGAAATAATAATACTTCCGAAAGCAAGGCTAATACATAAACAAGGCTTCGCAACAGCATTATTACTAGCGCTCCTAGCGAGAGGAATCGTGAAAAACACATTCAGGAGATATGCATTTCATGCTATTTTGACATAAAACTAATTAAAATGTTTCAGAAAATTTTTGAAAATTATTTTTAAAGCTATGAAATTCTACTAAAAATAAAAAATAAATTATAAATAAAATTTAAAAAATAAATGTGTGACATCACACATGGCCTGACTCCCCTCCCCCTGTCACAAACTGTCACACTTTCTTAAACCCCCTGGAGCGTGACGTACTTTATGGACGGCCCCCAATATGCTTCAATATCTCTTAAGATCCATCCGAGAAGATGCCTTCAATTCATTTTCCAATGCTTTAATTTATATTTTACTAGCATTTGTTCCCGGTTTTGCCCGCGGGTTTTCACCATGCGTAGGCCTACTTTTTAACGGCTGCAAATCAAGGCTACTTATTTACTTACTATATATGCTCAAGGGCTTCAAATATTTTAAATGTCCACACATCTGAATGGAAACGATATTTAGAGGTGAAAATTGTTTTCCCCCGTGTATTTGAATTTAATTACCTGTGACTCAGCTGCTGCCCCGTTCAGCATTTGAATTTAATGTGTCTTGGTAAGCGACTTCGCATTTCTATCTAATCTAATCTAATCTAATCTAATCTATTCTGAACATTTGTAAAGCGCTTCTCACAGCAGAGCTATTCAGAAGCGCTATCAGCGTGACAGGCCCGAGAAAAGAGAAAGGTTTTTAAGCAGCGAAGAGATGCCAGTGAGATCCCCTCCAGAATCCTGCTACGCATTGCAGGGGGAAGGTAATTCCATATTGATGGACCCACTACAGCGAAAGCCCGATGCTGGGTTAATGAGGTTCGCGACCGAGGTACGAAAAGATCAAGCCGGTCAGCAGAACGAAGAGGGCGAGAAGAATTTAAATTTAATGTCCGCTTACTGCGCCACCTATCGAACTTTCTTTCGTGTAGCTCTAGCTTAATCCATCATTGCCGCTTGATGGGTTTGAAAATCAACTAAAAATGTCCATATATCGGAACTGAAATTAAATTTTGAACTGAAAATAGTTGGGGATCAGAATAAAAATTTTGCATCTCCAAAGTGTTGTATTGGCGAGTTTTTAGTTGAGATGACCTAGAAAATCGCCCGTTGAAATTTCTTATTAGAAATTAAGGGGCTAGGCCTACGTTATTGGTTGCGAGAAAACGGGCTTCAATAGATTTTAAGGCGCTTCAATAAATGACGACGTCGAAATAAAAAATGTCCGTATATCGGAATTTAAAAGTAAATAATGAGTTGAAATAGTACCGCACGGGTCATCTCTACCTTATAATTTTATAGGCCTATTATTTGTTCCTCGGACTAAATATAATAGTAGGCGAAGCTCGGCCGTTCTTCTATTACCTCTGAACTCTCTCTTATTGTCGACGTTGAGTGTTCTATTATAGCGATCGTAATTTTTCGGAGCGTCTCCCGCGTTTTATTTCGACTGCGCCTGATGTGCATATTTAGCCTCGCGTGGCGTAAGACAAAATTTCTCTTACGTCACGCCGCTCACGCGAGGTTAATATATGCATATTAGGGCCTAAAGGCCTCCGTTATTGGTATTACGGTAGGCCTACCTCATCATTTCGAAGTTTAAAATGTCCATATACCAGCGTTTAAATTAAATTGCGAGCTAAAATTAGTCGCGTTTACCTACACAATGTTTTCTAAAAAATTTCAAATCGCTAAAGTGTTCTTTCGGAACCTTTAGTCTACGGACAAACAAACAAACATACAAACAAACAAACAAACAAACAAACGGAAGGATAAACTTTGAGAAATATAGTACAAGATTTCTAAAACTGATATATATATGGGATTTGAACCCATGTGCATTAAGGAAACTGATGTAACGTCAAACATGGGGAAATAGTATAAAATAACACTCTTGCCTGAAGTTTTCACGGACCCGGATCGATTCCCGTAAAGCCCCCGGGTTTAGCTCATACCTTCATGTTCTAGGTTGCAGCAAAAGTACAATGAGCTAGCGCCTTGCATGGCTGCAACTTTGTTGATTCATGTCTTCTGTAATTTGTGTTGTTGTGAATTGTTTAATCGTCATAACATGTACATGTACACTTGTACAGCGCAGTGCTTTTGTCAGGCCCTTCATTAAAGAATAAATGCATATATACATACACAGATATATACATAAACACATGCATACATACATACATACATACATACATACATACATACATGCATACATACATACACACATACACATGCATACATACACACATACATAAATACATACATACATAAATACATACACACATACATACATACATACACACATACACATGCATACATACACACATACATAAATACATATATACATAAATACATACATACATGCACATATATTATACACACATAGGCCTACATAGATACATACATGGTGGTCCATAGTGAGTCTAGGACAATTCCCCCCGGACAATTCCCTCCGGTCAATTCCCCCTGCCAATTCCCCCCGGACAATTCCCCCGGGCGTTTCAATAGGACAATTCCCCCCGGACAATTCCCCCCTACATATATATATAATAATTATTATAAAATAATTACATATATTTTATATTATTATATAATTATATTTGTGCATATAAATTATATAATATATAATTAAATTAATATAATTAATTATATTAATATAAATAATATATATATTATAATTCAATTTATAATTAATAATATATATAATAACAATATAATTAAATTATTATTATATAATAATTATTGTAATTAATCAATAACAATATAATTAATTATTATAAAATTATATGATATTAATAATATTAATATATATTTTTATATATTATTAAATATTAATATAATTATATAAATACCTATGTATATGTGTATATATTATATTATATATATAATTTAATAATTATATATTATATAATAATTATATAATTATAATAATTAATATAATATATTAATATTATATATTATACATATAATTATAATAAATAATTAATATATTTATTAGTTATATTAATTATTATTACATATTATATATTATTTTAATTAATTATATTAGTATATTAATTAATTATATTATAGTTATAATTAATTATATTATAGTTATAATTAATAATTATAATTAACAATTATAATTATATTAATTATAATATTATATATTAATAATTATAATTATAATTATGATATATTATTATATATTATTAATAATATATAATATTTAATATAAATATTATTTATATTAATATAATTAATTATATTAATTTAATTATATATTGTATAATTTATATGCACAAATATAATTATATAATAATATAAAATATATGTAATTATTTTATAATAATTATTATAGATATCATCATCATATATTCGTTTAATGTGTTAACAACAGACATAACGCTGTAGGTGTACATAGAAAAAAAATACATCTAGATATTATAGTATGAAGTAATACTGTAATAGCTTAGTAAGAGTTCAGGAATAACATACGAGATATGCTTGAAAACCTTTCTGTTTCCTCGGAGTGCTCACGCTGGAAGCGCCTCTGAATAGTTATTACTGCTAGAGGCGCTATATAAATGTCCAGATACAATACAATACAATAAAATTTCGTGAGTCCTTGTCAGGAAGGTTAAAGTTATGTGGTCTGACCCTAAGAAAATAGGGCGTAAAATGTTGACTAGGAAACATGCATCTGAGGGAATGATTCTCATTTAAGAGGACGGCCTTAAAGAGTGAAGTGTCTGCGTTATAAGCAAGAACATTCATAGAAGGAGAATCTGACTGAATAAAACCAGAGCGTTTTAATCTGTTATTCAGATGTTCAATGCGGGATTTGTCCTTTTCGCTCGCCAGGCCCCACCAGGCGGGAGAAGCATACATTGTTCTGGCTATGATGGTGGCGCGGGTGATCAGTTGTAGAGAATCTGGGGAATTGGCAGGAGGGAATTGTCCTATTGAAACGCCTCGGGGAATTGTCCGGCAGATTGGCAGGGAGGAATTTACCGGAGGGAATTGTCCGGGGGGAATTGTAGGAACCCGTCCAGAGTGTAGTGGTAACATCACTGGCGTGAAGAACAGTAGGTAGCGGGATCGCTTCCCGTACCCTCCCAAAGGTCCACTAAGCCATCATGGCGCGTTGGTCAAATGAGATGTAGGACGTGATGGGCGCCTTGCATGGCTGCCGTATACAGTTAAATTAAACTCCTGTAATAACTTGTGATAATCCGTTCATAATGATTTGTAATCATCCTGCATTGTGTCAGTTTGAAATTAAACGAAGATTATTATTATTATTATTATTATTATACATAAATACATACATATATACAATGTATACCAAATACATAGATGCGTACAGCATACACACATACAGACATACATACCTATAGGCCTATGTATGCATATGCACATACTTTCATACATGCATAGTATTGCATACATACATATATACATATGCATGACCGATTGAATCTATTTTTGTGCTGGTGTTACAGTCTGGGATCTGTGTGAATTGCATCGAAAAAGAGCAGAAGTGTCAGCGCGATTTACAATGCTGTGAATCTCTCGTCTGCCAGAAAGAGAACTGGTACAAGATTGATGGTGTCTGTGACCTTCGACGACCTCCAGGAGCCGACTGCTACGATGCCTCACAGTGCGTGAGCGGGAAGTGCGATATCCGCTGGTGGCAGAAGTTGGCAGCAGCGAACGGAAGATGTATGAAGTAGACGGATGGAAGAAGATAATATTTGGTCGAAGAGTTGTTCCTTGTCGTCAACAACTAAACCTTCAGCCTCGTTAAAAACTTCAGCACACATTAAAAACTATACAAGCGATGCATAACATGTAGTTCGACCCCTGCAGCCGTCATTTAAAGCAGATATTTTCAGCAGTAACCACAACTACCGTCTTCTCAGTGATGGATACAACAATATTTTGAAAATAAAGCTATTTTCAAAATAGAAAATACTATTTTATATTTTCAAAATACTTTTGAAAAGTATTTTGTAAAAGTACTTTCAAACTAGTTTTAGAAAGTGTTTTGGAGAATTCAAACTACTTTTCCAAACTACTTTTCCAAAGTACTTTTTCAAAATACTTTTCTAAAGTACTTTTTTAAAAAGAAACTCAACGGACCTTCTCCCAAAATTATTATTTAACGTTATAAGGCGTAAGACCTCGACCAGAATATGATGCTTTAAAAAATTAATAATCTTCTCGTCAACCCAACTACTTGTGAGTTTTGTTGTATAAGGATATATTATATCGGGGTTCTGTGCTTGGTCCCCTTTTATTTCAATATACACTACACCTCTACGAACATCGATGAATAATCATTTGCTGGGATATAATTTCTATGCTGATGATACTCAAGTCAACATTTCAGTTGACACGTCCGTCATGTGACTCATCTGTACAGCTGTTGTCTTTGACGTGGAAAAGTCTTGGATGGCGGCCACCAGACTCCTCCTGAACCCTTGGAAGACCGACATTTCTGCTACTGCATGTGCACTCCACGGCAACTTAACAAATTTGATCGGCTTAAATCATTGGAACTGGAAGATTTAATTTTTGAACTGGAAGATGTTGGACGTAGCTTAGGCGCCGTTTTAAATTCCACCTTGTCTCTCACTGTCCATGCAGTCATCATAATAATATTATTACTCCGAATTGATCGTTATGTGCCCGTGGTGGCACGTCAAAAGAGCAACCGACAAAAGAGCAACCGACAAAAGAGCAACCGACAAAAGAGCAACCGACAAAAGAACAACCGACAAAAGAGCGATGTTGAATTTATCCAGGCGACCACACATGAAGTGTACTTTTAAGATTATAAATCAAAGCAACCAGAACGATTAATCCTAGTGTTATGTATTGAACAAAGTGCTATGAAGAAAGAGAATTTAACACTAAATAAATGTCTGAATTTAATACTAAAGAAATGTCAGGAAAGTTCCTGTTTAACGAAAAGTTTAAAATATGCGAAGTTTAAGTCTAAAACGTTCATGTTGGTTACTGAGTCAACTAGAAAAGTTACAGTTCAAGATTGTGTGCAACGACCTTCTCCATGCTCATTTTCGTTAGTCACTGGAAGGCTTCACGTCCTGTAATAAGAAAAGCTTTAAACAGCGCTCTACGATTTCCGATAAAAAGGCCGAACAACAAAAGGGCTTTATTTGACTAGAACGTATATTTCAAAGGTCTATAGGAATCTAAGCCCGATTGGAACAATTTCGCTCTTAAACCTACAAGAACTATAGGCCTTAACATGCTAATTGTTTAAATTGGCCCTTTGATCGTCCCCTTGATAAGCCCCGTTTATAGAGCCCTTCGCTCTTATGTCGGCGCTCGTTTGTCGGGCGCTCTTTTGTCGGCATGCCGTGCCAGTGTCTCTGGAAATGCATTGGTTTCCAGTAGCTTCGTTTTGGTGTACCATCGGTTGCTTGTGCATTAGATACAAGCGCAATAGAAGTGTTACTAATAACAATTTTATCAAATGCATCAAGTCATAAGAAACTATAGATCACTGTCAACTTGTCAAGTACACAAATGCAATGTAAATGTAAATACTAGCGAGAAGCGATAATGCTACAAAATGTTGATTTCTCAAAATTATTTTGAAAATATTATTTTATTTTGTTTTTCAAAATTCTTTTGAAAAGTATTTTGCCTATCATTGCGTCTTATTAGGCCTAATAGCGAAATAATCATCAGTCATGACACACACTGTTTCTCGTAGAAGCGTCTTTACTTTTGTATTGAAAGAGATTTTACTTATTAGAAGAAGACGACGGCGACAAAGAAGAAGAAGAAAAGGAAGTAATTAAGGACATCCATTCAGCTAAACCCTGTCAATGGTTTCATTTTCTTAGCCTCGGCATATGAGCAGCGATAGGCAAAATACTTTTCAAGAGTATTTTGAAAATACAAAATAAAATACTTTTCAGCAGTATTTTGAAAATGCAAAATAAAATAGTATTTTAAAAATACTTTTGAAAATAGTTTTTTAAAATACTTTTAAGAAATCAACATTTTGTACTTTGATCCCTACCAGTGCATATTTGTAATTGAACAAAAATGTCACATGCATTGCACGACAGGGCAGTGTAGGCTAACAATTTGATATTGGTTTTAACTTGCAATGTAAGTGCAGAATAATAATTATTATAGGCCTACTATAGAAAGCCAAGTCATTAGCCTACATTGCCCTTCATGTTATGCATGTTACATTATTTTACAAGACACTATTATATCTAACATCTGTGGCTGGAAGTGATGAATGTCTTCATTAAGTTCAATTTCAAACCTACTAGGCTACTATTAGGAAAGAATTTAGAAGGTTATTAATTTAATAGTGTAAATTAACATTAAAAGTATAATATTGCCTGGGACAAATCACTTAAACTACTGGGACAAATCCTTAAACAACTGGGAAAAATCCTTATACAATTAAATATGCACTGATCACTACTCGTTAGTGTGGACATTTGCATTGCATTAATGTACTTGACAGTCATGTAAGTAATTAAGCAAGTAAGTAAGCATAGTCCTTAATACACCATTTGCAAACGCACAATGGGACAACAGTCATATAATGATAATGATAAAACATCGAAGTAATAATAATAACGTGTAAATAGTGCCTAGTTAAATGCTAGTGAAACATGATAAATCACTGTACAGCATCCTAGTGATAAATCCATTCGTAATCGTAATCGTAATCGTAATCTCCAAACTTCTAAAGCGCCACTCGAAAGCCAAGCGCAGGACACCAGCTTATTCACGAGCGCTGCGTCTAATCAGAGGGGTTGTCCAAAAGAGTAGTCCGAGGGAGGTCCGAGTCCGGTTTCCAGGGGATCAGAGAGGGCACAGCAGATGTTAAGGCGGGTGTCTTTTAGGTCGAGGATTGGAAGGTACAGGATCAGATGGGGAGTCAGGATAAGAGTTCTTGAAAAGCAGAGACTTTAGTTTCGAGTGGAAAGCCTTGGGGGTGATGGATACAGGAGCCCAAGGCAGATGATGGTGGATGATTGGCGATGATAATAATAATAATAATATTCGTTTATTCTGACACAAGTTGACATGGCCGCAGCTTGTTTGGTGATGGTGGAGGAACCGAAAAAGTACGGAATTCAGGAGGTAGATCGTTCCAGAGACGCGGCGCAGTGTTGGATATTGCTCGGTTGGAGAACTTGAGATGAGTAGTGACCGGGGATCTAGAAAGAGTGAGAACGGAGGATGATCGGGTAGAACGGGTTGGCTGGATGGTGAAGAGTTCGCGAAGATATCTGGGCTGGGAGTGTTGTAGGGAGTTGTAGGTTAGTGATAGGACTTTGAAGTGAATTTGCTCTGGGATTTTTAACCAATGGAGTGATTTGAGGATTGGAGTGATGTGATGATGCTTGGGCGTTCTGGTGACGGCTCTGGCTAATGAGTTTTGGATGAGCTGCAGACGCTTTAGTTGGGTGGCTTCAAGGTTGAGAAAGAGGGAATTGCAATAGTCGAGCTTTGAGTGGACAATGGAGGTAGCAATGGTGGAGGCAGTTTTGAAGTCGAGCATGGGTCGGATGCGGCGGAGGTCACGAATGTGCATGAAGCAGGAGCGCGAGAGGTTGGAGATGTGATTAGAGAAGGAGAGATGTGGATCAAAAGTAACACCAAGATTGCGGACAGGGGCATCAGAGGTGAAGGTAAGAGATGAAGAGTTAGTAGATAGGTGTATTGAAAGGTCAGGTATTTTCTTGATTTGGCCAGGAAGGCCGAGGATGATGAATTCTGTTTTGGAAGGGTTGAGGCAAAGCAGGTTGGACGACATCCATTGAGAGACTAGGTTAACCACATTGAGTAGTTTTGCAATGGAAGTAGAAAAAGAGCTGGGGGAGAAGGATATGTAGAGTTGGGTGTCGTCTGCGTAGAGATGGTGGTCAACAGAAGAGGATTTTATGAGATGGCTTAATGGTGTAGTGTACAGAATGAAGAGCAGTGGGCCCAGGACGGAACCTTGAGGGACACCACAGCAGAGCGGGAGGGGTTGCGAACAATGACTGGATGCTTTAACAGAGAAGGATCTGGAAGACAAGTAGGACTGAAACCAACATAGAGCAGTACCAGAGACGCCAAACCAAGATGAAAGTCGATGAAGAAGGAGGCTGTGATCGATGGTGTCAAATGCGGCAGAGATGTCAAGGAGACAGAGGCAGGAGACTTGCTGATGGCTGACGGCAGAGACCAGTTTATTGTACAAAGAGGCGAGTAGAGTTTCTGTGGAGTGGTGTTTAGTGAAGCCAGATTGGTGGGGGTTGAGGAGTGAGTTAGAAGAGAGGTAATCGTTTAGCCTGGAAAGGACAATTCGTTCAGTTAATTTAGATAGAAAGGAAAGGTTGGAGATAGGTCGGTAATTAGATAGGTTTTCCTTGTCAAGATTTGATTTTTTCAGAAGTGGAGTAACAAGAGATTGCTTGAAGACCATTGGGAAGTTGCCAGAAGAGAGTGAAAGATTTATGATTTTAGTGATTACTGGAATGAGGACGGAGGCACAGTCTTTTAGAAGAGAGGTGGGGATAGGATCTAGTTCGCATTGTTTGTTGGGAAGAGAATTTAATAGGAGTGACACTTCTGTTTCAGAGGCAGGAGAGAGGATTGAGAGCGATGACTGGGAGGCAGGAGGAGTAGGGTCTGGAGAGGGAAGTGGATCAGTGCTAGGGGAGTGTGAATCTAGAAGAGACTGTAGCGTGAAGCGAAGGGATGAGATCTTGTCCGAGAAGAATGAGCAGAAGGTATCAGCGATAGACGGGGAGGGAATGGAACTTGGCAGCGGTGAGGAGGATTTGCAATGAAGAAGAGAGTTGACAGCTCTCCAGAGGTGCCGAGGGTTGGAGGAGCTGGAATGGATGAGTAAGGAGTAGTATTTCTTTTTGGCAGCAGCGATGAGTTTATGGTATCTGTTTGTGACTGATTTGAGGTTGATGAGGGCTTTTGCTCTGGATGTGGGATCGATGGAGCGCTGGTAGATATGCTCAAGTTTCCTGCGAAAAGATTTAAAAGCTTGGAGGTAGGAAGTGAACCAAGGGTTGCTTTTCTGTGAGATGCGTTTGGTGATGAGTGGGGCATGAATATCGAGGAGGTCGGAAAGTGTTGAATTGTAGCAAGACAAAAGGTCATCAAGGGAAGACGGAGGGTTGAGAATCAGCTGGGAGTCAAGAAGATCTTGGATGAAGGCTTGACGGTCAATGGAGCCGGTGAGACGGAAGGAGTGAATAGAAGGAGGAGGTCGAGAAAAAGGCTTAATTTCAAGGTCGGCCATGATGAGGTAATGATCAGTGATGTTGAGAGCAGAGTGTGAGAGCTTGGGAGATAGAAGGGAGGAGGCGGAGGTGATGAGAAGGTCGAGGGTGTGATTCTTGACGTGAGTTGGAAAGTCGACATGTTGGACGAGGTTGACTGATGACAGAAGGTTCAGGAAGTCAGATGCAAGATTGTCAGAGGGAGTGTCAACATGGATATTGAAATCGCCAGTAAGTAAGAATTCGTTAGGAGTAGTAGCAGCGAGTGAAAGTAGAGAGCCGAATTCATCAAGAAAGACAGAGGGTTTGGAGGAGTAGGCAGACGATGTAGGAGGACGATAGATATTGAAGACTGTGAGTATATCTGAAGCAAGTCGGAGGGTTATGGATGAACATTCAAAAGATCGGAAGGTGTGGCTAGAAGTGTTTAGGACGACAGCCGGTTCACGGACCAAGAAGGCAGTGCCGCCACCAGAGATTTTTGTAGACTTTGAGGAGGAAGTTGAGCGAGGGAAACTATGGAGAGAGTAGCCAGGTGGTTTGGAGTCAGCAATATGGGCGCTAGTAGATGAAGTGGAGATCCAGGTTTCTTGCAGGGCAATTAGATCAGGTGGACGAGAACAGGAGGCAAGATCGCTTAAGACAATGGAGTTTTTAGGATTTAGGAGAGACCGAATATTTAGGGAATGGAGAAGAAATTTCTTGTTGGAAGACCTGGTTGCATGATGTGAGGAGTGTGTGCTGGGTTGAAGTGGGATATGTAGGTTGGAGTGGGTTGCAGAGACTGGCCCGGGGTTCAAACTGATGTCACCGCATAAGAGGAGAAGTAGAGATGGAAATAATCTCTTAGGTTTGAAACAGATGCGAGGTGGTGTGAGGAAGAATGACAGGGGAATGAATGTGAGGCCGTCAAAATGAATGTGAGGCCGTCAAAACTGCATCCACAATAGCTACATCTATAGTTCACGCTAAATTAGACTACTGCAATTCTCTTTTCCTAAACATAGATATCACTCAAATAAACCGCCTCCAAGCAATTCAGAATGCCCTAGCCCGTGCTGTCACCAAAACCCCCAAATACCATCACATCACTCCTGTCCTCGAATCACTCCACTGGCTCAAAATTCCTGAACGAATAGAATACAAAATCATCTCACTCACGTACAACACACTTCAAACCTCCCAGCCCTCCTATCTCCGTCAGTTGTTCACGATCCAGCCACTTCGTTCAACCCGCTCCTCCTCCTCCCTAACACTGCTCCGCCCTTCCGTCACCTCATCATTAAAATTTTCCAATCGCTCCATAGCCATAGCTGTTCCACCTCTTTGGAACAAACTTCCGCCAGCACTACGACAAATATCTGACCCATCCTACGAAGTCACCAAAACTCCACCTCTCGCTATCTCTCCACAGGTCTTTCACTCGAAACTGAAAACACTGCTTTTTGACAAATCCTATCCTGAATACAACACTTCTCCCTGCCTACCTCGCCGTCTCAACACCAAACACCATCCACCTTAGCCGCCTGTCTGTCTGCCTGCCTGACTCTCTGGATTTTGACCCCCTGCCTATCGATTTTGATTTTATTGAGCGCCTGTGAATAAGCTGGTTCCCGCGACTTCGCTTTTGTGGGCGCTGTAGAAGTTCCGAGTTTACGATTACGATTACGTCATGTTCGGCCGTGGCTGTTGTACAGAGAGCGCGTGGGTGCTGCGAGCAGGGTGTGTGGAATGCGAGGCAGCGGAGGGAGAGGAGGAGGAGGAGCGCTGATGAATGCATGGGATGATGCGGGTGAAGATGATTGGTCGGATGAGTAATGGCGGTGCAGAGGCAGGGATTTGAAAAACAAAGGGTTCAGACAGAAGGGGAAAATGTCAGCATTTAGGCCATTTCAGACAGATTGTAAAATTGGAACGGACTCACCAACTCCAGGAATAGGTCCATACCGAAAACCAGGATTGGTAACTCAGGGGAGACGCCGAAAATGAAGAATGTCGAACTTATGTGAAGAAGCGCCGTGCATCTGCTGGCACCCCACGTGACTCTCTAGTAAGACGGTCAGAGTGCGGAATATTAGGCCTACGCTTGTACGAACGAGGTCTAAAGGAATCTCCGGCTTCACGGTTAGGAGGGAATAATCCGTGAAGTGCATGCGCAGGATCCGACAATATTGCAGAGAAGAGAGCTTTGTCTGCTACAGTTTTCTATGACTTGGGACCATTGAGAATTATTGTCATCATTCCAAGTTCTCATTAACCAAGAATTTTTTCATCCATCTAACTTCTATGTAGGCAAGAATTATCTGCGTCAATCCCACTTCCATTTAAGCGAAAAACGTCATCGATCCAGCTTCAATTGAAGTGAAGACTTAGTTTCAACAATCCAGCTTCTATTTTCGGGAACAATTATTTCGATCAATGCAGCGTGTATTTAAGCAAAGAATTAGTTTAACCAATCCAACTTCCATTGAGGCAAACAATTATTTTCATCAATCCCGCTTCCATTTTTAATAAAATAATTTGGTAACGTAGACTATGGTTTAACCCCAATTTCAGATCCAACGGAATTTAAAAACCAGAATGATCAAACTCCGGATAGAAACATTGAGTTTGGCTCAACTGACGGTGACTTTAAATCATCCGACGGATCTCAAAGGTTTAGATTGGAGAGAAGAATAAGATTCTGAAACAATCAACGCAGACGCGTTTAGTTGCAAATCCAAATGGCATTTCCACGAGTGAGCGTTTATAACTTGACAATTTTAGACTTGTATGTGTGTTTGTATGCATGTCTGGATGTGTGCATGTATGTATGTTTGACATTAAGACAAAATTAAACACAGCGAAGCTTTAAAAGAAAACAATGTAAATGAGTGACCAATTCTGTTGCTTGTGCTCTATCAACTGATAGCAATAGACTGTACTTTACATTCGTAGACATTTAGGTTGGTTCTGAGAGTATCAAAGGACGAACATTGTCAATGACAACAAATCATTTTCCTCATAATCGTAAGCTCTATTACTCTAGACTTCTGAAGCGCCACTCGAAAGCCAAGCGCGGGGCACCAGTTTATTCGCGAGCACAAGACCTACTCATGGATGACTACTAGATTGTAACAGTGTTGGATAGTTACTTTGCAAAAGTGACTAGTTATGTACAAATAGTTATACCTTAGAAAAAGTAATTATTTACTGACTACAGTTACTTTTAAAACGTGAATAAGTCCTTTTAGTTGTTGTATGTGGGAATGTTAGCTTGAATTTTCAGCTCATTCCACGACAGAATTAGACTTTGAAATTTACGAACAAGAGAGTTCATACAAATTCATTCATTCATTCAGAGCATTTATATAGCGCCCCTTCAAGAAACTACTCAGGAGCGCTCCCGGCCCAGCCACGACTAAAGAAAAAAGACTTGAGGGACTTGTAGAACCCTGTCAGATGGCTTACAAGTAAAAAACGGAGCTTAAGTGGTAGGTCATTCCAAATGGAAGGGCCAACAACCGAGAAAGCACGGCGCTGCCTAATAGCCAAGCGAGTCCGTGGAACAAGGAACTCACCCCTCGTCGCAGAGCGAAGCACCCGACGCGCTGGAACATCAGACACTGGGCGGCAAAGATCACGCAAGTAAGATGGAGCGCAGCCAAGAACACAACGAGAAACAAGAGCAGCAATGCGATATGAGATACGCTGAGACACAGGCAGCCAATGCAACACATCACGCATGTATGCAGAGACAGGAGAGTACTTAGGAAGCCGTCCAATAAGCCGAGCAGCCGAGCGTAGAACTCGATCTAGTCGCCCCAAAACACCAAGGGGAAGGCCAGCAAGTAGTGAGGAACAGTGGTCAATTCGACTAGTAACAAAGGCATGAACAAGGACCACAACTGCATCATGAGAGAGCGAGCGAGAGACCACTCGAAGCTGACGAAGCTGATAATAACAACTCCGTGCAATTGAGTTCACATGTTGAGATAAAGTAAGCTCGGAGTCAAGAGAAAGTCCCAGATCACGAACTGTGAGGGAAAAGGTTATGTGAGGAAAGAGCAGGGTAAGTTGAGGAAAGTCGATACCCTGCAGTTGTCTACGGCTACCCAGCCAAATGAGCTGTGTTTTAGAGGGATTTAAGAGTAGCCGATTGGAGGCCATCCAAGAAGAGAGGACATCCATAGTCAGACACATCTGACTCACAGTAGCCATCGCATCGGCTGAATGGGTGTGGATGTAGGCTTGCACATCATCGGCAAATAGTTGGTGTAGAAGCCCCTGAGACGTCAACAAGGAGCAGACATCAGCAGTATAAAGAAGATAAAGCAGCGGGCCCAGGACAGAACCCTGGGGCACACCCAAAGGGGCAGGGACCCAAAGAGACCCGGACGAACCAAGGACTACACAATTTGAGCGGTCAGTTAAAAAGATCTAAGCCATTCTAGAGGCTGGTCCACCAAGCCAAAGGAAGTAGAGAGGCGCTGCAAGAGAATGGAGTGGTCCACACAGTCAAAAGCAGAGCTTACATCAAAGAGAGCAAGGAGAGTAACCTGACCACAGTCAAATACAAATGAGCACAAAAGCTCTGATGTTCGGGTCATTTAACTCACTTGAACCAAAGAACTTACAGGTTTGGGAGAGAATACCTTTAAAGAAATTTTAGCGCCATATTGGAACTAGTAGACGAAATGAACATAGGTTGATTTTTAAAGTAACGCAAAGTAACTCATACTTTTTCGGTACTACCGTTTCCTCATAAAAGTAATGAGTTACTGCTGTGCGCTACTCTTTCTAAAAAGCAACTAGTTTCGCCAAAAGTTACGGCAAAATGGTAGGCTAACTTTAGTTCAAAAGTAACTCAGTAAAGCAGAACACTGGATGGTAGATAATGGAAGCCAGTTCAGTCGTACCATGGCCACAGTTTATCAAAGAAGTGTAGCCTCGTACTTAGTAAGACTATGTTCTAAAGTAAGTCTGGTCTGACCTTGCTTCGTCTGGATTGCAGTCG